>VZTJ01000306.1:712502-746068 GCA_013397795.1 Orthonyx spaldingii
CTCCGGCTCCGCGTCCCGGGCTCGGCCGGACCGTGAGCCTCGGCCTCCTCCTCCCCAGGTGCTCCGGCTGTCGGGCCGCGCCTCGGGGCAGTTTGTCTGTGCCCCCCGGCAGCTGTAGCGGTGGCGGATCAGCTCCTGCCGGTGCTCATGAGGGCTTTGCCCGGCGGCGCGGATTCGCAACCCCAGCGAGGGCCGTGCCGTGGTCACGCAGGGTCGAGGGCAGCGCTTGGCTGATCCCTTCGCAGCCGCGATAGCAGCTCTGCACACAGCTCCCGGCCGGGAAGAGGCTCCGTCCTGCCCCGTATCAGGCACCCACTGCCCTCCCTGCCCGCTGCAGTCTCCTCCGGCCCAGCAGAGCACACGTGCTGCCCAAGAGCTGCCAGCTCGCTGCCAGGCCAGTGACCTTCCCAGGCAGCTGCTGACTTGGCACCGCACTGTGTCTTCAGCTGAACCATTCCCACCCGACACGGGCGGCCCTGGCCGCCTTTATCTCGCTGGCAGCTGCTGGCCGGGGCTGCCCGTACTCAGATCGTTGTCCCGCCGCGTCGGTGCCTCGCTTACCTGCTGAGCTCGGGCACGGTGTGAGCAGGTGCTTTCCCTGTCCACCTCAATGAGAGAGCTGGGTTTGGCAACCAGAGCCAGATTCAGGCTGTCACTGGTGAGTAGAAAGATGAATTCTCACGTTCTGCGAGGCCTGCAGGAGAAATCTGTATAATTACTTTGTGGAGAGAGCTAAAAATATCAAGACAAAATGCCATGCAATTAAAACAATATGGAGAAATTACCTCCACCATTGCACTTCTTCCCATAGAAAGTCATGCATTGGTGCTCCAGGAAGTTTTAGGTATGTGTGTTACATGCACCTGCCATATGGCTAAAGTGAGGTTTATGACCAATTTGATTTACCTTGTTAGACTAGATTGTCATAGAAGTATGAGGGCACAAATTGTCAGGGAATGGATTGATTTAAAGGCAATTTTTAAATCTGCAGATTTAAATGAATGCAGAATAAAATTGCTCTGGAAGTTAATATCATATGGGGTGTGCTTTGCTTTTTACTTCAAAAACCACAGTTCCCTAGAACAATTTCTAAAGGAAACCTTATTTAAAATGAGCATACTGAAACTTTACCAGCTGCAGTGCTCTTGGAAAAACATGCAGTGCAGAACATACTTAATGGAAGAATAACATACTAGACTCGTAGGTCACTAATTCCCTAGGTTGCCATTTCAAATTTAATTTTTAATATTCTCAAACAAAAAAAAAATGTGAATCGAACTCTTTAAGTATTAAGGATATAACACATAATGTATAATTAGAAAACTAAAACTAGAAGATACGGCATGTCTGGGCCAATACCTGATTTCAACACGTCTTTAGTTTTTCATCATCACTGATTGTTCTTTTAAGAAAATGTTATAGAGAATAGAAGAGAAGCCCCAGGCTTAAACCTGGGAATAAGTACACCCTTGTACCAGGGTAGCAGAGCTGGCTTATTTAAAAGCATGGGAAATGTGTAGCTTGAAAAGGCACAGCCTCTGTTCCTAATAGAGCAGAACACACTCCATGAGGATTCATGGCATAACAGTTGTGTGCCACTGGGTTCCTTTTAGTCCAAAAGGATGCTGAGTATTTTGTGTCCAGAGAAGGGCAACAGAGCTGGTGAAGGGTCTAAAGGGTAAGTCCTACGAGGAGCAGCTGAGGGAGCTGGGGGTGTTTAGCCTCGAGAAAAGGAGGCTCTCTGCAACTACCTGAAAGGAGGTTGTGGCAAGGTGGGGATCAATCTCTCTTCCCAAGTAACCAGACAAAGGGAAATGGCCCCAAGCTGCATTGGGGGGGTCAGGTTGGATATTAGGAAAAAATTCTTCACTGAAAGAGTGGATTAAGCATTGGAACAGGCTGCCAAGGGAAGTGAAGGAGTCGCCATCCCTGGAAGTGTTCAAAAAACAAGTAGATGTGGCATTTTGTGATACGGTCTAGTGGGTATGGTGGGATTCAGTAAAAGGTTGGTCTTGACCTTGGAGGTCTTTTGCAAACTTAATGATTCCATGATTTGCCTGAGTTTAAAATGAGCTACTCTCATGACTTGTTCAGTTGTGCTCATGTATCACACCATTTACAGTATTCCACCATTATCAGCAGCCTACCGTGGCAGGTGGTGATTTTTTAACCATTATCAACACATTTTCATGCAGTGGGAACCAGACATCTGGCTTCTACTAGGCCTTCAGAATTCATTTGATGAGTCTGTGCTCTTCCCAGGCCCTGCCAGGAAGCGTCCCAACATCAGCCCTGCTGGATGCTGCTCTCCTCAGGGTGCTCAGCTGGGCTTACAGCAGAATGAGAAATGAGGAGATGCAAGTTCTGGTGCTCATGGGGCAAAAGAGCTCAGTTATTGATAATTGCTAATATTTACCACAGTGATTTGCAGCTGGGAGCTGAACAGGACCTCAAGAGTTTTTCTGCACAATCACTACCATTGCAAATGTGTTTGAGTTTAAACTCGGCACGAGTCTGAGAAAAAAATGTGCCCTTAGGAAGCAGCATTAAACGGGGACTCAGTCAAGTGTTTGCTTGACATTCTCAAACCAGGGCTGCGGCCTCAGCATGGTGCTGGAAATTAGTGACAAAATTGCAGGTACCCTCGAATTGCAGGTGGTGTTCCTGCACACATGTGCTGCTCCCTCCAGCTCCCATGCTGAGACACGGTTTAATTTATGTAAGTAATGGTGGTGGCGGGCGGGTTTTCCTGGCAGAGAGTCAGAGCATCTGCTCTGTGTGTTTTTAATTAAATATTGGTAATCTTCCTCCTGAAGATTATCTCAGCACTAGCACTGCAGCAGTGTTCTTCTGCTCTCTTCAGAGAGCACAGGGATTGTGCATTTTTCGCTCTGTGATGCTGCAAGAGACCGTCCACCTGTCACGAAGGACATACATCTTCCAGTCTTGGTTCTGTAGCCCCTACTCATGGTAAAAAGCACTAATGAGGATTATTTACATGAATAAGGGGTTGAACAGCAGTAAAAGAGGCAGACTCTTTGCAGGCTGCCAAGTAATACAATTAAGTCAGAACCTATTTACATTAATTTGCATGTAACTCATGAAAGGATAAGGAGTTTTGTTTAATTTTTCCGCAAATTCTAGCTTGAGGGAAAACTTAAACATGGGCATTTTCAACGCAGAAAGTCAATGTTTTAGGAAAAATGCAAATGTGGGCGCTTTGAGGAAACGTGGTCTTTGGAACGTGAAATCTGGTGCATAATCCTGGCATTTCTTATGGGGAAATGTGCCATAGTTCAATTTAATTTAGCTGAAAAGACCAACCTGAAGTGCAGGCAGGCCCCGTGGTCGCTGCCCAGGTCTGCTGCCCGTGCCTTCCCTCGGGGCTGGGATCTTCAGGGGGTGCAGAGGGTGCTTCCCATGGGAGCACCTGCCCCTGGGCACCCCCTTCTTTCAGCTCCACACCCAACGGTAACAGAAACGAAAGCAAATTTGGGTGGCTTGTCCTAAGTGCAGCGCTCTGGAGATCTGCACGCCCGCTCTCACTTCCTGTCCCCACTGGCCGCGGGATTCCCCCACATCGCTAACCCCTCACGGTGTTCGTTGGGGGTTCTCCTCACATTTTCATGCGTTTTCTCACGGAAATAAAGTACCTGGCAGAGTCCCGGCGCCGCTGTGCCGTGAGGGGGCCGCGGGCGGGCGGGAGGCGGCGCGGGCGGTGAGGGGCGGCCCCGCTGCCCGGCTCCCGCCTCCTCCCTCCCCTCAGCGGGGCGGCTTCTCCTCCCACCGCCTGCCTTCCCACAGCGGGGTGGCTGCTGGAGCTCGGTGTTGGGGTTGTTGATCGCTCCGTTCCGGGCTGCGCGGCGGATCTGGGCTGTCCTGACCCGGTAGGTGCCGTCGCGGTGCGGGGCCCGACCCGGCGGCGGCGGGGAGCTGCCTCAGCGCTGCCCGCGGCGGGAAGCGGGGAAAGGGCGTTTTTAATTGCGGAAAATGATAATCAGTGGGGTAGTCAGCCTGCGAAAGGCCGGCGGGCAGGCTTCTGCGCGGGCCCAAAAATAACCTGATTCGTGGTGTTGGGCAGCACTGCTGCGCTAACACCTGAAGATTAGCGTTTCGTCTGTTCATGTTTCCACGACAGTGCGCGTAGTTTGGTGCACACGCTGTTTAAAAGTGCCAAGTGCTGTCTGTAACCGTGGGGCAGCTGCTCTGTGCGGGGCTGACCGCAGCTGAGTCCGCCCTGACAGCTTGGGACTGCTCCAGGACGGTTCGTGTTTGGAGAATTCTTCAAATGCCTCGATGCGCATTAAGTATGGGATTAATTAGCAACGTGGGGTACTGAGCAAAGCCTTACAAAAAGTCAGCGGTAGGTAATTGTGCAGAGTATTTAAAACCAGTTGAAATGACAGGCCTGTTAATGGCAATAGAAGGATATTTTAAAGTTATCTTGCAAGTTCCTTTTCTGTCCTTTCCCACCCCGTGTTTTGGGTACTGTTAACGTAGTGTTTATTTGCGCGTTTGGCAGAAGGGTGGACTTGGCTCGAAAGGGTTGTCCTTGTGCCTCACTGCCTGCAGCCTTACAAGCCATTTGTGTGTTTGAAGCTGTGCTGTGTTTCCTTGCACAGCGTTTTGTCTGAAATGCTCCATGCTGAGCTGGTGCAGATGAACTCACCCATTTGCTTCATTAAATTTGCATCGCTGCTCTCTAACACTCAGACATACAGTGATTATCCCAGCTGTGCTTGCAGGCAAACTGAATGTGATTTGTGCCATGGTAGGCAGTGAGTTGAGATATCTCTGGGGGTTTTAATCTTGTTTTTTATCACAGTTCTTACCTAGACTCACTGAACCTGTTTTCTTGCGGTGTGGTGCAGATGAGAATAGACATTTGCTTTGCAGGGGTCAGTTGGGTGTTTGGAAAGCATAGTACTCTAATGTACTACAGGATTTTAACATAGCTAATGGAGTTGTTCTGGACAATGTTATGTAGCTTTGTGTCTGTTGTTCATAAAGGTGATAATACTTTTTAAGGTGCACAGTCTGTATAGTTGCTTAGGTTAAATTTTGAATCTGTGCTTTAAAAGAATATTAATCTGAAAGGTGACTTCTCTCTTTTAAGAAAAAGATGCTTGTTACTCTTACAGGTATCCTGTTAAATGGCTTTAAGTGATGTGGTATTAAACCCAAAGGGATTTAGTATTATACCAGGGAGAGCTGGGTCATGCTTGCTTTAATGCTTCTCCACAAGACAAGCTGGGACTTCTCTTACAGGGCAGTTCCTGCTCCTCTGTCCTGTGTTACAGAGTTGCAGAGGGCTGTGTCTGAGCTGAAGCAGTGAATTAGAAGCAACTGGAGATGCACCAGTTGTCCCGTCTTTTGGTGGGTGAAGCATTCCTATCACTCAGCTCTTTGGGATGAATTAAAGCAGGTTTAGATGCTGAGGCCACCATGGAACCTTGGTCAAGAGTCTCACCAAACCCAGCAGTGCTTTGTAACAACAGACACCTACAAGAAACAAGTCATGCTTTAACAGCCCTGTGATGTGAATTTTCCCTGCTGTTTATCTGTGTTCACATGTTTGCATGTTGTCCTTGTGACTCACCTGCCCCTCCTGGTCGTGTGGCTCTTGGGTATAAAGGCAAGAGAAACAAAAATACCTGAAACAGGCATTGGAAAAGCAAAAATTAGCACACACGAGAGCAGATTTAATAACTGTATTTTAAATTTATCTGCATTTTGAATCACATAGTACAAGGTTGATTAAAAATTGAATAAATTTTCAAAGTGGGTTGGAGTGGGGAGTTAAAATTACAGGTTGTGTGTGCTAATGCAGGCTGGCAGGCTTGGCTGAGTGCAGTCTCACTCTCCTTGTTGCTTAGCCTTAGGAATGATTCTGTAATGGATATTAAAGATTAAGTGATCAAAACACAACAGCAGTAGTAATAGAAATTCCTAGAGAGTACAACTTCTGTGCTATAATTCAAAAACACAGAATATGAGCCTTGAGATGAAGCTCAGGCTTTTTAATAAGGGTTTTTGTCAAGCAAACTGAG
This sequence comes from Orthonyx spaldingii, assembly GCA_013397795.1. Lineage (NCBI taxonomy): Eukaryota > Metazoa > Chordata > Aves > Passeriformes > Orthonychidae > Orthonyx > Orthonyx spaldingii. Next base: position 718,553 of record VZTJ01000306.1, read on the forward strand.
GTTTAGAGCAGTGTTTGTGTAGTTCAAAGTGTGATTATTGAATTCTGTTTTAAAGAGCGTGCTATGTGAGTATGGTTCGTGGTACATACATTTCCAAAGTAAACACCACAAGTACATTACAAGAAATATGGTTCCAAGAAAAACCAAGAGACTTTTATAAACACCATTAGCTTTAAATAGAAACTGATTTGTGTGCTCATACTCCATTTACACAAGTCGCAGAAATCAGAATGTTTGCAGTCTCTGCTGCACAAACCTGCATTCCTGCATTGCTGCTGCTTCTCAAACTTCCCTGAACCCCATGGATCTGCTGATGTGTGTCACAACAGGAGCAGAAGGGAGTGCAGGACAGCACTCGGGTGTAGTGGGGCTGTCCAGTGCCGTGGTATCTCCTGGATTAATCACGTCCTTGAAGCATCATTTGACACCTGCTGTCTGTGTGTGTGACAGGCAGTAGAGGTTCTCCAGCACTCAGTGCACTCTGTAAGACGATCACAGTAAAAATGGCAGTGGCAGCTGAGGACACCTTCCCCTGCCAGGTATGTGCTGCTGCCCCTTTCCAGAATCCACAGCTCCCGCGTGGTCTCTGCAGGAAGAGCAGGTTATGTGAGCACTCCAGAGCTGCTCCAGTGCGAGGTGAGGTGAGTTGAGTTGGCTGAGACCTCCTCCAGCAGTGGTTTTCCAGAGCCGCTGCTGCGTGATGGAGACGGAGCGCTGGGATTGCCTGTGTTGCTGGCTGAGGTGTGGGAATGCTGCCCCTGTCAGAAGAGCAGTAACCAACAAGATAACATTGCTGGTGGAAGCTGCCATGTGTTAAGGCACTGTTTCTGTGGTGACCAGTGTCTCAGTAACTGGGAGTGAAGTCTGCAGCTATGAATACTTCTGTAGAAGTGTATTCATCTTCCTGTTTCGTGGAGAAAGAAGGCTGAATGTGCAAAGGGATGAAGAATAACAGTGAAGCAAAACTGAAAACCTTGGTTTATGGTTGTTTTATTAGGCTAGCTGTGTGAAAAACCCTGGTTTTGCTGGTTGGGTGAAGAACTAAACAGTGTGACACTGAGAAGTGTCTGTTTCAAATTACATCCTATTGCTCAGCCAGCATCAGGGCCAAATTTTGAAAATTCTCACTAATCCTCTGTTTTGTACATGCCAGTATTTTTAGAGTATCTGTGTAAACTTCCACCTCTTCCAAGGGCTTTGATCATTCCTCCACCTCATTTTTCTGCAATGTGCTACACTTTCAGCACCCTGTTTTCACTGTGAACTGCATGTGAGCTAAAAGTCAGTTTAAATCTTGTGGATGGTGGAAAATTTTTCTGTGTTGTCCTCATACTCTCTAATTCATTTGATTAATAAATTGTGCACAATATCCTGGAAAAAACTTGTCCTGAAAAGATTTGAAAAGATGACTATGGTATTTGAGGTAAAACAAGTTTCTAAGACTAGTGTTGTGAAACTCAGCATTTCGTATAAGGAAGAATAAAAACATTTGGAGGAGGCGATAACCAAGTATAGAATAATACTAGCTCCTGTCTTCTCAGCCCTGTAGCAATTTAAAACCAGAATGCCCTCTGGAGACCCAGCTCTAGCAGAGGTGTTCAAAACTACATACAGGTACTTGAGGATTACTTTTACAGAGCCAGATGCAAATACGTTTCTTTTCTGCCAGAGTGCTGACATCGGTGTCGTGCATTATTTGTTCTTTTAATAACAACCCTTTTCCTTTTTTCCTCTCTCACCCAGCTTTTCCCCCTTGTTTGCATGTGCATTGGAGCAGTGGGTGTTCCAGTCATTGCAGGAGTCAAACCAACCTCCTGCAAACATGGCAGACGAGGACCTGATTTTTCGTATGGAAGGGATTGATAATGCCAGAACAACTCCAGCAGACTCTGGGAATTATCTTGATGCTGATAGTGATGATGAAGACAATTACTTTATCTGTCCAATAACTGATGATCCAGTTTCTAACAAGTCTGCCAATACCAAAGTAGACAATTATTACAGCAACTTAGCAAAAACTGAGCAGTACAGTTCAAGCTCTTCTCCCAGAAGCTTTAGCTTCAAGGTAAGTATTGGCTCCAGTCTTCATTAAGGTTTTGGTTTTGCTTAGTTGGCATGAGACATTCTCTAACTGCTTCATCTCTTGTAACTAACACTTTTCAATGAAGATACTCATCTGTTTTTTCCAGACCTGCAGTTAATTCCATTAAACCAATAGTCTGACACTGCCATGGAATTGCATACTGTCCCTTTCGGTTCAGTGGGGGATCTCCCTCCATGCCATCCAGGAGAACAATTCACTGCCATTAGGATGAAACCATTTACGGTGCAGTACGTTGATTGGGAGATTCAAAAGACAATACACTTGGTGTAAGATAAATTGGGGCCTGTCAGAAGATAATTTATTATGAGTTTTGCTAGTCTGTAATATTTTTAGTTGGACAAAAAAAATCGTAAATTATAAAATTGTAATGGTTAGTTTTTGTGTTATAATTCCTTCTTAGGGAGCTTTTGATGTGTTGGCTCTCATGCTTAGGCATGAAGTGTCACACTGGCAGTAGTTCCTGACAGTGCACACGAGCAGTATCTGACCTTTTTGGGATGAGCAGCAGCTACAGCATTGCAGGGAGGTCAGAGGGGCCGTAGCTGGTGCTTCCTTGGCAGTGTGTCCCTTTTCACTCAGCTCCCTTCACACAGACCAGGCCAGGCAATGGAGCCTCAAGTGACATCTACTCTGTAGCTTAGACATTCCAAATAAACAGAGTTTGTGCTAAACTGGCATGTCTCTTAGATTTCGTCCAGACTGGGATTTAATGTGTTTTATTAACACATTTCTTATTATAAATATTAACATTTATTTAATAGACACTCTAAAATCTCGGTTATGCCTAATGCATGCTTTAATTGTGAAAAGATACTGGGGGGTTATTTCAGTCAGGTAACATACTGAGTAACATATTGAAAGCGAAGTTGACTTGTCGGCAGGAAGATTTTTACCAAAGCTGGTTAACAGAAACATTAAAAGGTACGTATTCCTAAGGAAGGTGAGGAGCAAAAGCTTGGTATAGAAATGGGACAGGTGTTGGTGTATGCTAAGCCAGGCAAGACCTGATGGAGAGTTTAGTCTTCATTTGTGTGTACATTTTAACATGTACTAAACGCTTGCCTGTGGGTTTGCAGTGCAATTTCTGAGTCATATGGTCTGAGATAAAGCTGATAAGGACTTCAGAAATTGCAATTATTTCCTCCTTCCTAAGCTGTCATTTTGCTTCTGCAGACTGTTTGTGCCCATGTTTTGGTTTCCACAATGTCTAGTTTGGAATTGTAGCTCTTACCACAGGTAAACTGCTTCATGTTGAGATGTGGAGCAAGCAGATCTCCATCTCCTGTTTAAGCTGCAGGAATGGTGGCTTCCAACACAGTGCAGCAGACAGCCAGGACTGATGATATCCTAAAGCCCACAGCTTGGCCTGTCAGAGCCTGCCTGCCAGACCTCAAAGCTAAAGAAAGGCAGTGTGGGCCATTGATAGAGCCAGGTAGAGAAGTTGCTGTTAACTCTCGGCTTTTAAACAGGACTCAGCAATGTTTAATTAGCTAGTTAGTAGGCAAGACACTTTTAATAAATACTTTCCAATTAAAAAAAATTACCAACTTAACCTCAATAGGTTTGTTCACAGGTGAACTTAAGAATGAACTTAAATTGGGAATATAAATTGAAGAGTGGCTTTTAAGTGGAATTTTTTTTTTTTACTAACAAAGAGAACCAAGACTCTTTGTCAATCATTTGTCTTATCACATGTATTTTCCTACTTTCATGTCTCTCATGGATCCTTTAGAATGACACACAGCATCGTTCTAAGCATGGCTCTGTGGTTGACCATGGTCGGGTAGGTTAAAAAGAAAATGTCAACACCATATCTAATAGATGCATTATGATTTTTGGTTGGTTTTTTTTTTTTCCTTTTATGGACTTTTTTTTTGTTCATCATTTTATTGTTTGGGAGGACTGATTGCCTTAGCCCATAAAAGTCACCAAGTCAAAACTAAAAGAGGTACCTGTTAAATGGAATAATACCCATTTTGTGTTCTCTACCCTGAAATTTCACTGTATGGCAGCCATATGCCTTCAGCAGGAGAAAAATTGCACTGTTAGCACCATTTCCATGAAATCCAGCTAGTATTTGTTTGAAAATTAGAATACAGCTTTTGCAAAGCATCTCAAGAGATCAAGTGCATGTAATTAACTTACTTAAATTATCATCTAACATGAATACAAATCACCTTTTGGAGAGGGAATCTACTCAAGGATGATTGGTAGAGCTGATTGACCAATCAGTTCTTGTTGCTCTCTCTCCTTATTTCCATCATAGGTATTTAAATATGGAAATTCTCAGGTCTGTATGAGCTGTCTGTCATTGCAGGACCTGAGGCAACTTCATTTTGTTATGAAACATATAGGAAATCTTTCTCAACATGTCCTTTAAACTAAGTTTCTTTAATGTAGTATTATTTTCATTTTGTGTTATTATTGTCAGAAAGGGGAGCATTGAAATTGTTTACAAGGTATGCATAGTTAAAGCTGAAATTCAAAATAAACACAAACATTTAAATCTTAGCTGCTTCAAAAACCTCCTTGATGCTATTGCTGACACAAACATGTAGTGTATTTTTTTATCAAAAAAGACTGATTTAAATTCCTGAGGATGGAAAACAAAAAGAAATCCCAAAATTTTTCAAGTTACTGTTTCTGTGTACTTGAAATTCAGACAGAGAGGCAGTAATAATATCTCAGTACTTCTTTATTGGCAAGGTGCAGAGTGCTTTTTCTCCTGCTCACTTTGCAGAAGGCATTTGGCACATCACAGGGTCATATCTCAAGTTTTCTTGGAAATACACAATGTAAAGAGAGGGAGCACAAAATGTTAAGAGTAAAGCGTCCAAATTGGCTGGTAGAGAGAGCCTGTTTATACTCCAGAAAACTGCTTTGATATTTTACTCTTGACTTGGTGAACATTGAAATAGCTACTTGTCTGGAATTGTTATAATAATCTATTTTTACAACCTTCTAATTTCTTCATTCTCATGCTGAGCACAGTCTGGGACCCTGGGGTTCACAGAACTTCTTACTTGATACATATTAATTGTATCTTTAATGGACTTTTTTATACTTACTCGAATGCATGCAAAACCAGCATATGCTGGTAGGTATAGAAAGCTAAAAATGAAAACAGAGAAAGTGAATTAATATCACCTAGATGTACCTAATTGCCATTTGCAGAATATACTAGAGATATCTGCAAATTACCACAGGTTTTGTAAATTGTGTCTGGTATATACTGTGCCAGATTCTGTTCTCAGTAACTTTACAGTTGGTGCAAATTGAACTGAAATCTATGCTTTATATTTCTGAGCTGGGTTTCATTATAATTGAAACTATAAAAAGGCAGAGTGGTCTTTGATACTACTTTGTCCCTGCTCTGAGTAGTGCTTTGCGGGCTTGTGTAGTTGCACATCTTCACAACATTGGGATCCTGTGCTCTAGAAAGTGCTGGTTTTGTGAGCTGCTGCTGATTATAAATAAAGTGCCAGTCTGTAACTTCTTCAGGAAACCTGGAAACATGCTATTGAGAAAGCCAAGCACATGCCTGATCCCTGGGCAGAATTTCATCTGGAGGATGTTGAGACGGAACACGCCACTCGTTACAGGTCTGTGGGTCTTCTGCCTTGGATGCTGATATTGAATAGAGCTGCTGCTTTGTGCAAGGGCTGTGTTTGTGTCATACAACTACAGAATATCTGTAGTTACGTGGCTGAAGAACTTCCATAATGCCCAAAATGAGTGGGCCTTAACTCAGTCTCCCAGGAATATGTAAATACTGCACATCATAAAAAAATAAACCTTTCAGCAAACCATTGGCACACCCTTTCTTTCCCACCTAAGCAGTATCTAGGACTTTCACTGTGTAGACAGGAAATAAGGCGGAAAAGTATTTTCGAGTTGATTTATTAATGCCATAAATTTAATCTAATAAGGAAATAAATCCCAACAAAGAGGGAGCATACTTAGTTTAGATAGTTTAGGGAAAAAAGCAACATAACCCTCTGTGCCCTTCCCAGAATAGCAGTTTCAGTGTTGCTGGTCCATGCAGTATTGTTGCATGTGGCTGGAATTAAATCCTTATAAAGCCTAGAAGAGCTCAGCGTGGTGTACGTGCTGAAAGGGAATTTGGCCCTGAAACTGGTTTCAGTGCTTTAACACGAGCTTTGCCAAAATATTTACTCTACTGACAGGTTTCTGGGAGGAAGGGTTAGGGGCTAGAGGCCAGTTAATCACCACTTAGCTTCAGTGTTTGGGGAGGCCTCCCTTCCAGTCACATACCAGTCGTGCAGTGCTGCTCTTCCCCGTAGACTGCATCTGTCCCTGGTCAGCCACACAGTCCTGAAATAGTTTGCATATTTTAGAAGACAAATAAGTGATAATTTTGGTTTAGGGCTACTCAATACCCTACTAAAAAGAGATGGCTGTGATACGCCTATTTTTACCTCTTTTATCTGCTGCAAATTGGGGTGACACATGATATATAAGGCAGCATATGGGGTGTCTGCATGCATGAATTACTCTGTGCAGGTTGGGGGAACCAAGCTGGAAGCAGTCATGTGTTGATGACTCAGCTGCTGTGGTTCTCAATTTGGCTTTCACTGTGTTGGGAGTTAAAGGGGAGGGGAGAAACCACAGTCTGCTCTTTGTATTATCACAGGGTTGTGCAGGGACTTGCTCCTCCCTTGGTGCAGTGTTGGGCAGTTCCTGGCCCCACCGCTTCTCACAGCTGGTGCTGCTCACATTCTCCACAGCCCCGAGGCAGGTTTATGCAAGCTCAGGATTGGGGGAGACAACTTGTCCAGTGTGTAGAGCTTGGTGAGGCCCTTTCTGCCCCCAGTGTGCTGCCCAGGTGTCACAGAGGAGGTTTAACTTCATATAAAGCCTGATTTGCAGTGTTACAGAAGTTCACATTCTGCTCTGGAATCTGCTCACTGACAGGAGGGTTTGGTGTCACTTCAAAGAGCTAAATGTGTTTCTGCCTGCCTGCCCGAAGTGAGGAGGGCCAGAGTGTGGTGGGAAGACTAGAAGCTTTTGTGTGGGAGTGGCAGCAGCACTTTCCAGAGTCACAGATGAAGAAGGATAGGTGCAGGAAATGGGAGGATTTGGGTTCCCTTTGCGTTTTTCTGAGACATATCTCCTGATTTTGCAGGTACAATGCAGTTACTGGGGACTGGGTTGAAGATGAAGTCCTTATCAAGATGGCTTCACAAGTAAGATCACACTGTCCTTTATGTTTACTAACAGCAAGTTTCTAATTTCCTTTCTGTTCCTGAATAGTGGCAGCAAGATGTTTTCCTCATAGAATTTTTGAAGTCTCAGTGTAATTCTTTACTCCTGTCTCTGTTTCTTTGTCTCATTCTCTCCAGAATAGAGTAGAAAATGGAGTCAGACCTTCCCTGTCAGCAACATGAGGCGTTTGTTCCATTCCCAGTGATTTTCCTTCCATGTCACCCCTCCCATTTCCTTCTGGCATCATTTCCCTGCCTGGCAGTAGTCGTATTATTTTGTGAGCTCCCAAATACTTTCTGCTCTTATGAATGAAAGCCAACTGAATTTTCTGTATGTGAGGGTAGAAGGCACTGTCACTTCCCAGTTACGTCCTGGGGTTGGTTGTGTGTTGGGGTCGCCTTGGTCTGTGCTGCTGGCACAGGATGTGGCATCTGGGGAGATGGTTCTGTTTGGCACATCCTACACGGAAGCCTAAATGCAGGGAGCATGAGGTCTGTGAAGCTTCTTTAGGCAGACACATGGAGCTGATTCCCAACTTAAATAGCTTATTTAAAAGAGATACCATGTCTTCTCCACGGGATATTGGGGGCAAGCTTATCCAAATGCCTTTTCCCCAGAAACCTGCTTACACTACCAGTAGGTTTTCACTTTTCCGTGAGGAAATATTTTTATAGAGTCTGTTTGAAAACTGCTTTCTGCACAATATAAAGGGGAAGTCATGGTTGTGTCTCTTACTGGATAGAAATTATCTTTGTGGAAATAGCAATGCTGGGTTTTTGTTTCTTTCTTTTCTCCAGCCTTTCGGCCGTGGAGCAATGCGAGAGTGTTTCAGAACGTGAGTATCTGCCCACTTTATCTTTGTTGGCCTCCTTGCAGTATTTTTTTCTGTGGTGACTGAATTTCAGTTAGGCATAGTGAAAATTGTGTAAAGCTCAACTCCTTTCTAAAAGGTGTTGCTGAGGGGTTTATTCCTGTTTGTGTGACTCCACCTGCAGGGAGTGGGATTCAGAAAGGAGACTGTTTTCTGAATGTTCTACTTTAACCCTCTCTGGGAGGCGAAATATTCATAAAAGTGTAGTAACAGCTGCTTCGTTTCTATGTTTCTTGTGTGCTAAAGTATCTTCAAATTTTATATGAGGTCATAGGTGTGTGCAGCCTGGAGACCAACTTGAGGCCTATAGTTAGGCAGAGAAAAGGAGAAAGAATATTTGGATGGTGCAGTCTCTACTGGAAAAGCTTCCATTGGTGAAAAAGGTTATCCTTTCAGAGTTTGGTTTGGGTCACATATACCAGAATAATGTTCTGAGCAAGGCAGAACTTGAACACTAACAGTTGCACTTCCCAGAAGGATAAAGTGTGGGGGAGGACAGAGGAGGAACTTTTCTTTCCTTGGAGAGTGTTATCAAATGTTATTGTGGGCATCAGCATCCAGCTATAAATTGGTGTGTACTAAGAGATTACCCCACCCCTTCCAGGCTCTGGAAACAAAAGTTTCCTGGAAAAATGTACATGGGTGTGTGTTTAAAAACATTCCCCCTTCCTGCCATATGTGGAATCCAGAGAAATGGCACTTCATGTGTGGTTTCAGCTCTGGGAAGATAGATACTCCTGAAAGATAGAAATGTAATGTTTTGAACTTGAGCAAAAAGGAAGAAAAGTAACCCCTCAGTGCTCCAGTTTGGTATTGTTTCAGTATCAGTTCATGCTGGTGGCTCTGTTCCTGCAAAGCCAGCTGGAGACAGTAGTGAGTGAAGCCTAGGAAGTAACAAATCTCAGCCTGCTGACATTGCCTTTATCTCTGCTGTTTACCAAACTCCCCGTTACACAATATTTTGAGTAATGCCATAAACAGAAATTTGTTAGCAGTTTTGCCCTAACCTCTGATACTAAGAAAGCATAACTTAAATGTCAGCTTCCTCCTGCTGGGTTTCCCGTATGTGTCAGTGGTACACTAATATTTCCCATCTGGAGCTCTCTCTAGATTTTTGTAACTCTGCAAGTGTTTAGTTAAGACAGTGGCAGCATTAGCTGCCTGTGGCCCAATGAACCAATGAGAGGGTATTGGCTTTAGAAAAACATGAGTGGGCTTGTTTTATGCAGAGGAGTGTGTTCCTTCAAGAACTGGGAAGGTTTGAGATCTGGCTGAAATTCTTAACCTCACTTCTTCATTCTTTCCAAGGCCTGTGTTGCTGGGACTGTGCCCATCCCTGCAGGAGGACAGGCAGCATGAAGTTGCTTTGCCTGTAGTGTCCACTGTACCAAGACCTCTGCCCCAGGGTCTTGACAGGGAGAGGAAAGGAAGGAGAGGGAAAGGTTGAGAGTTTGAGTACTGCTACTAATTAAAGCACCTGCTTAATGCATTTGTTGGCAGCCAGCAGATCCTCTGTTATCAAACTTTTCCTGTGCTACACACCACCACCCCCCTGCCCCAGCCCCCCTGGTTTGGAGGGGTCTTGTGGATTAAAGATTTGCACATCAACAACAGGTAAAAGCTGCATCATGAGAACTGTCAGGTGCAGTTTTCCTTCTGGGAGCATGTGTGTTGAGAAGCAGCAGATTGCCTTTATCCCAGGAGAGGTTTCTCAGTTCATGTTTGAAAGGCCACTCCCTGTTCATTTCTGCAGAAAATAATTGTTGACATTAGAACAGGTTGTTGAGGAGGCACCAACTCTTCATATTTGGTGTTTGAGAGGAACAGGGAGGGAAAGGAATTGAGAAAAGGGGAAAGTTCAGAGCACAAGTAGCTGCAGCTAAACCAAACAGTTTGACACATCCAACCATTCCCATGGGATGTTTCATTTTCGTTTGTCCCCTTCCTGTGCTTCATGTTTCAGGTAGAATACCTGGTAAATGACTGAGAGTAATGCTCATCTTGGGGCCTGGCTCTGTCCATGCAGGCAAAGAAATGAAAAAGATTGAATTAAAATCCTTTCACCAACGATTGATTTGCCTTTCAGAAAAAAGCTGTCCAACTTCTTACACACTCAGAACTGGAAAGGTGCCTATAATTATGTTGCCAAGCAATACATAGAGAGTGTGAGCAGAGATGTGTATTTTGAGGATGTTCGACTGCAGATGGAAGCAAAACTCTGGGGAGAAGAGTACAACCGGCACAAGCCACCAAAACAGGTGCATTCAAAGATCTTGCTAAGCAAAAATGCAGTACTGTTCTTCTATTGGGTTCGTTTTCAGAATAATTTAGAGGGAATTACTTGTTCACATTCCATCACATTTAAATGCTTAGATAGATTCTTTTGCCCTACTGTGTTGATAGCCAATTTTGAGTGAAGTAAATACAGAAATTGCTTTATATTTCCAGAACTAGGGGCTGGGTATTTGTGAATGTCTGACTGTTCTCAGCTGTTGACTGAAAACCAAAATAAAATGATGTTTGTATTGCTCTCTTTGATGTGTGCCCAGCTGCTTTTGAGATAACCAGAGATGTCACAGAATTTACTGCCAGCAGCAGTCTCAGCAAGCACTTAACTGTTAGTGCTCCAGGAAGGCAGATGCTTAAATCTTGCACACCTATCCAAACATGTAACTGATTTTTCTGAAGAGCTGGAAACCTGCTGGAAGCCTTAACAATTTTAATGGCCAGAATGAGTGGTTTTGATGTGTGGGATATTTACATTGCCTCTCATATGAGGGCTAGTTAATAACTACCTGTCTCATAACAGCAAGGTGAGGTAAACAGTAAAGCACACAGAGAGAAATCTACAAATCTAGAAGTTTTAAGTGCCATGTAGGAGAAAGTATATAAATAGAGTTGAGAGTTGTGATGGTTTCTCCTTTAGGAATGTGTGTGGGACAGAGGGAGAAAGTGAGGCAGAATACAGAGGTACCTGAACAGTAGATACCTTCAGTCCTTCTCTGAAAGGCATTTTTTCAAGTTATGCAGTAGTGACTGTGTGTTTTGCTTTCTGGGTGCAGACTCTTTGCAGACTCTTAAGGTACCCACAAGATAAAATAGAAAGCCAGCAGTTGCTGAGAATTTTTTCAGAGGGGTTTGTTGCAGAAATGAGCTGTTTAGAACTGACTGCTTTTAATTTATGGAATTCCTCCAATAGCTCCAGAAGCACAGAACTCTTCCCTGACCCCTAGTTGAACAAAGGATCTTTGCAATTGTTCACATTCTTACATTGGGAAATTTTTCACAGCTGGAGGATTCACACACACTTTGATCTGAAGACAGTATTCTGTTAGTCACTGTTTATCTTCTTGCCCTCCCCAGGTGGATATAGTGCAGACGTGTATTATCGAAATGAAGAACAGACCTGGAAAGCCTCTCTTTCATCTGGAACACTACATTGAGGGCAAATACATCAAATACAACTCAAATTCTGGATTTGTGCGAGACGACAACATTCGTCTAACTCCGCAAGTGAGGCTTTGTTTAAAGCTTTCCTTAGAGTGCTGCAGGGAATTTCTGGGCTCTCTCCACAGGTCTTGCATTACTGCCAAGAAAGCAAACTTCAGGCTCTGCAGTACAATGCCAGATTAATTTCTCTGTTTGCAGTTTGTCTGCCCCTTACTTGGGGCCTGCTCTTTCTAGTACTGAGTGCTTCTTTATTGCATTTTGGTTGATTTCAGTTGAGTTGAACAGGGTTAATGCTCTTTAGAAACCTTAAGCCCTTTGACTCTAATTATAACTGCAGGCATCAAAACATTTCAAACTTCCTTCAAATGGAGGCAGTCTCTCATGTACTATGTACTGAATAGTCTTTTGGTGCCTCACGTAATACACAAAAGGAGGTGGCAGGTATCCAATTCATGTAAATAAATCTAGTGCATTTGCGTATAAAAATATAGGTTTTTCCAGTTGCAGCCTCTGAATAGCTGAATCTGAGATTGCATAGAGAAATACAAGTACAGATTTCAAGTGGTTCTTGAATCTTGTAAAATAAATTTAAAATACTATTGAAAAATGCCAAGTGGTCAATGTAACAAAGACGTATTTTACTGGGCCTTGAGAACTTTGTTCTTTACATTTTTTTTCCACTACTTTTAAGGTATTTTTCATGATACTTCATGTAAGCAGAGAATTTATGTTCTGGGCTTTCATTTGTGCACTGAATCAGTGCTGTGCTTTCACAGGTTGGGAACAAAATGTTCCATGGTATTTGCTGCAGTTAAAATGTTTGTCTATCACCACTAGTCACCTCCCCCAGGCCTGGCAGCGCTTTCTTTGGAGGCCTTCCCAGAAGATTCCTAATATCTCAGCTTTATGCTGAAGAGAAAGGCTTTTTATACCTGATTCTTGAAATGTATTTTTTGGAGAGCACAAATGTACATTTCATTATCTGATACACAAATGTAGACACAGAGCAGTCGCTCAGGGGGATCTCTCGGAGGGGAAGAAGAATTTGTGGGGATGCTCATATTTATTTGTGGGGTTTTTTTTTTTCCAAACTGTGGCACAGCTAATGCTTGTTGGCAGAAGGAAGCAGTGTCCCAGGGATGCAGAGCTTGCAGATTCACAGGCACAGCAAGAATGTTTATAGAGTTATTCTGCACTGGCTTCAGAGTCTGCTGTTGTTCCTTCTGCCAGCCAGCTCCTCAGTACCTAAGGTGAAGACTGTAGTGAAAAACAATCTCCAGTACAAAAATGAGGAATGAAGCAATCTCCTTTCTCCTGCCTGTGCCCACTACTGCTTTTCACCCTGCCTTTTTAGCCTATCTGCAAGTTGGAGCAGGTTGGAGAGACAGGATACTACATGCTTTTACTCTCTCTTGCTGCTTTCATCATGATGTTTATACCAGGTCTGTTTCACTGGTAGGGTTATCACACTTCTTTTCCACTTATAACAGGTGAATGTGTGTTGCTGTTTCCAGTAGATCAAGGTAGAGCATTCTCAGACATCTTCTGTGGTTCTTTCCAGGCCTTCAGTCACTTCACCTTCGAGCGCTCAGGACACCAACTCATTGTTGTTGATATCCAGGGAGTTGGAGATCTTTACACGGACCCTCAGATCCATACAGAGAGTGGTACAGATTTTGGAGATGGCAACCTAGGTAAAATCAATGATTCTGTTTCACGTGCTAAGGGGTGCTTCTTTTCACTTCCCAGCTCTACTGAGTAGCTACTGCACTGGGTGAGCTGACACATTTCTGAGGGTCTTGCAAACAGCTGGGGAAGTTCTATTGTAAGGAGTCCTGAACAGGTCAGCTGTCAAATAAGGGCAGGCTTCAAATAAGAGCTGGACTTGGCTCATGCCTCCTGGCTTACTCCTAAATAAGTAATGTAATTAAGTAGTTTCTACAGTGTGAGAACAATAATCACAGCCTTTGATTTCCTTACCACACTGCAGGAATGGATACAGCTGAATGCAGAGAGATGAGCACTGTGTATGTTTGAAGTTCCAAGTGTCTATATGTGAACTTGTTCATAGGACACTGCAAGTTTTGTAAGCAGGATCAAATTTAGGCATGTATCTCAGCCATGCAGCCAAATTAGGTTTTTGTTGTATCTTGTTCATACATAGCTTTTCAAGATTTTTCAGGCTTCCTTTCATGCTCTTATGTGGAGAGAGTGAAAAGCTCTTAAGGTGTTGAAGTGGAAGTGGGTTAGGCTGTGTGCTACAAAGCATTTTCTCTCTTTCTCTTGACTTTTTAGAAAAAACTTTCGGACTTACAGCTTTTAATAAGTAAGCCATAATATAAAATTTGAGTAAACCCTTCACTTTTTTTTTAATGCCTTAGGTGTTCGAGGTATGGCCTTGTTCTTTCATTCTCATTTCTGCAACAACATCTGCAAAAGCATGGGACTTGCACCATTTGATCTTTCATCCAAAGAGAAAGATGCCTTGGATTATAATAAAAAATTGCTTGTAAGTGCTTGATGAAAAAGCATAACTAAGCTGTAGCTTTAATTAACAGGGAGCCTTGTAACACAGTGTATATTTGGGACCAAGTAGATCTTTGAATACTGAAATAATTTATAAGTTTTGGATCTCACAAACCTGATTTGATGCTTGTTACAGATTGATCTCAGTTTGGTGGGAATGGGATTTGATGAAACACTTTGAATGAAATTCAGTCCTAAGCAAAATTCTCTCTGACAGTAAAAATGTCAGGGCTTGCTATTCTGTTGCAGTGTAGAACGTTCCCAAGCAAAAACTTCAGTATACATGTGTGTATTTATTCACTCTCTTTTGCGGAGGACTCCTAATAACCATTCACATTAGCACGGTTAGAATACACAGAAGGATTATTCACAGGACTTTCTTGTTGATTTGCCAAGGAATCTGCTCAAACAATTCTCCGTGGCACAGAGGAGAAGTGCGGCAGCAGCCGGGTGAGGACGGTGTCCGGGAGTCGGCCCCCTCTGCTGTTCCGCCTGTCTGAAAACTCTGGGGATGAAAGCATGAGTGATGTGGCATTTGACTCCCTGCCCTGCTCTCCCTCCTCTGCAACCCCTCACAGCCAGAAGGTGGACATGCTTCGTGAGTGAGCCTCTTACATCACCTCGAGGGGGGTTCCTGAACCTGGGACTTGTCTTACTTTGGTTTTGTCTTACTTTGTTCTTAAGCACAACAGCATTGATTTAGTTCAGAGCACTTGTTTCTAGTGCTTCTCTGTGAGGAGAAATAACACTTCTAGTTCTCCTCTATGATCAGAAATAACACTTCTATACACTGAAAATACTTCCATGTAGATAATTAATTCACAAATGCTTCTGTGAAAAAAAACAGCAGTAAAATGATGATATCTAGAGCTTTTTCCTCAAGCATGTTATCCTTACAATAAGAGCAAATATTTTTTCTCCTAGACTGGCCTGTGTTCAATGAAGTAGATAACTTGGATCAGCTTGACAACAAAAGGGTGAGTGTCTTTCCAACACAGAAAATGAGGTTGCAGTTGCCTACTGAAATGTGTCTTTATACGTCTTCTCAAAGGTTTTGTTCAGTAAAAGCACGTAAAGGTGCTCTGCTTGCTCTTGTTGCAGATCATGTTACCTCTGTGCATTTGCTGTTTCTAGTAAAGGAAGAACATTTTATTTTAATGTTCTAGTATTCATTATTTTGCCACCAGAAATGTATTTGCATCTGGTGTATTTTAACAGGTTCTTAAAGCGTGTGCCTGTTCCCCTGCCTGCATGTTGTGTTTTAGGCACTTGTGCCAACTGCTGTGATATGAAAGCTAAAGAATCCCTATGGATTAGGTCTCTGCCTAATCTTAGTGGTACTATGGCATGTTAGAGAACCTTGCCTGAGGAGATGCAAGTTTGCAATGGACATTTTCCAGAGCTGGGCCTTAGTGCCAGGGACTGTCAGTAACTGGTTTATCACTGAAGACTGGAAACTCTGGTGGATTCTTGATTTGATAAAATATGCAAGTCCTTGATTTTTTTAAATGTATGTAAGGGAGAAGACAATCTCAGACAGTACTTTCTGTATCATTAAGTCCTGCTCCTTCTGACAGGTAGCAAAATCATTTTCATCCAGTATAACCATCCAGTATTTTTCATTGAAGCAGCAAAAGGTTTGCTCTGTGAGAAGTGTCAAGGTGAGGTCCTTACAAAGTGTAATACTAATGGTGTTCTGTTCTTGTCTTCTGTAGGATTTTGAAAATGGTGGAGACAGTGGATATCCCAGTGAAAAGAGAAGTGAGACAGAAGATCTGGATCATAGAGAGAGGGTAAGAACCTGACTAGTATAGCAGAGTTGAACCTGTTCACACTTAAAACTGTTTTTGTAGAAGAATCTTATTTTTTATCCTTCCTGATCTAGATCTGATCCTGATCTAGACTTTGAAAACAGAGGAGACAAATTCCCCCATGTTGCAGAATTACTTACTCATATTGGGAATGACACTCTTGCAGGAAAAAGATAATTTGTGATGAGTAGCTTAATTTCAAATATTGTATTTGATTAGATGTTGTTGTGTGGGTTTTTTAAGTATTGCATATTGCATTTGGGAACTGTAGCCATCTTCTTGTCATGTGGAATCCATGAATATGATTTGCTTTTGGACTCATTTACCCTCTCTACTTTATATGGATTGAAACATTACGGAACTTCATGTTGTTGTCAGGTAATAATATGGAACTTTAGAATTCCTGTGGATTAGTTGGTTACTCCTCTAAAATACAAATTTTTAAATAAATGCTTTTTGACCTGGAGATCTTAATAAGATATTTAATTAGAAGACAGGGAAGAGAATGCTGCTTTCAGAGATACCTCTCCTTTTGTCACCTCCTTTTGGCAAGGTATTTGTCATGGCATCTCCAGCTTACAGGATTAAAGCCCATGTGTGCCAAGTTCTTTATCATTTTGGTATGTTTCTTAATATATTGTGATATCACTTGAAGAAAAGGATCCAGTGGAAATGATTTTGGTCATTGTCACTATTAATTCTGCAGGATAGGAGTAGTCTAGAGGGATAACTGGCACACATCAGTTGCTGCAAATTGAGTGATGCAAATCTTTACATTAACGTAGGGCCATTCAAACAACAACCGGAGGCAGGAGTCTGATGAAGACAGTTTGGGAAGCTCTGCAAGGGTAAATAAAGCAGAAATATTCACAGACTGAGTTTGCTGCTCTGCTTGTCCTTTGTTACACTCATCTGCCACCTAACCACATCACTAAACCAGATGTTGGTTTTCCTTCCTTTTCAGCTACAGAAAATGTTTATTAATATCAACTTACCACTCTGTTATTTCCTTTTGTGTTTTGTCTTTATTTTCTCGTTAAGAAGTACTGTGAAACAAATTGTCACCTCTGGAGCTGATCTCTGTCAAAAATTGTTGATTATGCATAGGTTTCTCACTTTAAAAAAATTACAGCTCTGTGGATTTTTTTTCTGCCTAACTAAATTATATTTCCTTTCTGCACCTTATTTTTGGAATTGCATCCTATATGTGGTTGTATGATTTCTAAGAACATGCAGTATTTGAAACAGATACACAGTGGAGAGAACTACTGTCACCTAACTGAGTTAGGAAAGACCAGACCTTGTATGTTTTTACAAAATAATACTTCTGTGATAATTGGTCTTGTGTATAAACTTAAACAAATAATTACTGTGAAAGGAAAGAAAAAACAGAGCTTTGGCAACAATTAATAATTTATTTAGATACAATTTTCAGAATTTCCTTTTAATTATTATATATTCCTGTTTCAGGAAATTGAAACAGCTTTAATAGACTGAAGTTCTGTGCCAGTAACCTTTCCTGTTGTGTCTCCCCTGTGTACCTGCAAAGGCTTTAATTGTGGTAGGATTATTATCAGCTACTGTTTCCCACAGACCCATTATGTGGAAAAATTTCTTCTCATTTGGGCTGCTCCTCCTGAGAAATGCCAATGCATGTATCTGCCTGTCATCTTCTGCATTGTTGCATGTCATTTTTCTAGAGTTCTAGAATGCAAGCTACATTTAAAGTGTTGTGAAGTGAAATTCTGGACGGAAAAGTATGGGTTTCATGGTTTTTTGTGCATGGATAACTTCAGTGCTTGCAGTGTGACTATTCAGTTGCTTATTTTTGTAAGTAAGTTCTTCTGATTCAGAACTTCAAGGTGATTCTTTACTTCACTGCAAAGTGATGATATTTGGATTAGAAATAGAGGGGTTTACTCCATTCTTTTAATGATGAATTATAACTGTTTATTCAGCTACTAACATGACTTTTGAAAGCTGTGTTTTAAAATACAGTATCTACAAATAAGAAACAATATTAATGGAGGCTTTGATTCCTGGATGGAAATTTTAATTTTGAATATAAATAATAGTATATTTCGTATTTCAGATCAGTGTGGAGAAATGGAATCTTTACAACTCTTCCAGAGTCCACATCCACAGACCATCCTGTGTTGCCCAAGAAATTCAGAGGCTCAATGCACTAGAACTTGAAAAGAAAATTGGGAAGTCAGTCCTTGGAAAGGTAGGATGGGTCTACTAATACTATTTTATCCAACAAGAAACATCTTGTATTTATCACTTACCTGGAGGTGTTGCCCTGCATGCGTTCATTTGTGCAGCTGAAAATAACACATCTATAGCTTTCTGTCACCTACCCATGTTGTATAAAGGACATCTGAGTTCAGGAACCCGTGAATTCCATCTGCTTTTGGTCTTGCAACATCTGGGCTCCTTTGGGAAGAGCCCTGCTGTTGCTAGTCTGCCTTTCCAGAGGCATCATCAGTGTGTGCCTGACCCACATACCTTGCACATAGGCAAGGTTGAGCTCCTGAAAACTGATTATTCCAGGTAATGCAGATGTGAATTAAGTTTGGGTTTATGTGTGGCCTTAAGCCCACACCTAAAACATGGTGTAAATCTTTCTGAATATCCTGGGAGCCTTAGGTGTTTTCAAACCTTTCGGTGTGGGAAGAAACCTCTTTTTCACAGAATCGTTTAGGTTCAAAAAGACCTCTAAGATCATCGAGTCCAACCTCTGACCAATCACCACCTTGTCAGCCAGACCATAACACTAAGTGCCATGTCCAGTTGTTTCTTGAACACCTTCAGGAACAGTGATTCTACCACTTCCCTGGACAGTCCATTCCAATGTTTAACAACCCTTGCCATGAAGAAATTCTTCCTGGTGTCCAACCTGAATGTTGCCCAGTGCAGCTTGTGGCTATGTCCCCTGATCCTATCAGTAGCTGCTTGGGAAAGACGCTGACCCCCATCTTGGTAGAACCTTCCTTCATGTAACTGTAGAGAGTGATAAGGCTTCCCCTGAGCCTCCTCTTACTCCAGGACATACTCTAAGACCTGCTAGAGTATGGGCAGAGGGGTTTTGAAGGATCAGATCCCTACATCACCTGTGTCTCTCCTGTGCAAATGTCTGCAGGTTCACCTGGCCATGGTTCGCTATCACGAAGCCGGGCGGTTCTGTGAGAAGGACAAGGAATGGGATCAGGAGTCAGCCCTGTTCCACCTGGAGCACGCTGCAGACTGCGGGGAGCTGGAAGCCATCGTTGGGTTGGGCCTCATGTGCTCTCAGCTGCCACATCACATTCTTTCCGAGGTCACTCTCGAGGTATGGAAAATGTCAGAAAGCAGAATTGTAAAAATAACATAAGAATAGCAAGAAATGAAGTTGAAACAAAAACCATAGTTAGGTGTTCTGCAACCTCTTCAGAGAAAATAGATTACTTTGTCATTAAGGATTTGGACAAAACAGCAAAAAATGCTGCCTCTTTCTGGTTTTGCCAGAAAATTACTGCATGCCCTTGGGAAGCTTTTGAAGCTACCTTTACTGTTCAGCTGCTTTGTTTCTTGTGGCTGTGCCAGTTTCTCAGACATACGAAATACTTGCTGATTTTGACTTGCTAATACATTTGGTAATAGAGGGATGAAGGGATGGTTTTATTTAGAAACATGCATTTTAAAGGTTTTGTTTCCTTTACTAGGATACAAAGGAGAACAGAAATAAAGGATTTAATTACTTGCTGAGAGCAGCAGAAGCTGGTGACCGGCCTTCCATGATTTTGGTAGCAAGAGCATATGATACAGGTGTAAATCTGGGTGCAGACAGGTACTGTGCATGGCTGAGTAAGTTAACTTGGTGGTGCTTCACTGAGGCAAGGCTGGGGCAATGATTTTTCTGCTTTTGTATTTTAGCACGTCCTTGTTATTTACCTCAGCTTTCTGTTTTGCACAACAGTGAAACTCCTTAAATTTCATCACTGTCAAATGACATTAAACTTCTAATTGAAGTTCACTGAGCATTCTTGGTATGACAATAACTGATTTTAAAGTATTTTATTAAACGAGACTCTGCAATTTGAGGTTTTCTTCTAAATCAGGTACTTTCACAAATCTAAATGCCAGACCAAAACCATACAACTGGTAATGAAGCTCAGACTCTGGAGTTCAGCAAAACACTTCAATCTGATACTTCCTCCTCTGTAATTCCTGCATGAAGTGCCCCCAGCCTCATTTTGCTGGAGTGACCTAATGCTGCAGTGCAGTTAGTGAGTCTCCATGAGAACATTTGCCTTCTTGGAGAGCATCAAGGCTCTGAGAAGCCAGTACAAAATTGGGTGCTGAATCTCCAATGCAAAGTACATTTGTTCCCTAAGGGAGTCATCTTCAAAAATTATTTTTGACTTCAGAGCACAGGATTGGAAGGAGGCCCTGCACTGGTACAACGCCGCGCTGAACATGACCGACTATGACGAGGGAGGTGAATATGATGGCACTCAGGATGAGCCCCGCTATCTGCTCCTGGCCAGGGAAGCAGAGATGTTAATGATGGGAGGGTTCAACCTGGATAAGGATCCACAGAGATCAGGTGAGGCCTCGATTTGTTTCTGTTATCTGTAATCTTGCTTTTCCTTCCCTTCTCCCCCAGCATGTACCCCAAAAATAGATTCCTTGCTTCAGCTGTTATGAAATGGAGAGAGGGTGAGTACCTTCAGATTTAATGATGCTGGGTGTAACAAGGCTGGTAACAGTGAAAGAAGAGATCTTGGCAGTGGCAGGGTAGTGGGTGGTGCCAGGTCCAGTCTGTGGCACACTGAGTCACTGGCAGGCAACCTTCACTCCCTCCGAGGTTGCTCTTCTGGGTCACTCCCCTGAGCTGCAGGTTGCTGCTTGTAATTGGAGTTACACCCATGGCTCCCAGGCCTTACACAACATTCTCTTAGTTGCTGTGTAACCTACCTGCTGGATGTCTGTCATATGGGGCTCCTGCAGGCTGGTCCTGTTTCCAGTCCTTCCAAATACACTGAGGAGCCATCAGCAGCCAGTTGTAGAACTTCCAAGTTGAGCAGAAGGCAGAGTCCCAGCTGATGTAACTCTGACACTATTATAAACCCACCCATACATCCGGCCCTGCAGTTTGACCTCAATTTCTCCTTTTGTCCTTTATTTGCTTCAGGCTAAAGCCATGTTCTTTCTTTACTCTGTCAACATAACTGATACTCTTTCCTCTCTAGGTGAGCTTTACACAGAAGCAGCAGAAGCAGCCATGGAAGCCATGAAGGGCAGACTGGCAAACCAGTACTACCAAAAAGCAGAAGAGGCTTGGGCAATGATGGAAGAATGACACTGAAATTAAGCAGTTCTTGTATATAATTTTTTATAGACTTGCTGCATTTGCAGCTAAAAAGATGTATTTTTATGTGATGTTACCAGTTTCTTTCTTCGTATTTTAGTTTTATCTTTTTTTTTGAGGGTAGAAATCTAAGTAAGTAAGTAGTATGTAGGGTGCCATAGCATAGTTCTGTTTGTGTTTTAAATCTATAATACAGACATACTTGGACTTTTTGTACTTTTTTTAATGTTAGAACTGAGGGGCCTCGTTTTTTTGACAAAAGAAAATGAGGCCTTGTTGTTTAGGTTTTTACATGTCCTGTTTTTTACACAGCAGGTGATCAATGCGTTTACATTTTTCTTCTCCTCCCCACATAGAGAAAAACATTTTCCTAAATTCTCAGCATTTCTTCATCATTTTTGGTGTATCTCACCAAATTTGCACATGAATGTAAATTTTCAGTTTATGGATGCAGCTACTGATGTTAAAAAGTAGTTCCATTCTATTTTGCTGACATTGTTGGACACTGTTATTCTCAAATGAATTTCACATGGAATCCTTAGTTTGGAGAGAGTAAGGAAAATGATTCAAATTGACAGTGAGGATATTCAGGATGGAATGTTTTATTCATTACCAACATTGCATATTACACCATTAGAAAATCGTTCATGTTCCTGATGAGGTGAGGCATCCAGCTACCTCTCTCATTTTCACGTTTTGCACCATATAAAAGTTTAGTTGTATAAAATCCTACTGATCTTATATTTGTCCAGTGATGTACAGTAGCAAGATTTGTAATATATGGATAACTTGAAGTTATTTTTACAGTGGCATCTCAAATCTCAGTGAAGCTAGATCATCTCACTTAAAATGAGAACACATTTTCCACCATTTCCAGATGGATGTCTGAAGAGGTTAGGAGATGTTGATTCACCTATTTCTATGTACAGAAAACAATTTATATGGTTTAAGTATATTTTAAAATGGTATTTTATCTGCAAATGGTTTCAAATGTCATTTAGAGAATAATTGCTGGTTAGAAAAGGAGAACAGTATTATCCCCAAACATTTGAATTTGTGTCCCCTCTGCCTAATGCTAACCAGTGAGAGGAGGACAAATACCTGGCGGTGGTTGAATTACCATTGCATAAAAAAAGTTTCTTCCAAATCCAGTCTTTTATTCCAAAGCTGCTGTGCCACCTCTGTGGATAGCACAGAAGCTGTTCCTGTTCCTTGGTTGTGGTAAACAGTCATTTTGCAGGATATTTAAGATGGAAGCTTCTGCCTCCTTGGCCTTGCAGCCTCCTGAGGGTGTAAATTGATGTGCACAAGGGGCAGCCCCTGTGAAGTGCTGAATGACCTGTAATGCTCACCACCTCAGCCAAGCTCTGAAAAGCAGGCTTAAAGCTAAGCAGGCTGTGAGATGATGCAGGATAGATTAGGATTTCTCATGTGCATAGCCAAGGAATATTAATTTCTTGTAAAATGCAAAAACTGTTCAGGGAACAGAAATCAGTTCTCCCTTTCCTGGGCAAGTGCCTGTCCCTGGGATCAAATTGTGCTCCCCATTTCCTCTTTTTCTGGCAAGTGGATCTTGAATTACTGTTTAGACAGTATCCAAGGATGATGTCAATAACAACTGCCACTGTCTGAAAGAGGTGATCTCCTGGTGATTAAGGGGGTGAGATGGGAGGGTTTGAATCCTTTCTGGGAGAGAAGAGAAAGTTACCTTGGATGTTGTGCTTCTGGCTGGTGCTGTAACCACCAGGCAGTTGTAGCTGCGAGCAGCCTTGCAACACATGGCAACATCTTTTTGCTGTCTATTGCAGGGGTTGTGGGAAAGCAATGCCCGTGGCCTTTTTCGTTTTGTTTTGAGAGTGAAGGCAAAGTTCTTCACCCATTAATGGAGGAATGTCTCATTTCTAGAGCTCACTTGGTCTTAGGTAGTGAGGTACTAAAATGATCCGATTTTTGGACCTAATTTTTTTTCTTTGTACCTAATATGCTGAAATAGAACCAGAGGACTGCAGTTCAGATGAATGTTTTCAGTGCCTATCCAAGGTTCTGCTGTAGATGCCTAAAGCATCTCTAGGATGTGGCCTTTTTTCCTATTTCAGTTCATAGCATTAAGATACCAGCTGTCAATGAAAGGTGAAGCCACTCACCTATGAAGACAGTTGAATAGTCTGTTTTGTGCAGAACCTATACAGTGTAGGGACTACAGCAAGTTCAGACAAAAGGATTTGTTTCCATCATAAGGTGTTGGTGCCAAATCTTTGAGATTTTCCTTGAGGAGAAAGCATGTATGACAACACCACTAACCATGTAGGGAGGAGATTGAAGGTGCCCATCCAAAATGTGCATGCAAAGGATGTAGAGTGTAATTATTGACACTTTTTGGTGTGCAGTTTAATTTGCTAAATTCAATAGTTGCTAAAGTCGCTGACAGCTCTTTGTAGATCTGGTGTGTAAATGTGCACAGAACTCGGTGCAAGAGTTATTATGATTAATTCTTTGTTTGAAAATGCTACTTTTTATTGATGAAGACTACCCCCTGTTCTAAGGTGTATCATATGATTTAGCCACACAATAAAAGGGACTGTCAATAATATGAAGATGGAAATTGTTTACAGAAATATTCACAACTTACTCTGTGACATTCTTTTGAAGGGAAAAGCTGTAATTTCAAAGACTTTTGCAATGATATTGCTATATGCTGTATATTTAATCTATTCACAATGAATAAATAAAAATCTGTATTTTTAAAAAATGTGAAAATAAATCTGAGGCTCAGCCTGCCAGAACTTACCCGGGTTCAGTGTTTCCAGATGTCAGTGGGAATATTGCTTGGGTAAGGACAGTGAGATGGAAGCTTTTGTTTGTATGTCAGACAAACAAATACTGTTTGCCTGCATCACTTAGTCCTCTCATTCACTTTGTCTGGGTTCACTCTGGCTAGTCAATAAAATTGTTCTTTTTGTCACTTTTCTCAGTAGATATTTACTCATTTCTTGTGGGTGTTTGCTTTTGTTTTGTTTTTTTCTTCTTTATAAATTGCCAAAATTCAGTTCTACTATTGCAAGCTTCCAGAAATCCTCTATGTTGTTTGTATTATTCCATTCCTGATTTCATTCCCTTTCAACAGTCAGAAATAACTAACAGGGAGGAAATTATTAGACATGTAGCAACAAAATCTGTTTTCCTCCAGAAAACAAAATGGTTGATGTGCTCTCTGATTGGCATTTGGTTACACATGTGATGTCTGTAACTAATGGAGGATGAAATATAAGGGCTGAAGGGCTCATTTGCAGGATGTTACAGAGGCCTCCCTATGCCTTTAGGTTTTGTTTAGTCCTGAGAATGAGCTGGAAATTCCTGGGCTCATGATTTGCAGTGGGAGAGGTTTTTGTCCTGGCTACAATATCTAATGATACACTGTCACGTTACTATGATTTATTTCCCTGTCTATTCAAGAATAATCTGTTTGATACCAGCCCTTTCAAATTGTTAAAAATGGAACTCTTGCTGTTGCTTTTTTATTGCTTTATTTAGGCAGATGGAACTTCTTATACCTGTGTAGTTTAAACAGTGTGAAATTATCCTCTGGCAAAGGCACTGTGAAATAGCAGAATTTCCTAACAGAATCACCATCTGAGCCTCTGCACTGTAGAATCACCAAGATGAAAAATGGTGAAATTTGGCATTGCTATAGCTTTATAGCCTGTATAGTTTTTAGATATAGCTGCTGTCAGAGATGGAGTGTTTGGCAAGTGTAACAAAATAAGAATAGCATTCTTCAGAAACTATGGAGACAGCAAACTCTTAGAGCTTATAAAGTGTAAATAAGATTATTGCCTGTTTCTTAATTACTGGTCTGTGGGACTGACTTGAATCTCACTCTCTTCCCCACAGATGTAATTTCACTCAGAGTAGAATGAGTGCTGACAGAGCCAGGTGCAGTTAAAATGGGCCAAATCAGGACTTCTCATCTGAATCTGGACAGGCAGAATTTCATTTGAGCCTCTCAGGTTGGATGCAGGGCAGTGCTGCCAAGGGTGAGTCAGGGTATTTTCAGGTTTGAGTTCAGGGTTCTCCCTCAGTTGCTCCTGGTGATGGACCTGACTCCTGCATGGGGACAGCTCAGGGTTTGTAACCATTGGGCCTGGCCCTCAGTCTGGAAGTGTTTGATACAAGTGTTGGGTCCTTGCTGTTCTCTGGCTAACTCCTGTGCCAGGTAAACAATGTAATGAGGCTGGTAGCTTGTGTTGTAGCTTGGGTTCTCCTCTACATTAACTCTTTTTTAATTTGGAAAAGGTCCTGGAATTATATCTGATGTCACACAGGTGAAATGAAAAAACTGGTGACCCAACTGCCGCCCCTGAGGGACCGAGAGCCTGTGCCATTACCCCTGTCTGTGTCACACATGGCTGATGGGGATAATCTTGGGTAGACAGGCTTCCTTTGGTGCTCGGGAGAAATGTCTCAGTGGCCAGGCACAGAAACATTTCAGGTACAGAGGCTGAGCTCAGCTGTAACAGGGCAGAAAAGCACTTTTCAGGAGGGTGTTGGTACCTCTCACTGCCTGGGCAAAAGGACCTGTGGGCCTGAGCAGCCCACACAGTAAGGAACAGTTTGTAATGAGTGTTCCATGCAGCCTCCTCCACACACAGACACACACACGTGCTGGGAGACTGCCAAAACTGACTATTTCCCTAAACTTTTCTGCCTGAGCAGGTTACAGGTAATTTGCTGTGTGAAGCCAATTCAGGTCTGCCTACCTTCTCCCCTCCCTGAACCTCTCCTGCTGCTCTACAAAGTCAGCTCCCTCTGTTCTTGAAAAACTCCACATCCTGAAAAGGCACTGAACTGAGGGTGTGAAACTGCAGCAGCACTGGAGGAGTTTATTCGTGTTTACATGTGTGTGTTGTTATTCCTCAGTGCTTGTAGGCAGTGAATGAAATTTTTAGCAAGACTGTACAATGCTGCAGCCTCTTACAAAGAGAGTGGTGAAACACTGGCACAGGTTGCCCAGAGAGGTGGTGGATGCCTCATCTCTATAAACATTCAAGGTCAGGTTGGATGGGGCTCTGAGCTGCCTGATCTGGTTGAAGATGTCCCTGCTGACTGCAGGGGCTTAGACTATCAGACCTTTAAAAGACACTTCCAACCTCAACCAAGCCATTCCATGATTCCATGTTTAGCAGCTCCCTGGAAAGAGAGCTGGCACTGGCGGGTGCTGCAGGGACAGGCTGTGGGAGGTGCCAGGGGAAAGGGATGTATGATGCTGTCAGCAGGGCTCCAGCAAGTTTATTTTCTCTATCCTATTTAAATGAACTGCCACAAGGACAGAACTAAATTAAGCTGCATGAAGTCTTTGTGGCCTTACCCTAGAGAAGCTGGAATTTTTCTCCAAATACAACCCTTCAGTTGTAATTAAGTGGTGAACATAACATTAATTCTGTAAGAAAACGGACCAGACTTTCGGGCAAAATGCGGCCAGAGCCTCCCAGAGGCAGGTTCGTGAGGACCAACCGCTGAGGTGTGCCACCACCCCTTTGCACAAGTGTACCGACTACTGCTGTAAGCAAAGAACAACCCCCCATCCATAAACTGCTGACTTTTGACTGTGCAAATTCAGTGAGTCGTGGCTTTGCAACGGAAAATTAAAATTTTAGAACTTTCTTTAGGCTCTCGGAGGGGGTGCCCGGGCCATGCCACACGTACCGCGCAGCGGCCGTGCTGCTCCGTGGCATCCACGTGGCAGCGGGCGCGGCGCGGAGGGCTCGGGCACAGCCGCTCCGAGTGCCGCTGCTGGGGAACGGGCTGGAAAGGACCCCCCGCATTTTACTTTTCGGGCAGAAGGGGGATGTGGGGAGCGCGGCTGCTGGGCCCGGAGGATGGAGAAGGGTGAGAAAGTGGGGAAAAAGCGGTTCTGGAGCGAAAGTGCCGCCGGGGGACGGCGGCTCTCAGGGCGGTAGCGTGGCCGAGCGGTCTAAGGCGCTGGATTAAGGCTCCAGTCCCTGCGGGGGCGTGGGTTCGAATCCCACCGCTGCCAGCAGCGTTTTTTTGTTCGCGCGGCGGGCCGGGTCTATCGCCCCCTGGCGGCGGCGGCGGCGGCGGGCGGGAGAGCATTGTGGGTAGGAAGAGGCGCCGCGTCCCCACGTGCCGGCCCCGGGCCCCCAACATGGCGGCTGCC
>VZTJ01000306.1:746398-789338 GCA_013397795.1 Orthonyx spaldingii
GGCCCGCAGCCCCGCAGCGCCCGCCCGGGAAGGGCGCAGCGCACCCGCCCCGAAGTGCAGCGGCTGCCCCTGCCTGGCACCGGCTCTGCGGGGCTGCAGCCCAGCCCAGCCCGGCCCGGCCGTCCCGCCCGGGGGGATTCGCTTGGTGCCCGCGGTCGGGGCGGGTTGGGCGGCTCGCTGTGGGCTCTCCCCTTTCCCCGCACCCCTGCGCTGCCAGGCTGCTGTGTCAGGAGAGGGCGGGTGCCAGGAATGCGGAGCCGCGTCCGGCAGGGAGCACGGGACGGGCACCGCGACCTGCCCCGCGAGTGTCACAGCGGCGGGACTGAGCCCTGCCCCGGCGGCACAGGCTGGCCACGTCCTGCGCTACACAAGTGTTGAGGGGTAAAGAAAGGTTTAAGCTTGATGTGTAAACCCCAAAGGCTTGTTTCGGTGACATCACCGCCACGGAGAGGTCCTGATGCAGAGGAGCCCTCTTGGGTTCACTGCCAGAAGATGACTGTGCAAAGCTGCTTGCGGACGAGGAGAAAAGGAAGCAAGTAATTGGGTCAAAATGATAATTATCATAAATGCATGGAAGGTGCTTCAGCTTCTTTTTGCAGCTTCCATTTTACTGAGTGCCATGGGCCACCCTGAGCGAGAGGGTTGCTGAGAGCCCCTGCCAGAGGAGTCCATGTGCCAGAGTTGGTTGTGGTAGTGATTCAGGAGATGGCACTTTTCCCACGTTGCTGTTTCAGCAGTTATACTTTCAGGCACTGATGCAGCAGGAATTCTTGGCCTTTCCTTGGCACTGCATGATTATTTGAAGAATATTTCAGGTTTAAGTGTTAGCACTTTGGGGGTCCATTGTTACTGACAAATTTAGGTAAGAATGAAATACTGGAGCATTTCTTGCAGGCCTGACTATATGTCTGTGTGTCAGATGATGTGCCAGTTTGCAATTACCTACTTACAGTTATATTTAAGTCTTTGTCAATAAAATAAAGTCTCTATTACTCAAATGCTCTTCTAAGCTTAGAGTTAGATGCAGGATTCAGTTGCTTCATCACTGATTTTTACAGTTCTTTAACCACAATATTTTTCTTCATTGGTTCTAAGTTGTTGGTGTTATGGGCAGCTAATGAGCAGTTTCATTGATTGGTCCTTGCATTGGTCACTTTGCAGGGAAATGAGAAGATTTATATCTCTTGCCCTCCTGTGAACTGTTCTAAAGTTTAATGATTCACACTGATAACTCACATTATACTTTGATTTGCACCATGAAGTAAAGTCCCTCTTAAAAGAAAACAGTTCTCCCAAAAGAAGTTTGAACCTGCTGACCATATTTGCTGTCTCTCAGTGTTTGATTCCATTCCATAACTCTAGTGGTATCATAAATATATGTATATGAGGAATGTGGAGATTAACGCCACTCTATATATGTATGTGTATCAGACATGGGCTTGTGTCTGCATGCCTTCATTCTGATTCAGAGGATTTCTTCCAGTTGCATGAGTATTATAAGTTGTGCTGGGACACACTGCTTCCTATTTATAGACATGTCAGTCTCACTTTCCAGTAAAAGGATCTGTAGTCATGCTTTGTCTTTACAGAAATAAGGGGAAAAAAATGTAGTTTCTGTAATACATCATTTTCCCTGAGTAGTGACAGGTGGATTCACAAAGAGATTTTGTGTATAATGGCATAAGCGATGCTCAGTGAGGAACCAGAGACCAGGTCCTTCGGGCTGAGTTTCTCTGTCCCTCCTTAGCCCAGGGAATCTTAATTTCTCTTCTCAAAAGTGAAATAACTTTCTCAGAAGAGAGAGAACAAGCCTAGCAGATACCTGGCATGCAGGCTGTCAGGAAGGGAAGGGTGGTTCCCAGTTCTCTCAGGGGTGTAAGGAAGGAGGGTTTGGACCCAAGTGTCCCATATTTCGGGTGTTACCACATGTCCTTGCACATCTTGGGCATCCTCCCATCCTCAGCTCTGTGTTGAGTGCAAACTGCAGTTCTTCCATGTGGTGTAGAGCTGTCAGGTGTTGGGCCACCCAGGGGGCATGAGCAGGGAAAGCAAAAAAGGACTAACAAAAATCTCATTTCCGTAAAACATGTCCGTGTGTATTTCTGGGGAGAACTGGGTGCCTGATCACAGAAAACACTGATATCAGTCAGATATCACATACTCAGGGTTTTGCTCACAACCCAGCCTATGGTTAAGGTACTGGCTTTTTGCTGTGGAGGTGTTTTGCATTCTTACAAAATTATTTCGGATAGGAATCTGAAATACTAAGTCATAAATTTTCAAATGCATATGTATGGTAGAAAGACCCTGGGATTTGCTGGTGCGTAAAGAAATGGAAAATGCCAGCTCAGTACTGGGAGGGGCACTTTTTTTGGTAACAGGGAGTCTGTAAGTGAAAAATACGGAGTCATATTTCTAGGTGGAATGGCAGAAACAGTGTAAGCCTGAGTGGATGTTAATAACACTCGTATCCAGAATGTCCAGCCTCTCTGAAAGGTTTTTTAGATAACTGTGTGTACATTAACGTAATATTTGAGAAGCCTGCATGTCAGCTGAAATACACTGAACTGCCTAAATTGTGTGGTGGCTTGAGTATTTGAAAAAAATGCCATAGTCCTGGATGTAAAATGGATACTGGGTTCCTTCTTTCCCAACTTCTCGGTTCCCAGCTGATCCTGGGTGCTGCTTCTTTCTCTTTCCCTTCCTCCATAGGAGGTCCAGCAAAGAAACGAGCTGTCCTCAAGGAGTGAGGACAGTGAGGGAGAGTTCCTGAACACAAATCTCATTTCTTTGCCTGATCATCTTTGTTGCTAAAACTTTCCGTGGTCAATCTGTGAGAAGTCTTATTTTTTTATGCCTATCCTGACCAGTATTGGCTGATTAACAGTGTCTTAACATTGTTGCAGTGGCATCCCAAATAATTTGTAAATCCTTTTGTTTGATTTCAGCAGGGAAAAACTATTGTTGCTTTAGCTGAGAGATCATTTTTTATTCAGAGGTCTGAACCAGGCACGACACTGACTCCAGAACATAATGAACTTTTGTTCCAGAGTATCCAGTCCCCAGTTAGTGTCAGTCTTATTTTCATTGGAGTTGGTATAGTTAGGAAGAAAAGTCTGCTGTTCTGCTGGTTTCAGAGGACTCCAGGAAAGGCTGAGGAGTGTGTTCTGGAGCTCTCATTTAGCAACACAGCCTGAAGAGTGGCGGATCAGGAGACAAGGCTGCATGGCAGGGACATGAAATCAAAGTCAGGGTATTCCCAGAGGGGAATATCCAGACAGTGACCCTGCAGGGCCAGTTGTAGCTGGGAAACAGCTGCTACCTGTGTGTTACTGTTACAGAGTGTATAAAAGATACACTTTATGCAAGTGCAGGAGGCTGTCTTTCCCTCCCCAGGACCCTGTTTCAGGCCTTTCTTAACTGCCCTGACCCAGTGCCTTCCACAGCAGTTACAGCACTTTACCTATTTTTGAGACATTTGCTCATCTCTATAATTTTGTGGCCTTTGGTGAAGATTGTTGAGTACTGGAGACCTGTTCATGCAAACATATATATTCCTTCAAAATACAGACTAAACACATTATCACTGAAAGAAACCAAGTTAACTTGAACAATGCTCTAGGCTGCATGTGGTATGTGACACAGATGAAATTATTCATATGACATTCCTGTTTTCTTTCAGGTTGTGCCAAGGAATAAGCCAAGAAAAAGCTTTGTTTTATCCTAGCATGGCAAATGAAGAAGATGATCCAATTATACAAGAGGTAAAAGTACATTGTGGCAGCAGGGATTGTACATGAGAATTTTTTATTATTTTTATTACTGCAATTCCCAGTGTTTGTACATTGCTGAAACAATATGTCATCAACATCAGTGGTTGTCTTATAACCAGTCTGGTTCTGTACAAAGAATTATGTTGTGTGGGCCAAGTATATGGCTCATGGTATCTGTTTTGTCAGAATAGTCTCATCCATGTTGGCAGATGCAGCTCAGGTTTTTTCATCCTTTGTAGTCTGTCTGTGGCAGAAGAGGAACCCAGGTGAGGAATTTGCTTCTGCCATTGTGTGCTTCCAGTGAACTCCATTGCATGTCTCTGGGAGCTGAAACAATTGGAATGACTTTGATGAGCTAATATCTGTTAAACGTGAAGCTACAGTGTTCATACCTTCTGCTGAAGTATGGAGTTGTGTTCTGAGTCTGGACTTCTTTAAAGGACTGCTGTGTCCCAAGGAGTAGCCACAGTGTCTTGTCACTTGATATCTGAGTTTACACACCAGAATTACAAGGGAAGGGCAAGTCCATAGAAGGTGAAAAGCCATGAGAAGAGGAGTGGCAATTGTCAGGAGAGTATCTAAAATAGCAGCTTCCGTATGTCGTATTCATGAAACAGCTGTGTATTTTCAGTTCTGATGGCCAAATGCAAGTATTGAACCAGATTGAGGATGTGGGTGTCTCTTGTCTAATTTAGAAAGATTTTATGCCAAAATACCAGTAACGAACTTACCTTTCAGTTGTGCTGCCAAAGTGAGAACTTCCTCCTCTTTCTATAATGGTGACAACAGATTTGCTTCAGTCCCTTGGAGGAGAAAAATTCCTCTTTCATATTTGTTTGCCAAGTTTCCTTAGAGAGGAAAAACACAGCTAGAGTCACTGTCTGCTGCTCTTCATAGTGGAGTTTTTAGGTTTGGTTTTTAAAAAGGCCAACTGCAGAATTTCATGTCAAAGTCAGCAGAGAGGTAACTTTTGACAGGAGGGTCACGAATCTGTTTTATGTTAGAGTTTGTAATGAAAAGCTAATGTCAGTATTTGAGCTCTGAGGGTTATACTTGTATTACAGTTGGCATCTGATAAAAGTTGTTCATTTTGCTTTTTAGATTGACGTGTTCCTGGCCAGAAGTTTACTGGAGAAGCTCTATCTGTTTCAGGTATTTCAGTTAACTTTTATGCAGTGATAGTTTGTTTAAAATAAATGCAAAGAGCATAACTTTCCTTAATGCTTCAGTCTGCCAAGGTCTGGGATATAGAGAACCTGTCTGGGTCTCAGTTCAGTGTCAGGAGTGAGGACTGGTTGGTGCTGGGGCCTGTGGGTGTGTTGCAGACAGGGCAGCTCTAGCAGGATGCTGCTGTGGCTGGGAGATTTCACTGGGATACCACATCATTCCCAAAGGGCTCAGAAGAGAGACACATGTGGCTAAACCTGGGTCCGCTCTCCTGACCAGCAACATGTGGCCTGTACCCTCTAAGCTAACTTGTATAAACCCACAGATAGTTTACTTCTAATAACTCTACAGAGCGTTAATGCTGAGGGATAAGGTTTTATTTTTCTGCTGCACTATTGTGTGGGACAATTTTCCTGTGCTACAGGTTATTGTGGTGTGTGAGGGGCAGGAAGGGGGTTATGTAGTGACAAAAGCAGAGGACTGGGAGGAAAACAAAACTTTCTAGGTCATGCTGCCAAATCCCCTGATGACTCACAGATCAGTCCATTAATTTCTTTTCTCAGTGTCTTGCCTCTAAGATCTGGCAAGTGGATCTGCATGTGAGGGGACAGGGGAACTTGAGTTAATTCTGTGAAATTCTTTGATCTTTAAAAGAAGAGGGGTGTATGAAATGATCTGTTTTCCAGTATCCCATTCGCCCAGCTTCCATGACCTACGATGATGTTACACATTTATCAGCGAAGATAAAACCAAAGCAGCAAAAGGTTGGTCATCACTTGAGTCCAGTCTGTAAAAGTTGTTTTATGATGTGCAAAATGTACTTAAGAAAAGCACATTGTGGTGTTAAGCTGTTCTAACCATGCAGCTGCTTGCAGGACCAGATCTCTGTGTTTGAAGGTATGAGGAGTCTTTTATTGTGTCTGTAAGGTAGAGTTTAGAATAAAAGTAGTTTATAAATCATGGTGGGAAAACCATTAATTTAATTAAAAACAGAATCACTCAGGGAAACATAGTTACTAATGCTCATTCAGTGTGTGGATGCTTGTGTGAATTCAGCTTGATTTAAAAGGTCTTTACAGTATTCAGAGAAGGGTTGAAGAAGGATTGAACCGTGGAGCCATCCTCTGTCTTTCAGTGTCAGTGCAGGTCTTGATTTCTCTCTTTCCTGGCAGTGAATCATCAGGAGTCCTTTTGGAATCACTGGGGCAGTGCAGGTAAAATACAGCCAAAGCCAGAGTCATTGAACTTGCTTGCAAATGTATCCCTGAACTCTGACTATTATTTTACAATGCCTTATTTAAAAACTGCAGCAGTAGATGTCAGTGTTGCTAAAATTTGGTTCTGGGAAATCATTAAGGGAAGTGCTTTGGTGAACTTTGGAGTTAGGATGTATGTTGTGTTCAGGAAGTCTGTTATTAAAATCAGCAAACATTTGCACTGTAAGCGCTGTGCAGACCTTTGTAAATATGCTCTCTCAGCCAGGGACTTGAAACTAGTTCAGTTTGTGAATAACATAAAGGGGAAGAAAAAATAAGACAGTAGCTGTGATACACAAATTTATAAGGGCTTTGGCACACCCTGAAGAAGAATATGTACTGTATTGTCATAGAATATAATAGAAATATTATGCAGGAGAATGCTTATTTTTGGGCATTTGTCTGAAGTTTTAAGTTTAAGTGAGGGGGAATAGTTCTTGTAACTAAAGGCTTGGAGCTTGTTACAGTGCTCTGACAAGTGAAAGTCAGGAGTAACTGAAGTCAGTGCTAAGTGCTGCAGTCTCGAATTAGCAGAATAGAGGCCTTTGCCTCTGAAGAGGACAGAGTTACTTTGAAGTCTTGGTAGCCAAACTAGAAGGAAATACATCTTATGAGAGATTTTGAATGATTCCTCAGTGTTGGGGAGGAAGGAGGTTGCTTGTGCACCTGATCTGTACTGATAAGTAAATTAGACTGTTAATGTAGTGGAAGGTGTCCAGCAAAGTGAATGTGTATTTCAGGGCTGCCTAAAGAACTCTGCTTTTTCTGATTCCGTTCATTTACAGGAGAGTTGGTGTATCTCCAGCTTGTTATTTAAATGACCTCATTGTAGCAAACCCATCTTTGTGCTGCTCAGCTCTGAGATGTGTGAGATTTGCCCTGTGGGTTTGAATGATGCTGCTTATGTACTTAAATTTGCTGTAAACCTGTGGAAATGTTAGGAAGTGTGGGGTTGGGTTTTAATTGATATATTTGGTGTTGTGCCACGGTAATTAGCTGTCTTTCCTCTGATGTTCTTCAGGTTGAACTTGAAATGGCCATTGATACTTTGAATCCCAACTACTGTCGCAGCAAGGGAGAGCAGATCGCTCTCAATGTGGACGGCACGTGCACAGATGAAACAAGCACCTATTCCTCGTAGGTGTCCTCTTTGCCTTCCTTTCCTTTTTGTGGTGAGCACAGATACCTGAACGTCCACCAGGACTTCAGGGAGAGGTGTGGCTGTACAGTCACAGGGGCTGCCTTGGACACTGTTCTATAGCAAGTGTTCTTGGGAGTAACCTACATTTTTTGGGGATGGATCATGAAATTGGATTTGCAGACAGAAGTGATGGATATTTATCTGCTGCGGTTGTTGAGAGTCCATTTTGAGAATTGGTGGTTGCAGACCTTTAGCAGCTGCCTGCCACATTGCCTGTGGAATGCCATCTCACTGCCCTCCTCTGTCTGCAGGAAGCTGATGGACAAGCAGACTTTCTGCTCTTCCCAAGCTGCCAGTAATGTTTCCCGCTATGCAGCTGCTGTTTATAAAAAAGGTAAGTTTCTTTTGCTTAACCCTCAAATCAGTGAAACATACTCATTTTGGTGTTAAGGTAAGACCTACTTGATCTTTTTTTTCAGCCTCGGTTTTAATTGACTGATGGGCCTTTAAGGAAAGGAAAATTTTCCCATATCAATGTCCCAAGAGTCCTTGAGTAGGTCTAACAAAATTGTAAATATCATATAAGAACACCCTGGGTTTGTAGATGCCTCCAGAATCTTAACAGGTCATGGTGGCCTGAAATAATACACATTTGTAGCCTGAATTTATCATTATTATTTATATTGCTTTCTTGATCTAATTTTGTCTGTCTCATTTTCCTCTTCAGCACTTTTTGTCCCTCTCTTGACTGCCCAGGCCATTACAGAGTTTTGGTCTAGTGGTCATTTGAGATGACAATATGTAGATTGTTTTCAGTGATGTCTACTTTACCAGGGGTGTTCTGGACTATGAGTCAGGCCTGAGCCAGAATGTGGCTGTCTACAAGATCTGGTTTCAACACAAAAGACAATATAACAGAAACAGGTCTTGGTCTTTCATATTGCCTTGAAATCCTGAGCACTGGATGAATTTTTCACTTCAATCCCTTTTTACATTTTGCTGTATTAAATATTTATGCTCAATTGAAGCTGTGGCTTTACAGAGACAGGGAGATAATGAAAAGTTCTGTTCTTGTGCAGTGGAAAAAATCAATTTTAACCAACATTAATTATCTTTTTCAGGTGAACTTCACTTGACTCCACTACATGGAATTCTTCAGCTGAGGCCAAGCTTCACCTACTTGGACAAGGCTGATGCAAAACACCGAGAAAGAGAAGCTGCTAATGAAGGTAAATTCTCCACAGCTGTATTTTCTTTGGGGAGGGGAGATACAAATTCTCTCTGTAATGTGACAGATAAGAGTCATTCTGTTTTGAAGGTGTTTATTCTAACAACAGAGTCATTATTAGCCCATTTCTCAAATTATTTCACTGATCTTCGGGTTTTTTACCTAAGTGCTTCTGTGGGCACAATGTGGGGGATTGGCAGAGGGATGGGAGGTGCTGGGTAGTGACAAAGGGTAGTGATGGAGTCTGTATCACCAGTGCCTCTGGAAAGGTCATGGCAACAGGGAGTCCTGTCACAGGAGCAGTGTGGTGCTGTCATACATGGCATGGTTTGGCAGGCTGGGATTGAACCCATGGATATGGAGTTCTCAGTGTGCTTTCTTCCTGCACGGGCCCCCAGACAGTTACAGGCTGGCTTTGGCTCTTTCACTGCAGTGGTGTGTTTGTTTTTGTATTTTCTGGCAGGTGGTGATTCATCCCAGGATGAAGCTGAAGATGATGTTAAGCAAATTACTGTATGTCCACATTTTCCTTTTTATGCTGGTTCAGGCAACACTTCCCAAGAAAGCTGGACAGTTGAGAGCCAAATGAAAGGACAGCAAGCCTCAGCTAGGCCTGCTGGTCCTGGGCTTGGGAGGGGGAGGCCACGTGGAGGAGCCCTTGTTGCACAGGCATAAAGATGACACTGAGAGCAAGGGGTGACTCACTGGAGCTAGGGCCCCTAGCTTGTTACTGATATACCAAATAAATAATGCAGGTGGGGTTTTTCCAAGGGTTCTAGGGCTGTATTGAATGATGCCCAAATCTTCTAGGTCCGATTCTCCCGCCCTGAGACCGAACAAGCTCGGCAGCGACGTGTTCAGTCCTATGAGTTCCTGCAGAAGAGACAGGCAGAAGAGCACTGGGTTCACCTGCATTACTATGGCTTGAAGGTCAGTGTGTGCTGGCTGCTGAGGAGGCTGCCTGGGCCTGAGGGCTCAGCCAAGTCTAGAACTGTTTTTAAATCCGGGCCCGTGGGAATCAGGGAGTCACCAAAAGATAATGAAGAGGTCTGCAGGCTGGAACAGACCCTGCAGTGCTCTGTGTCTCCTCTGCTGGGTAATGCTTTGGGGTCTCCACACTTTAAAACTGAGAGCTGGACGAGCATAGAGGGGAGTCTGAGTGTAAGAATCACTTGGGTCTTGGATTATGAGCTGGATTTTGTGAAAGACTTAGGAAACTCATTGAGTAAAGTGTGTGAAATCCTGTTTGACTGACCTGTGCACGTCTGTCAGGAGGTTTCAAAGGCTTGGCAAGGGAAATGTTCCTGCATCACATGAGCATCGTACAAGGAAGTGAAAGCAGAGCATCAGTTAGTGAGGTGGAACACTTGAGCTGTGCAATAATGGCAGGGAGATCATAGTTTGGAATGAGAAATCCAGCTCTCTGGCATTTTGTGTATTTTCAATATGTGATAACGACTCTTGTTTTTTCCCGACCTCCAGGACAGCCGTTCTGAACACGAGCGCCAGTATTTATTTAGTCAAGGTCATGGCCTTGCTGAAAACACAGAATTAATTAAATCTCCCAGGTAATTGTTTGGTGGTTTCCTACAGAAATGGCATTAATTACTTGGGATTGTTTTCAGAGTAATAAGCAGGTGTATTCTTTAAAAATCTGCTCTTTGAAAATCCTATTCATGATAAAAGTTGAATTGTTTAAAAAAATACAGAAACAAACTTGCTTTCATCTTACTATGGTTGCATTCTATGTTTCCCTGTACTCTTGAGATTAAAACCTCTTGTTTTCACTTGGGGTTGTAGCTTCTTGTACATTATCACAACCCTACATTATTTAGCCTGTGCATACTGCAAAGGAAAATGGAAACAAAAGCTTCTTCTGGTTAATATAAATTAATACTCTGAAGCCAATAACTTCTATTGTTACCAAATCTTACAAGACTTCCCTTTGTGATTTGTGGGGGCAACTGAAACTACTTGAAAAATGTTTGTGTCTGTTTCTTGGTGACTGCAGCTCTACAGGAGCCTTCCACAATGCAGGCACTGCTTCCCTGTCACCTAATACAGCCATGGCCCAAGTAATAGTGACAGAGTCTGGCTCTGGTTAATGGTGTGGGCGTGTTTTCCTTAACATTTAACATCAGTGGATCAGTGATAGGTGTTCTGAAGAGTCTTTTGGATCTGATTCTTTCTCACAGACACTGGTAATTGCATGGGTGGAACAGAATTTTTGCTTGTTGCTGGCCTGGTTCTCTCTGTCTGTGGGGCTTCACATGACCCCGCTGACTGCTGTCAGAGCACCTGTGTTTAATATATTTCCTCGTGCAGATTCTCTGTTTGGACACCTCTGCTGTACAGAAGAGCTGGGATGCTGACTCACATTTACTTCATACCTTCTTTTTGGGCAGATGAATGTCAGTAGCTTTTACTAGTTCTGAGTTTACAGAGGAGATGGGAGTGGAAGGGAGAGCTCTTTTCACGCTGATGTTTGTTTTCACACAGACGGGTTTGCTCTGAGAAATTACTGTACTTAAACCTGGGAAGTCCCAGGACAAGCTTTTTAAAGAATGTGTTTCCTTTTCTTCTAGTGAATATTTAATGATGCTGATGCCTCCAGGCGTAGAGGAAGAGAAGTAAGTGTTTGTACATAATGTTCAAAGTCCACATTGGCTGGATGCTCTTTTTCATGGGCTGCAAATCTGTTTGTTTATCTGCAGTGACAAACCAATGGCTCCAAGCAATGTGCTTTCTATGGCCCAGCTGAGAACTTTACCCCTTGCTGATCAGATCAAGATCCTGATGAAGAATGGTTTGTAGCTTTTGTAATACATTTGCACTTCACTTTGTGACTTCTAGTTGCCTTAGATAAGGTGCCTTCCCCAGTATTACCAGTTCTGTCACCCCACCAGACAGACTGTCTGGCTCTCTGATTCTCTGAAGAATCTAAACCCCAAGCCTTCCCTTAAGAAAGTGACAGCTGATCTGACTGCTGATATAGTTGCAGTCAATTTACTCTTAGAAAAATTTCTAATTTGATGATAACTTTGTGGATACGCTTATTTCAGCAGGTATCTCCTGGAATGTGGGGTCTGAGCATGTACAACCTGCACTTTGGCATTTTCTGGGTCAGCAGTACACACACTTCATGAGTGTCACTTAGGAGTTTTATTTTGTCTCTTCAGGGTTACTCTCTGATGAGAACAAATCCTGAGGATTTTGCCTCAGGAGCTTCCTGCCATGTCAGGTACCTCTGCTTACAGATATTGCCAAAGGCATAGATTTTTTTTTTTTTTAAATTATCATTATTTTATTAATACCTTAATTTGTGACCAGTTCAGCCAGTCCAATCTGATGCAACACTAGCAGATACTTCTAGAACAGACAACGCCTATAGCACAGCGGGGAACTGAGTGAAACTTAGGCTTTCTTTTTTTTCACCCGAGATAAATCGTGAACACCCTGCGTGCCGGTTGGTGGGAGTGTGACGCTGTGTTTGCCTTGCAGTGAAGGTGATGCCGTTCGCCAACCTGATGAGCCTGCTGGGCTCGGGCACCGACCCCGCGGCAGTGCTGCGCTGCGTGCAGCAAG
Source organism: Orthonyx spaldingii (assembly GCA_013397795.1). Taxonomy (NCBI): domain Eukaryota; kingdom Metazoa; phylum Chordata; class Aves; order Passeriformes; family Orthonychidae; genus Orthonyx; species Orthonyx spaldingii. The sequence goes on from VZTJ01000306.1 coordinate 758,549, forward strand.
TGGCGCTGCTGGTCCAGGGAAACTGGGTGGTGAAGAGGTACGGCCCGGCTTTGTCCCCGGGAACGCGCCGGGATCGCCCCGGGATCGCCCCGGGACCGCCCCGGGACCGCGGGCTTTGTGCGCCCCTCCTCGCATCCCAAAACACCCGCGCTCCCAGCTCCCAGCTCTGCAGACCTTTGGTTTCGTGTTGTCGTAGTGCAGCCAGCCATTCCATATCCAAAGGGTTGCTGTGAAAGGATAATGCCTCACTACCGGTCCCAGGTGGGATTGTGGCTGAGCAGTGACGTAATCTGTGTTTGCATCTGAGCCGTGACAGGTTTTTGATGTTGTCTGCACTCACGTTCTTTTGCGAGAGAGCTGTTCTGATTCTTCCAGAGACTGGTGTCAAATAGAAACACAGAAAATGAAACCGATGTCAGCTGTAGTGTTTCGTAGCAAAATTCAGTCCAGTAAGGATCTCTGCAGTCCCCATCAGTGGATGCTGCTCTTGTCAGCTGAAAACTGCCCTCTAGAAGACATTACTTGCTTAATAAATCAAGCGTGGGGGTACTGAATGTACCACGTGAATTGGAGTCTGTACCATCTTCCTGTTTAATAGCATAGAGCATCCTATTGGGATGTCTAAAATGCAGTATGATTTTTTTTCCCTGGATGGAGCCCTGCAAGCAGAGAAATACAATCTCTGGAAGAGCTGTGTTAAGAAGAATGGCATCTGCTATCAGTCCAAGTGTGCCAGCAGGATGTTTCAGCTATGGTGGTACAGGCCTGTATTAGCAATGTGACCAGCTTTTACAGCAACCCTGCTGGCCTTCCAGCTGTTACAGGAGAAAGCTGGAAGCAATTTAAAAGACAGTATATTAGCATTCAGGTTGTTCTTAGGTTATGACTGATTCTTTGCTGTTAGTCTGAGGAGGATGTGTGGATCTGTAGTGGATGTGGTGTTTGGGCACAGAGCTGTACATGAGCACATCGGAGCTTTGAACAGAGTGGGGACCCATTTCTTTGGCCTGGGTGGGATCAAGATCATGAACCTGAGTTGCTGTGGTGCTGTGGAGAGCCTGGTAACACATGTCATCAGCTGGCCCTGCAAGCAGACAAGGACACAGAGTCATGTTGGTCTTGGGGCTGTTGGTTCAAGTATGACATTCTGTAATATTGTTCTGTTAAACCCTTGATTGCTGGGAAGGAAATAAAAAACTCTCATGCCCATACATCAGCATTTTGGCTAAATGCTGCCTTCAAGGCTGCATACCAGGTTAGACTAAGCACTTCTTAGGATCTTTCTGGTCTTGTTTACACAGATCCAAGGGAGGCTAGGCTTTGCAAGAACAAAGCAGAGCTTGTAGCTGTGTTGCACACACCTGCTTGCCACAAGGCTGTGCTCTGCTGGTGTAAGCCTTTCTGCACTAGTGTAATTGCAGTGGTGTAATTACACCAATATTAATTACATTAATGTAAACCACGCTTTGGATAAAGGTATAATTTAACTGCAGAACAGGGAGGGCATGTTTGTTATGTTAATCTTCACTAATGCTATTTTTCTGGAGTACCTAGTAACTAATTCCTCTTCCTTTTTAATTAACAGTGATGTCCTCTACCCGAAAGATACTTCTAGTCCCCATAGTGGAGTTCCTGCAGAAGTGCTCTGTAGAGGGAGAGACTTTGTTGTAAGTATAGAAGTGTTTGTTACTTTTAAAGGAAGACACAGGTGAAGTTTGCCTGAGAGGCCACAGCATTGCAAAACTCTTCTGCTATACTGCAGTGAGGTGTTTCCTTGTTTCCTCCAAGGAAGTTGTTTGTGCTTTAATCCTGAAGGCGTTGTTACAAGTCTGCCGTGGGAGTGTTGGTGTAGGCTGACATTGTGTCTGGCTGGCAGGTTCAGATCATCTGTCATTAGCAGCATTCATCCCTTTCTAACACACGCTGTAGAGCCACTATCACATTGCCCCCACAATGTGGGGCTTGCAGAACAGCCAGGACTGGACAGTAAAGTACTTGTTTCTCCAGCTCTGTTTCTGTGGGCTCAGGACTGAGGGCTCAGGAGGGCAGTGTGGGTGAACCTTGTGCTCCCTGAGCATGCACTGTTGATCTTTAAAAAGGACTTTATTCCCTAGGGCTGCTAATCAGTGAAAGGACTTTGTTCCCAGGCAGCTTTTGTGAGCAGGAGCTGCACATGGAAGTCGAAATGAATACGGGTCTTGCAAACACACACATAAATAACCACAGCAAAAAGGAACAACCTCTGCATTGTGTTTATTTTCACTAACCATGGAAAGAATTACGTTCCTAAGTGGTTCCTAAGTTCATAATCAGTTTATGGCTTCCACCCCACCAGAGCAAATCTGCTGAGTGCACTGCTCTCATTTTTTTCAGTTAGACCTGACTGTTTTTGCAGAGTTTCTTCATGAGGTTGAGCTCTGAACAGGAGAGTACTGTGCAAGAGACTTGAAGGGTATTAGAGTACTCTGTAAGATCAAACTGATGGTGATTGAAACTGACTTCCCATTGTCTCTTGATGCCTGCCCAAGACACTGCCATATGGAGACCTGGATTCAGGTGTGACCCAGTGACATAAGTGTTTAGGACACAGCAGATGAGGTGACATGTCCTGTGTGAAGTTCAGGGACCAGAACTGTTATGCTCAGATAAGTAAGGGATACTGTTTGAACAATTAGGATGAAAAAATACATTATTTTCATGTGAATTATGTCACATATACCCTCCATGAGAAATGGATCTGTGTTGATTTTCAGGGCAAATAATTTGCTGATTAGTCCTACAACAAGGACGAAGTTAAAATGCTAGAAAATAGAAAGGATCAATATTTCTGGCTTTCAGACAAAGAGAAATGTTTTAAGGCTCACAAATAGTATGTAATGCTGTATCACAGCTGTGGAGAAAACGTGTTCTAGCTTAAAAAGTGGACTTCATTTCACAGGATATATTTGTGTAAAGTAATTAATAAGTTCAAAAAACATTTATAGACTTCTGGTGCTGTAAAACAGAAATGCCCTGTGCCCTAAAGTGAGTGGGCTGTGTTTGTGTGTTTATGGGCAGAGAGAAGCTGAATGGGAGAGAAGGAGGCAGGGATGACATCATAGGGAAGGAAGAAATTGTCAGTAATGAGATTTTGAATTCTTAACAACGTTATTGATACACACAGACTAAAAGAGGCTGTAGCCTGTTTAAATGGAGACAGGAAGAAACGAAAGGTCGTGTTCAGGCAGTGTTCTGCCCAAGTCCTGCCAGCCTGCCCTCAGCAGCTGCCTCTCAGGATTTGGAGCTCAGGAGCTGCTCTGCAGAGCACCCAGCTGTCCCTACCTGGGGACAAGTGTGTGAGTGACAGGACGTCTTGGCATAGCTGTCAGTGACTGTGATGGGGCTGGAAGAAAAGAACAGGCACTTCGTAGGGCTCTGTGCTGCTGAAGGCCAACAGTCATCAGCCTCCCCAGGCCCCTGTGTAAGAGTGTTTGGGGAGTTTCTCTAGGCTGGTGATGAGGTATGTGAGAAGCTGAGCCTCAGGTGTGACTTCTGGGGTCCCAGCATCACTGCAGTGGTTTTGTTGGGTGGATTTTTTGTTGTTTGTTTGGTTGGTTGGTTTGGTTTGGTTTTGCGTTGTTTTGAAGCTACATTGAGTCTGAGTTCAAGAGATTCCCCATAGCTTTTGTAGTCATAGATTTGCCAAGGCACACCATGGACTCTCAAAGCTTTTGGTCCTGTGTTCATGGCCGTTGGAGGACAGAAGGAGCCAGAAAATGTTTTTCCTCTACCTGGCTGAGAATCACTTCTACATTCTTGAAAGGAACAGGGGTTCTGTTTTATAGTAACATCATTGAACAGTCACTGCTACAACTTGAGTAAAGCCACTGCTACCTGCAGTTCTTAGGTTTTCCTCTTTTGTTCCCCTCCTAGATGTGGAAGTTCACGCAGGACCGCTGGGTTGTGAGAAAGGAAGTAGCAGCAGTTACAAAAGTGAGTGATTTTTTTTTCTTCCTAAATCAGAAGGTGGTGATAAGTTGGCTAAATGCTGCTGGGCATTGTGTGGGTGTAGATAGTGAATGCTGCTGGCAGCCTTTCCTCTCACAGTGCCTGATTTGCTCTCCATTTGAAGCAGGTGTAGATAATGCTCTTTCTAGAAAAAAACATTCTGAGCAGCTCCCACATTTTCCACACTTCCAGCTTGTAGCTGAGCCACTGGAATGCATTGTGTCCTCCCATGTGTTTCAGTGGAAGGCTGGGCACAGTTTGAAATGAGCTGACTGAAGGTGCTTACACAGCCCACAGTGGCTGCTCTGCTTTGGGTGTGTTACAGAAGAGCAACTCTTCTGTTGGCATTTGCCAGTTGCAATACTGAGCAAGAACTTTAAAGCCACTCAGGCACCTGAACATTCTGTTAAAAGTGGCAAATGAATGAGAAACATGAAGTGAAAAGGACAAAATCCAAAATCTTTAAAATGCAGTAAAATGACAAAACAGGAGCTAGTTTATGCACAAACCATCTATTTTTGGAATGTAAGAACCAGTGCTGCATAAAAGCTGGGCATGTGTAGGTGCAGCATGTCTGGCCTGCAGCTCTAGAATAAGATTAACATTGTAGAATATGCTTCTCTTCCCCATTGAGCCTTTTCATCTCAGTTTGGAAACTCCCTTTTCTTCACAGAACATGCTGTGAGCTATTTGACTCTGGGGTGATTAATCACCACTGCTCTCTGAAGTCCTGGGCTTTTAACAGTGTGTGAAAGTGTTGGTGCTGCAGAGCAGGATGAGTGTCTCTGACTTGGCTGGGTGTGTGCCCATGGAGGTGCCCCCTATGCACCAAATCAGCCCAGCTTTCCTGTCTCATGGCACATTGCTCGTTGCTGCATCTGTCCCGTGGAAACTGACTTCCATGTTATTTATGCTTCTTCTTTTTCTTTTAGCTTTGCCCAGAAGATGTGAAAGACTTCCTAGAGCACATGTCTGTGGCAAGAATAAACAAAGGCTGGGAGTTCATGCTCCCTTACGATGAAGATTTTGTTAAGAAGCATCCAGATATAGTTCAGAGGCAGCAGATGCTGTGGATGGGCATTCAGGCCAAGTAAATAACTTACTGTATTTTGGGGAATAAGCTGAAAACAAACACCTGTCTGCTACAAAGGTTCTGTAGACATTGATAGATAATTTGATCTGTATTGCCCCCAAGTTTCTCCCTCACAGTCCCCAGGCAGTGGTGTGGTGGGGGGTGTTACTGCATCACTCAAGTCATTGCTGGTTCTTGGAGAGATGGAATGTTCTAGCTAATGGCTAAAGCTGGCATGGCTGCATGCAGATACAACAACTGAAACTGTCCTGGAATATTGTGGTTTTGTCTTTCAGATTGGAAAAGGTCTATAATCTCTTAAAGGAGCACTTGACACCAAAGAAGCAAGAGGCACAATCAGGTAAATGGAGTTGTGCTTGGCTCGTGTTGAAGCACATGCTTGTATTCATCCACCCATCCATTTTCCTGAGTGGTGTTTTGGAGTTCCTCTCTGGTTTTGAATGTGGTGGAGACTGGTCTTGTTTAATATCTTTCCTTTGTTACTATTTCCTCTGGGATATTTAGGACAGATCTTGGTCTGTACTAATGTCACTGATGTTGGGGTGACAGCAGCTGCTGTGGCAGAGCAGGGAGGAGGCTGTGGCCCTGGGGACTCACTATTTGGCACTGCAAAATCAGCTGCTTCTCTTACCCACTTGTTCATTTAAGGCAGTTTGTGGGGTGTAAGCAGCTCCTGAAGGGGGGACAGACAGGGCCAGTGCACAAGTAATTCTCACCTCTCAATTTAATGTTAATGCAACTTGATCTGCATGAGGTGATTTTTTACTTCCCTGATTTTGCAGTGGGCTCTCTGGTGTGGTTGAAGGCCAAGCAATTACTGGAGAATGGAATGGCAGGAGGCTGTAAGGAGGTGTGAAGCTGTCTCTTTTTGACATCCTTCTCCACTACAGATGCCAGTGAGAATATTAAAGTAGCTGCTCCAAAATCCTAAAAGATGGTGAAAACTTGAGATTCCAGAGAGTTTTAACTGGACATTTGGCTCACTGCCAGACACTGGAGCGATGGAGGAGTGTGAGCAGAGCTGGCAGAGGAGCATGTGAATCCATTTCAATACCCTGTGTCTGATCTGCTCGGAAGGATTAGGTGTTGGGTTATTTGGAGAGGATTAGTGAGCCTAGCAGCAGAGAAGATAACAGCATGTGTGCTGGGCATGCCTTTGCCTTAAACACTGCACTCCTGCCTTTGGCAAGGACTGGATTCCTCTGCTGCCAACACGCCCCTTCCTTTCACCTTTGGATGTCTGGGTGTGGAGAGGGGAAGAAGTGCAGGACTCCATGGGAAAGAACTCCCTCCTGTCTCTTTCTCCCCACTGCTGGGTAATAACACCAAGCAGAGGCTCTCAGCCTCTCGTGCTGTGCACCTCATGCTGCAAGGGTGTTCAGGTTCACTGTTAACCCTTCCACACTCCTCCCTCTACCTGGTGATGTCCTGGTGCTGCCTCTGGCAGGGGCTGCAGCAAGCCCCACCATCCCCTAGAGAATCTAAAAGACAAAAAGAAGAGTTGTTGGACAAAGAAGTATTTGGGTTACAAGCAGAGATGTGTAAGCAGTCTGTATCCTGGTTTCCTGAATTGTGGAAAAGGCTCTGGTGATTGAACAAACACTTTGCTTCAGATTCCTTGACTGGAACGGCCTTCCCCAAGCATTTGGCTTTAGAAAAACAAACACACACTGCCCTCAAAAAACCAGCAAAACCCCCCAAAACTAATGTAACATCTAATCAACAGGCTGGGTTTATGCCTTAGATTTCATGAGCAGATGATGTTTCCTGGTTTTATTTCACCATGAGCCCTGCTGAGATTTGTGGTACCTTTTGTTTCGTACCAGCTCATCCGTCGCTGGTTTCTGGGGAGCAAAGGGTCAACATGGCTAAAGCAAAAGTCAAGCAGAACTATGGGCAGCTGGAGAAGGAGTTCCAGAAGCAGAAGGCAGAGATGAAAGCAAAGGACACCTCGGCCAGGACGGATGTTCCCAATGTCCGCATTAAGGAGGAGCCCGTGAGTGTGGAGGAGCCCATGGAGACCTCGGCCCACGGCGAGGGCCTCAACAACGGCCTGGTCAACGGCCTGCACCCGGCCCAGGGCCCCCCGGAGCCCCCGAACGGCCACCGGCCCGGGGGCTGCATCGACAGGGTCGCGCAGGAACTGAAGGCCTTTGTGTCGTCAACGTTTAAGAAACAATTTGTACTCACCCTGAGTGAGCTTAAACGGTTATTTAACCTCCACTTAGCCAGTCTGCCTCCAGGACATACCTTGTTCAGTGGCATTTCGGACAAAATGTTGCAGGACATGGTGTTGGACACTGGCTGCAAACAGATTTTGGTGCCTGTAAGTATGGCTTTCCCTTGGTGTGCTCTGGGGCAGGGGTGTGGGGGGTCAGTTGAACATCTGAGCTGTGAAGTGTTTGTGTCCTGTGCTGGTGGTCCAGAAGGACAGATGAGCTCAGAGTAACTGTCCAATATTGGACGTGCTGAAGCTGCTGGAATTCTGTCTGGGGTCCTGCTGCTGGCAGACCCTGCACTCTGCTCTTCTCTCTGCCCTGTTGTCCTTGGGGCTCTGTTTCCACATTCAAGGTGTTGGGCCACATGTGCTGTCCCATCTTGCTCCTGTTAAGGTGATCTAAGGCAGTCCCAGATTCCCATCAGCTCTCCTGGAATTGCACAAGCTCCTTCCCTCGGGGACAGGGACCCAGCTGGGAGAGGAAAGGTGACATTGACTGCCTGGGAGCAGCAGGGCACACCCAGCAGAGCCTCTGGGAAGCGGCAAAGCCCATCTGCAGCAGGTTTCCCTGGCCAGTCTGTTTCCTCCTAGACTCTGCAGAGGTGTCTGTTTCTTTGTCTGTATGGAAATGACGCCTGTGATTGCGTGAGACAGAGCAGGGCTCTGAGACAGTGGATTGCTTCGGAGAGGAAAGGGAATCTGGCATCATGGGAAAGAGCCTAAAAGGAAATTAATTTTACACGACATCTGGCCCTGCTGATTGGGTTACAACCAGAAGGAGCTGGGGAGCAGCTGCCTTTGGGGAGAGAGGAGAAGGAACGTGTGAACTGCTCAAAAGAGCAGGAAGCAGGAGGGCTGGGAGAGCCTGGAGCATGGGAGCTGCTGGGGGGGCAGCAGGAACGTGTTCAGTCGTGTGCAAAGTACAAGTTGTGGCACCTGGGAACTGAGTAACAGCCTGGAAGAGCTCTCACTGGGGAGAGCACCAGTTGTGGTGCTTTCTGCTTCCTCTCCTGGCAGTTTCCAGGTCCTGGAGTGGTGCTTGCCTGGAACTGTCTGGGTGCTGGCCAGGCTCTCCCCTGCACCTGGTGTGATGTGTGCCTCTGCTTTGCTGAGGTAAACAGCTGAGGTCATTCCTGCTCTGTTGCTTGGGGCTGGGACTTGTTTGCTTTGGAAATTTGGGGGTTTTGGAAATCCACATGAGGAGTGAAAGTGAGATCGTTTCTCTTTTCAAAAAGCAATATAAAATCCTGCTGAAGAGAGGTGGCCAGGAACTTCCTTCTGTCTAGAAAACCCTGTCACAGGAGACCTGCAGAGGTGCAGAAGTGGTTCCTGGAATGTCTCTTGAGGAAACTGTTGCAAGTTTTAGTTCTGCTGACTCAGAATTTACTGCACCACTTGAGCTCTAGTGCAGGAGCCTGTTTGAGCCTGTACTGCTGTCAGCAATGTAAATCATTGCCCCCGAGCCTCCCCCTGATGCTCTGTGCAGATGGCAAAGGTGCTGGGGCTGGGTTTACTCTTTGCAAGGGCTCAGACACTTTGGTGTTTCTTGATTGTTCCCCTGGACAGTTTTGTCAGAACCCAGCAAGGGCGTCTGAGCTCAGGGAAAGCCTGGAGGGTTGTTTAGTGTGGGATTTTGTAGTTACTCATTAGTTTTCTGTAATTGAAAGTGCTTTAGTGATAAAAATCAATGATCTGAGGTAATTAAAATGATGTTCTGTGGGGGGTGAAGACACTCTTGGCTTGAGTGCCTACCTATTATAGAAAACATGTGGCTGCAAATGGCAATTGAAACCTTACCAGGGGAATGCAGGATCTATTACAGAGCTGACCAACAGCACCCAGGATATGAGATAAACAGTATTTGTGGGGAGCCAGAAGGGAGAGAGGCCACTCCAGCTGCAGGTGAGGCCCTGGGGATGCCTGCAGGGTGCTGTGCTTGCTGTGCTTCGTAGCCTCAGCAAGCGGGAGGGAAAAGCACAGGTCAGGAGAGAGCAAATCCTGGGCTGGTGCTGCCATGGGAGAGGGTGAGGAGAGGAGAGAGGACAGACACAGAGGAGAGGAGCCCTGGGCAGGCAGGACTCGGTGCCCGTGGCCAGAGGCTGAGGTGCTCTCCAGCCCCAGGGGAAGTGTCTGTGCAGGGCTCTGGCTCCTGAGGCTCTGCACCCATTTCCTGCAGACTGGGGGTGACTGGCTCCTGCCGGCTCCCTTCCCACGGCCTGTGAAGTGGCAAGGTTCCACCCACAACTTGAGGATATTTTGGAGGCCTCAGGAAATGATGTGAGTGTTGTGGGCGTCCTGCCTGGCTGGGCTGACAGGAGGGGAGTGCAGCCCTGCACTCACAGAGAGCCCCGCAGGCTGCTGCCAGTGCCAGGCTCCCTGAGAGGTGAGATCAACAGTTTACCTTTGGGTTACTCCAGCTGATAAGTTCTTTTCTGGCACTCAGCCCCTTCCATCTGGTTTAGCTATAACGTGAGGCTGCCTGGCAGTGGCTCAGTGCTTGAGTGAGACACCTCCCAGAGCCGAGGGCTTCTCCCTGAGAGGCTCCATTTGAACGTGGCAGCCCTGGGACCTGGGGCAGCAGTTCATCTCCAAGAGCCCTGCACTTGCTCCGGGGGCTTAGAGCAGGAATGGGCACAGGACAAATATTTTTTAAAGGATTTTAAGGTAGCAGAGAGCTGTATCAAGGTGAGGCTGGACAGATCAAGGAGACATAAACCAAAGGGACAGCAGATGGCAAGGCAGTGAAGCTGTTTGGGCTTTGTGTCTCTCTGAGGAATCCCTGATGGCATTTCCCACTCCTGTGGCCAGGCTGTGTGACAGCAGCAAGGGAGCAGGGAGCTGTTGGCACCAGTGCTTGCAGCACTTTGCAGAGGAAGGCTGGAGGGAGGAGGAGATTCTGTGCGTTTTTCTTCCCAAGTATTGTGTTTGTTTGGAAGCCGTTTCCTCGCACAATGGCTGGGTAAACACAGCTGTGTTTCAGCCCTCTGGCTGAGGCAGGAGGGGTTTGCACTCCAGGCTGTGCTGCCTCACTTTCCCGAGCCCAGCAGGTTGTGCCTGGGTGCTCCCAGTGCCCTGCACTTTGCCATTCCTGCTGCAGCTGTTTGGTGGAGGGAGCTGGAGTATTTGATTTTATCTCTGCTGAAAACCTACAAGAGAGATTATTCCTCAAAAGCAAGTGTCCTTATGGGGAGGAGAATTATGTCAGGTGCTGTGAGCCTAATCAACCTGAATCCTGGCTCTAAACCAAGTGTAAAACCTCGTTATATTCCAGCCATTTGGACTAACCTGAAAGCCAAAGCTGCTAATCCCACTAGGCAGCTCCCACTGGACAAAACCCTTCCCCTTTGCAATAAGATCAGAGGCAGAGCATGAAAGGAAATGCTGATCTTTTCACTCTGCGATGCACAAGTCTTTTGGCTGGTGTGAGGGAGGCTGGGAAGAAAGGTTTGGTTTGTACCAGCAGCCAGGATTGAGGGATGCTGGAACAATTGGGACTGGCTTGTTAGCTTTTCATAGATGATTGATTTAGGTCGTCTGGGCGGTTAGCAAGGAATAAATCGTTAGTGACAGACAGGAAGGACATGTCAGGAGTGAAGGCATCTTCCAGCAGTGCTCATTAGTCGCTGCTCCAAGGGGAAATGTTAAGGCAAATGGATGGTATTTTGTTTTTTTAGGAGGGGAGGCAGTTTTGCTCCTTCCTGTCTGCAGGAGTGTGAGGCTTCTGCCTCAGAAATAATGAATGTGTTTGCCTAGCTTGGCACATGGGGGAAAAACAAAACACGCAAAACCACTGTCACTGTTGGAGTCTGAAATGAGCAAGTGTCTGGTTCACTGTCCATCAGTGTTCAGTCTTCTGGAGTCCTGTAGTCTGCCCCAAAACAGAGGTGGCAATACACCAGAAGCACCTGCTTGTCAGCAGTGCTGACTTGAGATCAGTGAAGCAGGTAACTACAGGATAGAGTCTGAATCTGTAAAAGCTGCCACTGTAAAGGTGAAAACCTCCAGAAAGACCCTGCAATGCACTTGATGGTCTCAGCTGAGTACTCTCCTGGATGGTCTGGAAGCAAACACTGCTGACAGGAAAAATCTATAGACAGCTTGCCATGGGATACCATCAAGGCCCAAGCCCTGGGATAGTCCTGGTACGTGGTGGTTGACTCTCCACCAGTGGGAAGCTCTCCCCATGCACAGTTGATGGGATTCCAGTATGTCCAGCAGTTCCCTTGACCGCCCTGCCGTGGTTGGTGTGTGACAGATGTGGCACCAGTGCCCTGTGCAGGTTGTCCCACCCTGAGCAGAGCCATCAGTCAAAGCTGGGCACACTGAGGCACCTTAGGGTGCCATGGTGCTCATCCCAGTCCCTGGGTCACAGGTGTGACACAGAGCATGTTTCTGCTCTGTCATGGGGGCTGTGAGAAGGTGCTGAGCGGGCACAGGGCTGCCAGAGCCAAGGCACCCCTTCCAGTGTGGGGTGGGACAGCAGCTGGGTTGTTTCAGCAGTTATCCCGTGGCAACCAGGGTTTTGATTCAGTAGTGGGTGTCCAGGGATACAGTATCATAGAGTCATTAAGCAGAACTCATTAAATAGCTGGTTATTTTTAACAGCCTCTTGTGCTCAGTTTCCTCCACAGACTGCTGCCTCACCAGATGAACTAAAGGTCTATGCACTTTGGGAAGCTGGTGACACTTATGATCAGGTAAACATAAAATAAGTGACATTTCCAATTAGATGTTTATTGAGCATTTGGCATTGTTTGCATCCATGTTTCTGGAACTGGTACAGCAGGTAGTTTTCCTCTTTCTCCATTGGTGTTTTCAACACCAAGTTTTTTCCAGCTGAAAGGAAGCTCTTAGCTCATAGCATGTTGGTAATCATGTCAGTAGCCAGCTCAGTGGCTATTTCTGAACCTGTGAGAAGAAAGGATTCTCCAATGCAGGCCTCAGACCAGGATCCAGTCCAAGTTTTTTTTTTCCTTTTGACAGTAATGCAACATTAACTAGAGATTAACAGGCATATCTGTTTTATCTGTTCATACTTAGAGTAGGAAATGATTACAGCATATGTGAGCATCTCCTGAGTTCTAACTGCTGTCAGAGTAAGTGAGGTGAAAGGGAAGGTGCCTAAGGACCTGTGGATGGGCAGGGCAATCCCAGCTCCATGAGACAAATTCACTTTTACAGGAAAGAGGCAAGCACTAGCCAACCTCTTGTCTGGAGTGATGTGAACTCCCATGGAAGCATTTGAGAGGAATACATTGCAACCCCTTCTTCAGTGTGTTTTTGTGCCTCTGGGGATGCCCCAGGTCACAGGACAGGTGCAGGTGTGGCCACAGGGTATGGAGGGACCCCTTGGAGCCCTTGGAGGATAAGGCACTGCTGGAGAGCAGGAAGATGGGGGATGGTTTCAGGATTGTGAAGCAAGAATCCTCTAATGCAGTTCAGAGATTGTTTTGTACAGAGTAAGGCACGTGCAGTTTTGATAGAAAGATTGGAATAATTGTTCTCTGTGCACTTATGATACATTTTCTTTTAAAGCATCGCCAAGTTTTGCTTGAAATCTTTTCGAAAAACTACCGAGTGCGCAGGAACGTCATCCAGAACCAGCTGAGCCAGGAGTGTGGGGAGGATCTAAACAAGCAGGAGGTGGATAGAGTGTTAAAGGTAAGCTTCTGTTCACTTTGGGTTTGATCCAATTAATACACGAGGTTTAATGCTTGATTTGAGCAAAGGATTATATTTTACCTTGAACTGACAAATGATAGGGATGACAGAACAGTTGTTGGAATGTGGACAAAGCCTGTGTTGCAGCTTGTTTTCTTAAAAATGCACTTGTCTCATTCAGCCTCCTTTCCCTCCAAGGAGCAATGGCTCACACATTATTTTGTATTATTGCACAAATGTCTCTGTCGTCTTGGAGCAGCAGAGAATAGAGTGTTGTAAATGTGATACTTGAGTTATTTTTAAAAGATGCAGAATTAAACATTAAGGAGCTGGGAGGGGTCAGCCCAGTGCTCTGAGGTACCAACTGACTGCTGCTGGTTAAAGCTGAAGAGCACAAGTGCCACATGCTCAGAAGGAAAGGCATTTCATTCTCTAGCAGGATGTGCAGCTTTGTACAGAGCAAAACCCTGGCCAAAACCAGCAGGCAGAGTAGGAGTTAACACATCTCATTGTGAATGTTTGTTTGAGTCCTTTCATCTGTCTTTGAAGATGCACCATTTACTTGCTCAAGAAGTTTAAGGCATGAAGTACAGACCACACAGGCCATGACTTTAAAAGAGATGCAGGATGGCCAAGCAGAAAGTTGCCAACTAATGTAATACTTTAATGATTGTGGCTGGGCCTTTGCTCACTGTCACCCACTTCAATAAGACAAGTGCTTAAGTACTTTATTACATTGTGATCTGCAAATGAATAACAGCATCTTTGAAGAACTACAGATCTGTTGCTGTGATAATAAGTAAACTGGTCTTGCTTGAAAGAACCTGGTTGTCTTAGCAGTGAAATAAACCCAGACATTTCTGCCTGCTAGGCAGCATTTCCTGTGGCTCTGTGTGCTGGGGAATTTGTCAGCGACAGCGTGAGCTCAAGTATCAGCTCTCCTGGCACATCTAGACAATGTACTGGCATTAGTTTTCCATTATGCTGTTGCTATTTAACAGATAACCTATTCCTAGAAAAAATACCTGCCCCAGTATAATACCTGCCCCCAAGTCATCAGGCACTGTTTTTATGTAAGTCTGTAAGTCAGTGGGTGCCCAGCCTTGTGTTGTGGCAGGCTTTATTGCCTTGAATACATTCGTCACGGGAGTAGAGGAAATTACCTTTGTTTCTGAAATAAAATTTAGAAGCATGATTTAATGAAATGGGAAGATTCTCTGGCTTCTTTAAGCCACAAGAGATTGGATTCCTCTTCAAGTGAAATTGGATTTGTTGACTCCTATTTCCCCATCTGCCTGTGCTCATTTTTATGCACAGAGGAACAGACTGACAGGGGTTTGTGTTTTTGCATCTGCAGATCAAGTCTGCAAACCCTGTTTCTAACCTCTGGGTTTGTTTTTCTGATGGATGAGCCCCAAGACTTCAGAAACAAAGATTCGTTTAAGCTCCACGGCCTCAGTCCGCAGCAGTGCTTGAGCCTGTGTGGAATTACCTAAGAGGGAGGTTGGAGCACAAGAAAGGGCAGCTGTAAGCTCAGAACTCCAGAGGCTTTGTGCTCACCTAATAGAAACAAGGAAATGAGCCCCAAGACAGCTCAGTCCCTGTGCTCCTTTGCTGAGGTGCTCTCCCGCCCTAAGCGTAGCAGGTGCGGTCACAGCAGGGCTCTGAGGTTTGGCACTTCATTATCATAGAACGGGTTTCTTAAAAGGCTTCAGACCCGGTGACTGCCCTCACTCTCCTGCTGTCCCTCTGCTTCCCTCAGCCTCTTCCTCTGAGCTTCAGCCCATTTACCCCTCCACTGCCCTGCTCCTCAGCCCTCACACATCCTTCCCTCCCTCAGCTGCCTTCTGCACAAGCCCCAGGTTGTCCCCCAGGAGCCACTGCTGTTCCTCACAGCCTTGCCGTCCTTTGTCCCTTTGTGGCTCTCAACCTTTGCCCCTCGTGTGTCCCCTCCATTGCAGTCATCTGTCCTTGAGGGTGGGGATACCCCATGCTCCAGGTTCATGCTCTCCTGTGCACTGGCTTCTGCTGCCAATCACATTTATTGCCCCAGAGCCAACCAGTTGTTCCCAAGCCTTTAAAGGACTTTAGAATCATAGAGTCATCAAGGTTGGAAGAGATCTTTGAGATCACCCAGTCCAACCGTCAGTGCAGCAGTACCAGTGTAACCACAAACCACCACCCAGCGCCAGATCCAGGCACCTCTCGAACGCCTGCAGGGGTGGTGCTCCCACCACGTCCCTGGGCAGCCCTGGCAGTGCCTGAGCAGCCTGACAGAGCCTTTCCTGTGTCCCCAGGACTGCTGCGTGAGCTACGGGGGGATGTGGTATCTTAAGGGCACGGTGCAGTCCTGACAGCGGCGCTGCCGTGATCTCCGGGACGCGAGAGGAACCTGCAGCGGGCACGGCCGGAGCGGTGCCGGCTCTGACCCGCCCTGGGCACGAGGGCATCCGGGCAGCCACTGACACCCCAGCACTGAGTTTGCATGGCCTCCAGGCGCGGGAGCCACTGCCCAGGCACCGTGGGACCCTGTCTGCAGCTTGATTAATCTGGGATTTCTGATGTATTGCAATTCTCCTTCTGTTTCGTTATGAGAAAATAAAACCGTATAGTGACACAGACATGATGGAAAATCATGGTCTAAAATTTTATTTTGTAAGTAATGCCAATAAATTAAATTTGTTTACAAATATCCCAGTTTTGTTAAATCCCTGGATGCTCATACTTTAGTCTGAGCATTGTCATAGCCCTTGCAGCCCTCTCCATAGAGAGCAGGTAGTCATGTTCATGGGAATGTCAGGCCTGGGAGGGGGGAACAAAATCACCGTCTGTGAACTCTGTACCACATAGCAACTGTTCTCACCTGTTGTCTGTGAAATGAGTTAGTTGGAAAAGTACCTACATCTGAAACACGGGGAACAACTACTGGATTTCTTCTACTGGTGTGGGGTTGGTTTGAGGGACTCTGTGCATTACTGTGCGTGACAGAACGAGGCAGGTAACCGAGGGCACCCTCTGGAAGGCATCCAGCTGTAGTTACCACACAGCAACCATGTAAAACCTCTATTTTGTGTAATTTTTAAATAAAATTTTATCTCAAAGGTCAATTCTACCCCGCCTTGTATTTGTCCAAGAAACAGAAACTGCACCTGCTCCTCTCACATGCTGAAGGTTTGGGGAGGAAGGATGGAGGTGGAGAGCCAACTGCAGTGCTGTCCCCGAGCTTGCTGGGGCTGTGCAGCAGCAGGGACAGGGACCCAGCCCTGGTGGCTCATCCTGACCTGGCCTTAGCTGCAGGAGGATCTGCTGTGGGCACTGCTGCTCCTGCTCCCTGCTCTAACTTCCATCACATGAGAAGCTCAAGGGGATTCTATTGATTTCATCTACTTATGCTCGGAAAAGGCTGAGTTGAGTTGTTGACTAAAATAAGCAGATTAAGGTAGTTAATCCAGATAAGATTGGCTAAGAATATTATTACCATACTTATGGCATTTTGCATTTTGGTGGAAAACGGCTATTTTTAAACTGCTAAAACTCTACCTTACTTAACAGGCTAGTGTAGTTTATTAACCACATCAAAGAAACTGGGATGTATTTTATGTTCAGGCAGCCCTGGCTGGCACTGACCCAGTGGCTGTGGCTGGAAGCTCTCTGGGAAAGCCACACTCCAAGAGCAGCTCCAAGAAGAGCCCATCCTGGAGGGATTCAGTGCACAGCCTGCACAGGTGAGTGCTCCAGTACAGCCAGAGCTCAGCAATGGCACAGGCAGCCAAGGGGGAGGTACAGTACAGAAGAATCAAGCAGTTCTGAGGAAATATTTTTGGTATTTTTAACGCATAGAAATGGTATTTATCAAAGTGCTCTAAATTAGCCAAAAGTAATAAACCACTGAAGATCACCTATTTAACCAAAAATTTGGAACCTCTTTTACATGTCTTCTGCTCCAGTAGGTGTGGATTGCCCCTGCCCCTGAGGGGGTAAGGAATGCTGGCAGTGAAGCCCTCTGTGCCTTTCTCAGGTCACTGCTGTCCAGTCTCCTCACTGGGGTGAGCGGGGTGCCGCTGGCAGGGACACAGTGACAGGAACCTCGTGGCACAACAGCTTTTCTGCTCTTCCCCCCGCTCACCTCTTTTTGAACAGCACTGAAATAAACCACGAGGAAAAACTTCCATCTGGATTTCTGTCCTAGACAGGCCTATTCTTTCCCTTTTCTAAAACACAAATTTCATGGGAACTCCATCTGAGCTCTGTAGGAAAAATGGCAAGACCAGATAATGCAGGTGTCATCTGCACCAAGTTCACTGTTTCCTCATTGGCACAGATGGATATAATTACTACTTACACATGCAGCTTGACTGGATTATTTATTTTCTTAGAAAAATATTCAGAAGATTCAGATTCCCATTCTTAAATAATTTTCAGACTGCAGTACATGTTTTAGAGAAACTCCCACAACATGAAGTCCTAATACTGCACCTGAAACACGAGCTGAACAGAGAACAGGATAAGGCAGCAGAGCTGCAGCAGCAGCTGCTGAAATAAAGCTGAGAAACTGTCAACATTCCAGGTCAAGGGTTTGGTACCTCACAGCAACTCTGCAGGAAGCTGCTTCCCAAGAACTGCTGGCCACATTCAGCTATGAGACCCTTCACAAGGAGAAGGATGTCACCTTTCATTGTGCCCTCTTTTCTCCCTCTAAATCTCTGTTTTCTTCACACTTTGAAGCTCTTCTGAAGAACAACCTTCTCCATGTTCTTTGTTTTTGAAAAATTCAGTATGTATGAATTACTGTTAGGGAGTGGAAAAGGAGAGGAAGAACAAGAGTGTGGTCCCCTGTTTTCAGTAGGATATGTGCTGGCAGTGTTGTGTCCATCCTCCCAGCCCCCAGGCAGCATGGAATAGGTCCAGAGAGGCTGACACTGGAAGCAACAGACAAAACAATGTAAGGTTTTACCTGGCCTGTCTCCTCAAGCACTTGGAGTTTGTGGTATATAACATTAAAAGCTACTCCACTATGTCAATGCTACTTCTAAAGTTAAATAGCTAACTAACAACTCTCTAACTTACCAAATACACATAAAAATGTACTTTGCAGACATTCCACCAGAGAACAGCAGGTCCCAAATAACACAGAGTCAATTCACAGTATCTTGCCTTAAGACAAAGTGCCCTACAAAGGAAACCATACCTAAAAAGCCACACAAACTTTACATCAAATCCTTTCTTAGTAGGAAGACATTTATACTAACCTGTGGGAGAGCTGAGTGATTATGAAAACGTGGTATTGGCTTAAAGCAAGCACAGCTTTCCACCACCCTGCCAAAGCAAGCTCAGCTGGACTTCTCCCCTCCTCCTGGAGCTGAGGAGAGGCTGCCCCTGAGACTGGTCGGGGCTTTGCTTTTGTTAATTTTCCTAATCAGTGTAGTTACAGGGCTACATCATCCCTGTGAACCAAAGGAGAGCTTCAGTCTGGTTCTTGTGAGAGATTCAGAGTTCTTAGCTCTGTTATTTCTGAAGTGGACTAAAGAAATAAGTGTCAGTCACTGCTCTGGCCAGAGACTAAGTGTAATATGAAGTAGTAGTGTAGCATCAAGCTATGATGTTTGTTTGCCTTACAACCACAAGTCTGTGTGACAGTTCTAAACATTGAATCTACTGCTACATGGAATCTAGCTGATACCTAACTAGCTTGTTAACCACAGGGCTACCAGCCAATCCAAAACATTCACTGAGTGCTCAAGAAACACATCAGTTTAAGGGGTCTTCTGACATTCATATGAAGTGTGTTCTTGACTAACAGGTAAGGTTATGGCTGAGAGGACAGAGTCTTGTACTTTGCTCTGTGTTCATCTATTTCTTCCTTTGTTTTTCTGATACAGCTAAAAATCTCCTTGAAGAGTGCTTTATATTCAGGGAGAGCATTTGTGGAAGAGTCACTTAGCTCAGCAATTGTGAACTCTTGATTGCTAGCTGAGAGATCATACTGGGTGTTCCCCACATGTAGGTCTTTGGGATACTGCTTCAGCGTTTGAACAGCCTTGTGTTTCAAAGAGTCTTCATCCATTTGACACTTCTTCAAAAGTTCCTCATACTTCACTTTCAGAGCATTGTACTGAGCATCAACTTCATTAAGTACAGAGATTCCTCGCTGCTTCACAGCCTCAGCTCTCCTAATGCAGGTTTCTTCGTGGCCCCTGAGGATGTCTGCCCCGGCAGCGCTGCTCAGGAGGCTTTCGCTGCTGCTCCGTTTCAGTGCCTTCTTCTCCAGCTCTGACACTGTCAGAAGTCCATCATCTGCCAGGCTCTGAGCAAGCTCCCTGTCTAGAGATTCCTTGAATGAAATGAAAAAGGATTCTGGCACCAGTTTCTCTGCATTATGGAGTGTGTTTTCAGACTGAAGTATCTGTCGCATTTCAGCTACTTCTGCCTCCAGCTCCTCTGCCCGAGCCCGATACAAGTCTGTATCCACCAGCCTCCGCTCCAGCTCGCAGTTTTCTTTCACCATGAGACTGTATTCCTCTTCCATGGTTACCCTCTTCTCCTTCTCTAGGTTCAGCTGGGCTTGCAGAACTGTCACTGCCTTCTTTAACTTCTCATTTTCTTCTTCTAGAGGACTTAGCTGACTATCCATCGAAGTAATCTTTTCTGCAAACACGTGATCATAAACGAAATACCTGCAGAAACAAAGTAAGGATTATCAAACATAGGAAGTACAGCTGGACCACACCTAAGGTTTTCCTGTCCTGGGTAACTAATGACATGTTTAAACTGTGTGCTAACACACTTCAGAGCACTCACAGGGGCCACTGCACTAACCCATCAGTCAATTCAGTAATCAGAACAGAGTTTGTAAGGACTTACATGCCATTGACCCAAGCTCACAGCTTAGGCAAAATGGCAGCTCATTAAAAGTTTCAAGTTACAGACAAGCTGATTGAATAATGTAAGTCTAAATTATAATTTAAGTTTAAATACACGTTGCCTCCCTATACCATGCAGTACTTTCTGACACTGATTTTTTTCTACAGCATTCCACTCTTGTAACTTTTGTCACTATTGATGGTAGGAACAAGCTTCATAATTGACAAAACAATGCTGTAGGCTGGTATTTCCACAAGCCTTTGGCTGCTTGAAGGATCCACTTATCTTTTGAATTGTCAAGAAATAATTTCTTTTTGGATGTTTGATTTATTCTAGAATACCTCCATGTAGTGCTGAAGCCCAGACACAACAGCCTGTTCTGTCTGTAGAGGCGTTTCCCTTGCAAAACTGCCCTCTAGGCTTGCAGCTGGTCTGAGCTTGTACCAGGCAACTGTCCCGATGGCCCCTCTAATGCAGCTCAGCTGGGGCAAAGGCTCTACATTTAAAAGGCAGCCCAGCACTCCAGGCATCATTTTCCCAGCTTTAGTATCATTTTAACCAGCTTAAGTTCAGGAAAGCTAAGGAAATACCCATGGACATCTAAGGAAAGGGTAAGTTACAGAAAGTATTTTGCAGTTAGTGAGTTTGTTTTTCAGGTTATATGTGTGTTTGCTTTTATCTGACTGAAAACATTGGGGTGCAAACTGTTGTGAGCTTTCCAGGCCACCATTTGATATGGCTGGCTCTGGGGAGAAAGTGGAGCACCAATACTGGTGTGGTCTAGAAGCAGGCCAGAAGTAATGGCAGCACCACACAGTGCAGATCCTTTGCTAGTTGTGAACATCAGATAATTTTTCTTCCAGCTTGCCTGGTATCTGTGCTTGTGTCTTAGTTTTTAAAGATTTGCTTAAAATAGTTTCAGTGTTCTTTACTATGCAAGGTAGGAAGCCTCTTACTGGCGGAGGTCGTAGAGCTCCTTCAAACAGGAGAAACTGTGCATTGATCTTGGCTGCTCAGACCTCTCCTGGCTCATCCGGCCTCGTCCAGGCTTTTTCAGTTCTTCCACTTGTCGTTGCAGGTCATCTATGTGTGTCTGTAGACTTTCAATGGTATCTGTCAAGCTAGAAAGTGAAAAGACCTTTAAATAAAACTACTCTTTCAATGTGCCAGTATTGTAGAACACCCCTTGACAGAGACAGCCACCCAACTGCACAAATACACCTGGACTGCTGTTATTATCAACTGGGAACAGGGAGTCTCTAAAAGTTTGTTACCTTAATATCTTTTGTTGTGAAGCTCTGCTCTCTGCAACCAGTTTTTGATTAGTGTCTTCCAGTTCTCTTGCTGTCACATCCAGCTGTTCATAGACTTTTGCATGTTGGTCATTCATCTGCCTCAAGAGCTCCACTTGCTTTGTGAGGTACTGCAAGACAGTTCTGCTGTTACCGGTTTACACTTGAAACACAACTCCTATTTTGCATTTTTATTCACATTCAGAGAGAAACTCAGGAGTTTTACAAATGCAAATCCCCGTGTTTGCTTTGGTAAGCTGAAGAGGCACTATCAGTAACTCACTAGGCAGCTTGCCTGTGTCATGGAGGTCACCCCAGGCTGATGAAGCAGCCTTTTACCCTGAGGAGCTGGGTGTGATGGTGCCAGCTGTCTTTATCTGTGCATGGGGCTGCACTGCAGTCAGCACTGATAGAGCCTCAGACTCCATCACAGCCCTTCACTGTCTGCTGCCTCCCCAAGGTTGCAGTGGGCTCCAAGAGAAATTTTCTAACTGTATTGACCCAACAATGTTCTCAGCATTAAAACTGAAATATGGAGTACCACCATCCACAATTAAATTTATTTTCGGCTGACCTAAGTTCTCCCAGTCTGAAGCAGCATTAGGTTCAGCACAGCAGAATTTAGGTTGTGATCACACTTAAGACAGTATGTGGGATAATATATGTCAGCAAGTATAATCAAGTTATTGAATTCAAATCTTTAGTTACTCACAGGGAACTATTCCAGTTACTGTAATCCCAAACAAAGGTCTCCTGGCCTTTTTTTAAAAATAAAGCCTCACATGAAGTATTCTCAGTTTAATCCTCTTGGGTTTTACAATTAACTACATAGACTGTTTAGTTTCCTGAATAACGTCAGAAAGCTTGGAATTCTTAGTCTAAGCAGTTCACAATCACCTAAAGCTCTTTAAAAAAGTGTCTTATATTCACCCACCCAGGACGTGAGCATTTACATGAGACTGGTTTTTTTCTGTTTGAGTCTAATCCCCTAAATCTGAAATATTTTGTTCTTACATAGAATTTGTATTTTGCAATATTTACTGTATTGCTACGTGTTACTTTCTTAAAAGTAAGCTCCAAGTAGGAACATCCAGCAAACTCCTAGGCAGAATTACTTCTCTTTACATAGGCCTGTTGCATACTCAAAACTTCTAATATTCTACTTAACCTTTTACCTCATTAAAAGATTGGTGGGTTTACATTTTAGGCAATTTAAGAACAGATAATAAGTTAATCTAGGACTAGTAACTGCTCCATACAGACTGCTAGAAGATCAACTTGATAGCTGCTGGCTAGATCCTTTTGTAGCCTGTGCACACATGACAGAGGATTTACACAAAAATAGAACATAGATTAGCAGCAGAATCTCAACGTGACCCATTTCAGATTAACTTTCCCTACTGGTTATAGCTGAAGGAAGGAGCTGGAGATCCTCAGACTTTGCTCAGCAATACGAGTGTGGCTAAGCACAGGAGCCAAGGCTTTGGTGCCTGAGGAGATGTTGCCACTTCTTACAGTGGGCATTTGCAGAAGTTGGAGATGACTGGAAGGGGTGAAGCACCACTTTGTCCACCCTCCCATCTCCAGGATCTTCAGGGCTGGTGTCCAGCTGGCCTGGTATAACCAGACCACCAAAAGGTGATGTAATAAATACTTGAGAAGTTCACGTTTCATCCATGTTCCCTGTCCAACTGAGCACCTAACACGAAGCAGCAACTTGCATTCTAGCACAGGAAAACTGGCCAGTGTCAGGATTTCCAGTGTGGGAGTGCTGGGAACAGACTGAGGCAGGAATAAAGTTGCTGCTTCCATCCAGCCTTTATTACATCTACAGCGATTAGTTAGTGGCACACGTGTCAGCACAAAGGGCAGATATAATGATCCAAAGCTGTAAAATGCTGAATATGTTAGTATTTAATACATGAGATGTAATCTCAAGCACACCACAGCCTTTGACCCTTCTCTTTCAGTGCCATATTTCAGAATGATTTCTCAGCCAGTTCTAGACTTTGCTACCCGTAAGATCCAAATTAATAGGAAAAAAGTCCCAAAGATTTACATGGATATCCTGCACTGAAAAAGCTAGTAAAAAAACTCAGCACAGTAGCTACAGGAACAGGTGAGAGATCACAGGTAGGTTACAAAGACGAGCACTTGAAAATTGAGAAAAATCAGGCATAGAGACTGCATATGCCTTTTGCACATATATGGTGTGCAACAGGGCACCCTGTGATCCCAGAGACAGAAATGCTGGTGTGAAAATAATAGACTGAACTGCTTTACCAGCTAAGTACTACACCTTGCATATGCAAATTTTATTCCCATTTGTTTCAGTGAATTCCTGTAACAATTCCTTGTGCCAGTAATAGATTCAGCTCCTCAGCGGGAGGGTTTCTCTGGGTATTTGAACAGGGGTATTTTCCCTTTTCTGCCCGAAATCCAGATGCAAGACAAACTTCTTTGGAGGAAGAAAAATTTTGTGCTGCTGTTACGCTTTTAAATGGCACTGGGGAAAGAGAAAAGATTGAGACAGGAGATAGAACTGAGAAGGCAGCCTGTTACCACAGCAGATACAAATACAGCCTTTGGCTCACCAACCTGGCCAAGTAAAGGTGCAGGCACTATTTATATGTCAGAAGCATCACAAAAACTCTTCTTCCACTCTCTCCCTCTCCTTTCAGAGGCAGATAATAGGACAATCCAATATACATCTCCTACCCTCCTTGGGGGAGAGGAGGAAAAAGATTGAAGAGGTATCAGATAAAGCCTTCAAAAGTAGTATTGCCAAAGTCTTGGCAGAGCAAGACGGTGAGAGAAAAAATTAATTTGTCATGTTTGAGGTTGTCTGACCATCCAAGTACTTGACCCTGCAACACCCCAACCATAGATCACTGCTGGAAGGACATTGTGACACTGCCTGGAGCTGCAGCTCTCTTATTTAGTCAATAAACACTGACCCACCAGAACAGCTTAAGCAAATAAACTGGCTTAAACCAATAGGATATTGCATTCTTAACAGCACTAAACTATTTCTGTAAATCAATGTAGCTTAGCAATAATTTATTTTCCATATTTCTAGGTCGTGTTAAAATACAGCTGCTTATAAAGCAGCTACACTCAATGAACCAGGTTAGTTGCCTATCACAAAATTCTGGTGTTATTTCAAAAGGTGTGTTGTAACTCTGCTAAACACTTTCTTAAACATGGTCATTCATACGAGTGTTGAAGCTTGTGTACAGTATTTGTCTAGCACCTTGGAAGTGTTTGTCCTCTCTACATCTTAAGAATTGATCTTTTTATAAAAACTATTCATGGCAATGAGTTATTTTCAGTCTCTGCATAAGTAAACACATCCTTTATAGCTGTGGCACTAATATAAATATCAGCCATTCCAACCATTGTATCCCAGAGTGAACAGGATAACAAAGATTACATTTAGAGCATAATAAAGAGCCAATATGTGAGTTACAAAAGTAACTTCTAAAACAACGCCCACAAATCAAACCTGCACTCAGAAATTGCTCATCATTTACTAAAAATGCTGCATTTGTGTTGACTACTTTAAAGACACCTATACATCTGTAAGTATTAAGCTTAGGAGTCCTTCAGTTACCTGTTGCCACTACAATAGTGAGTGTTTTCAGTCTGAAGTTGCAGCTGCACAGAATGCACATCTCTAACTGCAGAAGTACTGCTAGCACAAAGGAACTCAAATCTTGTAAAAATCTGGTATATACCAGTCACAGCCTGTTCCCTGTGATTCACACCAGAACCAAACTGAACTGCTGACTTACGTTTCCAATGCTGTCACTCAGCAAAGTCCTGAATATTTAATAATTTAATTATTAGAGACCATGCATTGCCCTCTAATAGCTGAACAAATCTCATTATGCTGACAAATGCTAGGTCTGCAAGAACACAGGCAATATTTAAAAAAAAGAAATTGCCAAAAATAGCCAGAATTTTCCACTTTGTTACCTAAAGATGAGTGGGTTTGAAAGGATGGTTATGTTTTTGGGCTTTTTCCCCTGGAAAATATGGAACAATATATCCACTATGTCCTTATATTTAGGTACTACTTAAGTGGGATTTTTTTCTGGTTTTTGTTTGTTGGCTTTTTTTGTCCTTGCAGGGTTTCTTTTACATTGAACTAGACTTTAGCTCCCTTTATCACAGCTCAGTTTACTGGAAGTACATATCTTCAGATTTTACTTAAATCTCACTTCTGCAGTTATCAACATTTAAATTTCAGTGCTGCAATCATTAAAATTCTCATGTAATATTTTAAATTATTAATGTATTTATCACCATATAATTTAATGTTATTTTACCTGGCAGGATCAGCAAAGTTTAGCAATAAAAATAACTGAAGTATCTTTTCTGTACAAAACTGAAAAATACCAGTCATTTGTCATTAAATACACCAAATCCAACATGACATTTAGTGGCACAAAGCTTCTGGTAATCAGAGAAACAGTTCTAAGCATGATCCACCTATACTGGTTCTCAAATTCTCAAAAGAGCAGAAGTGGTGAAAGATTGTTCAGTATTTTCCATCAGATCTCAAGGAATTCAGATCTTAACCTATCCACTGTACATTGCAGGTCTAGATGCTTTCTCATGGGGGTCCTTTAGATATTTTACCTCTATCTCCTGCAATTGCTCTTGATTTGTTGCATACATTTGCTGTAAGGATTCTTCTAGTTCAGTGTTACGGTCCAGTAGTGTCTTCCCAAGCTCAGCAGCAAGATGAAGATCTAAACAAAGAAATCAAGTTTGCATGTAAGTGACAGAAACAAAAATGTAATCCAATTCTAAAGCATGTTACCAAATGCTTGATGTAATTTCTTATTGGTGTTTTAACTGCTCCAGGTTATCTCCAGTACCCAAAATGGAAGTTAGCTTAGACATCAGTAGAGCATTCATCTCCCATCTCTAATGCAAGTCTAAGCCAGCCCTGACTCCCAGAGCCACTCTCGTGTCATGAAGCTTCCTCAGCTCCTCCTCAGGCCCTTCACACACACCCAGCCCTGTTCACCTCCCACACCGTGCCCAGTCTGCACCAGCTCTGCCCAAGGTCTCTTGGGCTCCACCGTCTTTACAGCACTCAGAAGAATAAGCAGAGCAAACCCTGTAAACGTTCATCAGCCTAGACCCAGGCCAAAGCAGATGAACTCTTTATTTACTTGACTGTTCCTCCCCATTACCCCTTCACCAGAGTTCAGGTCACTCAGGATCAAAGTGCTAAATGAAAATTTCAGATGCTTTTTATGGTGAAACAATAATATCAAAAGACATAAAACTGATGGAGACTTGCAGCTATTTTGCTTTTCAAGCTCATAAACCCAGGTGACAAGAATTGTTTCACGTGCTCCAAAACATCATTTTAAATGTCATTTGTTCTCGGGCACTTAATCTCAATTTCACTTCAGTCATCTTCAATCACCTCCAGGGTATAGTGACTGTAGTTGTTGCAAATTAAGAAATAAGTCATCTGAACACTCAGCTCCTTTCTAGAGGAAAGCTTGATATTTGCTCAAGAGCATCAGAAGTGCTAGATATTCTGTACTATTATGTTTAAAGACAAGTGTAATTTAAAAGCTAACATAATGTGACAAAGTAATAAATCTTGGTATTAATGCTAAAATTGTAATTACTCTGTGCAGGGTACGACATGTCAAGGATCCAACAGACTTCTAGAAATCTCTAATTTTCCACCTCCTTCCCTTCATGTGACCCATGGCCTGCATGCATGCAATACAACCTAGTTAGTTCTCACATAGAACTTGTACCATTAATGGGAAAGAGACAGAAGAAAAGTCAAGAAAATCTTTGAGTCACATCAAGAAGCCTTGAATTAATAAACAGGAGACATGTATTGCATCATCAGTAGTTACAGCCAGAGAAGAAAACACATTAATTCCATTTTCATTAGGTTGTGATGCCCTTTTTTAACATGTTATCCTACCTCTTTCCTGCCCCCTCTCAGTTACCTTATCAGCTAGGAGCTGTAATGCATACAGTACCGTTCCAAGATTGTTTTGTGCTAACCTTCAGTTTGGCAGCCTGTCCAAAATGATTACTCCATCTCCATACATAAGCCAAAGCCCAAATTCAGACTTACAAGGACAAGTCAGTACAAACATTTGTCTATGAAGTTGTAGATGTCCAATTCTGGCAAAACAACAGCTGTGCTATTCTTTACACATTCTTTACAGCCACAATGCATTGTTTCCTACCTTAAGGTCAGATTCTTAGCATTAATGCAATGAAAATTATTTAAAAGAAATCCCACTGTATGGGAGTTGTTCACAGTTTCAAAAGATGTACAATTAGAAGGCACAAGGCACATTGGGCTGTACTTAGGAGTTTATCCTCACATCGCTTTTTCACTGTAGCACCACTCATTACAAAGCAGCCTGTGCTACAGCTGGATTTAAAGTATTTGGATAAGGAAACCTTAAGGCATCCTGCTTAAATTTTTCCCATTTGGTAAACAGATTGCACATTGTTTACCCATGGACAGAATAACTCCCAGTCAAACACCAAGCTGTTTGTTCTATCTCATTACAGAATACTGTAGTCTTCAAATTCAGTGAATTCATTATCCTATAGAAAATGGAGTCCTGCTTCACAAGTTCTTGTACTGCACAGATCTTTAAAACAATACTAGCATCATTCAAGGCAAAGACTAAATAGTCTATTCTTTTATTTTAATAGAGTAGAATAAGAGCTTTAGAGAGGATTTAGGATTATGTTAAAGACATAATGCATAATGGAATTACTACCCATTTCCCTTCCCAAAGTGAAAGTTTGTTTTCCTGTTTAAGTACATTTAGGAGTTCATAGTTTCATTCTTAAATGCCCCCACAACTAGCACATACCACACAGTATTTGGAATACAAGACGAATAATAGAATTCATGTCATACTTCACACTCATTCTGTTTGTTAGACTGGCAGAAGCACAAATGGGTTACTATGGGAGAAACACTATTTTATAATTAAGGCAATTTGTTTCTGAGTGGGAGAATACAAGTGGGAGTGCTCAGGAACATACAATAAAACCTTAACTCTTGAGAAAGCAAGTACTGAAATAATTTCACCTCTTCTAAAATTCAGAATTTTTTTGCATCCATTTTTCTATGTTGTCAAGTACCTGGAAGCCCTATAAAGAGCAAACTTTACAAGTGAGATGTGCCATGTATGTTCACCAGATACAAAATGAAAAGTGCTCATTTACATTTCTCTGGAGAGAGTTATGGTAGAAGCAAAACTGCATTTTCTGTTGTAAATTTATGTAAAGCAACAGCTAAATTCTGACAGACATGCATTTTTCCTTTTCACCATAAAGATGGAAGCAGAGAGGTTTTTAATAATGCAAAATGCGTATGTGCAGATCTAAAGAAGTTCATTTTAGTAGATCTGATCAGTTGTACTGGTATTTAACAGCTCCATCAGAAATCTCCAAAACAAGACTTCAAGGATGTCTTCTGTGATGTTGAACAGCCCTGACTTACCAGCACTTCACAATCTCTTCTGACTTCATTACCATCATCGAAAAAAAAGATAAAAACAGTATCAAAATCCTTCTCTTCTACTTTTTCATAACCCACTGAACAAAATCATTCACAGAATCTTCAATATAAAATTAAGCCTGTTTTTTTAAACAGCAAAAGGCATCAATTGGGCAAGATGTGTAAGCCTAGTTGAAGTTTACTTAATTGTAAAATTAAACCTTTTTTTTTACTTAGTTTCCTATTTCCTATTCTGTATTCAGAATACCCTCTGTTCTGTAAAAGTGAGTTAACAGCAAGATGCAAAAAGAGCAGTCATATAAAAAAATTCTTTTTTAAAGGTCAGCATACTCCAGCAAAACATTGCAGAAAGATGGCTGTTCCCATCCTTACAGGAATTCCATGAGCACTTTTTGCATGAGCAGTATGCCAGAAAAGCCCATCTCCCTTGCCAAGGCAAAAGTCTTTGGTACGTATGAAGACTGTCAAGACCTACCCTAATTTTAAGTTTCAAAGACTGGCTGACAAGGACTCCAAGCTTGTTTCAGGGTGCTTTCTGAAGTTTTACAACCTCGGTTCTCATAATCATAGTCATCAGTTTTTAAACATACACTGATTGTTTGGGTTGTGAAGGGCTTCACGAGACCTCGATAAGCACTCTTACTACCCTGTTTACACACACCCATCCGCGTGTCTCAGCCTCAGGAGCAGGAGGAGTGGTATCCTTCAGAGCCCAGAAACAAAGTACAACACAACATTTGAAAAACATTCCATAAGGAATTTCTTCTTTGCATTTCAATTTGCCCATCAGTTTATTTTCCTCCTTTTCCTTTTGGCAAGCCTGTCAGTTGCTTCCACTTAGGCTTGAGAGCACATTAACCAATCCCCAAAATGCACTAACCTCTAGCATGGAATACTGTTTCTTAAAAGCTGACAGCAGAGTCAACTGGTGATTATTTCACTCATTTTAATTAAAAGATGAAAGTAGACAAACATCAAGAAGGCAAGAAGTCAGTTGTTATACATTGTGAAGTTTCTTTGTAGGTCTTCTATTCCATAAACACTGACATAGTAAAAACATTACTGAATCATGTCTTCAAATTTTTCACTCTCTTCTCTTTGACAGCAAACTGTAGTTTCAGGATCTCATTTAAGCTGATTTGATTGTATCCTAGAGCCAGGAAAACATCCATTTTGGGTGAAGAGTACCTAAATACAGCTTTCAAACAGCTATTTTATATAGCATGCAATTAGAGAGACCTGTTCCCGTCTCAAAAAAACGTTTCTGCTGTCAGATTTGTGATCTCAGTGTGAATACTGCTTAGCTTTCTCTATGGTTCACAGTACAGCAGCACCCACCAGTCCCAAAAATTAATGTATTTCAATATAAAAGCAAAACGCATGAGACTGGAGCAGGTTTGTAGGAAGCCACTTCACAGCTTTGAGCTGGCCTTTCAAAACAAACTCGGGATTAAGAACAAAAAGTAGAACCAAGTAACTTAAGTAAATACCAGTCATAAATGCCACTAAGCTCTTAAGGAAATTGCACATTCTTTCCGTATCATGCCTGTTAAAAGATTTTTAGTGCAATTATAGTTGTATTCCTGTGGCTCCCTTCTCAACTGTGAAATGAGAACAGCATTTACCTCTTCCATGTAGTGTGTTAAGACCTATCGATGGAATTACACTCAGAGGCTACACATGTATATTTCTCAGGCGTATTGGAGTTATTTGATATTTTAATACGAAAACCTAAAAAGTTTTTAATAAGGAACCTGCGACTAATCGAGCACTGCTACGACTACAACTTCATCGACTGGAAGCCCTTACAAAGAACTCAACAGGGCGCAGCAGCGCATCCCACCCGGTGCTTCCAGCGCCTGCCCCGAACAGGAGCTGCTTCACCTTCCGTGCAAGGTGCAACTTTTCGGAGCGCCGCTTCCCTCCCTGCGGGCGGAGGGGGACCCCGGCACCATCCAGCTCGGCTGCCGCGCCTCCTTCGCGCAGACAAAGACGGCCGCAGCCGTTCCCGCTGACAGCGATCCCGCGGCGGCGGGAAGCGAAGCGCGGCCGTGCGGGGATCCCGGGCTCCGACGCTCCGAGCCCGGCACGACCGACCCGCCCGCCGCCGCCCCGCCACCCCCGGCCCCGAGCGCCCTTCC
>VZTJ01000306.1:789469-810738 GCA_013397795.1 Orthonyx spaldingii
CACCCCCCGCCGCCGCCCCGGCTCACCTTGCTGCAGGTCCTGCTGGTCGTACCAGGGCTCATCCTCGCGGATCTCGAACTCCTCCACCAGGCTGTCGGCCAGCATCGCGCCCCTTCCCCTCGCGGGCGGCGGAGCCGGAGGCGCCCGGCCCGCGGTCCCCCCGGCGCGGAGCGGGGCAGAGCGAGCCGGCAGCCGCTCCCCGCCTCAGCAGCCGCCTCCGGCCATTGCCGAGCGGTTCCGGACTTTGCCGAACCTCTCCCCCTTCTGGCCGGGCTGCGCCGGCGGCAACGTGGCAGCGGCCGCCGCCGCCCGCGCCCCGCCTGCCGCGATTCAAACGCTGCACCCTCGCCTCGCCGGCCGGCAGCCAATGGGGAGCCGCCCGCCGCGCAGATCGAAAGGAGGCCGCACCAATCACGAGGCGAATTCGTC
This sequence comes from Orthonyx spaldingii, assembly GCA_013397795.1. NCBI lineage: Eukaryota > Metazoa > Chordata > Aves > Passeriformes > Orthonychidae > Orthonyx > Orthonyx spaldingii. Next base: position 789,899 of record VZTJ01000306.1, read on the forward strand.
CCGAGCGGCCAATGAGAGCGAGGGGAGGGCGGGCCCGGGGCGGCCGCGCCCCGCCCCGCCCGCCGTGCGCAGCCTCCCGTCAGAGGAGGTGGGTCGGTGCCGGTGCAAGGGGCGGTGGTCGCCGGCGTTCGGAGGGGCTGGTGGCGGGGAGCGGCTGCCGAGTGGCGTCTGCTGCGGCTCGCGGCGGAGCACGGCTGGCACGGCCCGGGGTGGGACGGTGTGACTTGGCGTAGGGAAAGCCGGGGCTCGTAGTCGCCCCGCGCTGGGAGCGCTGAGGGAAGAGCCCGTGAGGAGGAGCACGGCGTGGCGCCCAGGTGCGGGCCGCCTCCCCGCCGGAGTGCGGGAGGGGAGGGCAGAGCGGGGAGCGTGCGGGGTCAGTCCGGAAAGGACTGGTTCCATCCCTCGCTCGGGCGGCCGCCGGTCGCTGTCGCCTGTTTCCCGCACAAAGCGGAGGGAGCCGTGTCCCCTGTCCGGGGACCTGCTGAGGAAGACGAGCGTAACTTCCCCGTTCTTAACAGCCGAGCCCTTCCAAAGGTGCAGCCCTGCGGGCGAGCTGCCCTCAGGAGCGCAGCCCCTCGGAGCGGGCACCGGCCGGTGCCACAGCCCCGCTGCCTCCGCGGGCACCCGGGAGCTGTTCCCCTCAGCGCTGCCCCTCGGGACTAGCAGCGCGTTTATTCCGGCTCCTCTCTTAGTGCGGTGCAAGTCACGTCAGAAAGATGAGGAAGATCCGTGTGTCCAACCAGTCCGTCAGGACTGTGAGCGTTGCACAGCGGTTTGGGACCCAGAACGGCAGAGCAGGATGTCAGCTAGTGCGCCTCAGGCAACATTTGCTATTATCTCTTGGAAACCACTTTTCTTCTCTAGACTCGTGCTCTAGTTTCTTTTAGCAGTTGTCATCCTGCTCTGGGAGAAACGCAGGTAATGTCACACTGCCTGTTCTTTTGGCCTCTGTGTATTAACACAGTTGTAACCACTAGAAATTTCTGAAACCGATTTGCCTTCTGTGAGTCACAAAATGTCAACACCTGTGCTTTAACCTGCTCAATATGAAAGCTGACTATTAAGAAGAGGGAGGGGATGCTCATGCATGATTTCATTGTAGTGCTATTAAAGGGAACACCTGGGGAAGGAAGTGTGGTACCTCAACTTCCAATTGAACCTATTTCATAAACAAGGTGCAGGGCCAGATGTACCAATTAGCCTAGAGTTGTGTCAGATCCTGCATATTACAATTAGTCATGGTACTAAGAGGCCAGTTTGTGCATTGTTAGAAGATTTTTGTTGAAGTTTCCAATATCTGCTTTCAAATATTTTGAAACTGAGGGGATAATTTTTTATTTGTGTCGGCAGGAATCGAGTCAAACATGATTTGAGAAATGACTGTTTGCTGGTAATGTTAGTGTGAAGCACTTTTATTCTTGGTGCTTGTGGAATTTGAAGGAAAGGAAATTCTCCATTTTGAAGACCTATGCAGGGTGCTCCAGGTAGAAATAGAGGTGAAATGTGTACCTTTCCAATAGCCCTAATATCCACTATAGAAATCATTTCATTAAGTATATTTATGAAGGCTTGAAAAGCAAATGTGATACTTGCCAATAACATACTCACTGTAATGACTTTCATATTAATATCAAGCTTATTTTTAAAAGCAAGCATTTCAATTGGGCACGTTTTAAATAACCTTTTTCTTCATTTTAGGCTTCTCAGTAAAAGACTGTGAAATGAAACTTGCTACAAAAACACAAAATTTCATCCCCTGAAAACGGTATTGTCTCTACAGCTGTAGAAAAATAAGTTTGAAGATATACATTACAGTCATTCTCAAGTATTTAAAAAATCAGTAATATTCTAAGAAATAAATTGGCTTTCATAAAACAAATCATAGGGTTCCAGTTGTTCTTCAGCTTGATTTTTTTTCTTAGCTATAAAATCAAGTTACCTACTCTTGCCATTGTGTTTCATATCACAGCATCTTGCATATGTGCAAAAATGCATCCATACTTTATTTGCTCTTCAAGATTTCATTTTGATGTTGGGGCATGGAAAAACTGCCTGTTCCATCTTCCCCAATCCCTGCCTGATTTGTGGCTTTTGCCTGGTCCTTGCCCAGTGATTTGGAAGTTCCTCCCTTCCTGCACAGCAGCCTCTCTTCAGACGCCTTGTAAACCACAGGAAGGCTGGAAACAGCCTTGGCTTTCATTTCCTGTTTCTTCCATGGTTATTTTTATGAGGAGTTCAGGGAGCTGCTTATAGAGCTGCTGATCAAGCAGATATTCAAACGAGGTATTTTGAAAACGAGGTATGTGAAAGTTGCATTTAAGATAAAATTGTTAATATGCAGAGGAGCAAAGTGTGAACTATTGACATAAAGCAGGTGTAAAGCTCTGCATAGTAAGGCTGAAATTTGAACTTGAGGTATCAAAATTGATGGCAGACAGCTTCCTTCAACAGATGTAGAAACGAATAAAGTCCCAGTTAAAAACGGATACCTGGGAGTATCTTTGTATTTGGCTTATAGAATCAAGTATGGTCAAGGACTACTTTTAGGTAGCTATTAAACAGCTGTAAAAGGTAGAGGTGCTCTGGAGCTGGCTCTTTTCATGGCATAGTTTACACCAAACATGTTAAGGTAATTGATGGAAAAGATCAGCATCTTAAAAATTTGTTGGCTGAGTATCTGATTGATAGATTAAAGAAATCTGTATTCTTGGGCTGAATCTCTGTCATGTGGGCATATGTAAAATGCCAACGTGTTACTTGATACGTTTTACTTACATGCATTCTTCCATACCATGAAAATGTTAATTAAAAGATGTTTTGTTTTGATTTTTGTTTTGTGGTTTACTAGGTGAAAATACTGCTTCCATGACTTCGTAATAATTAACATTTTAAAACAGAAGGACAAAACTTGGTATTTGTTTTGAAAGAAATATTCCCCTATGTGCACACTGCATTTCACTTTCATAGCAATGGAATACATAAGGGTATGACTTGAGTCATGAGTTCATTCCAACACAGTCCATAATTTTAAGAATATATAGCTAGCAAGAAGGATCTAAAATGAATGCAATTACTTTGAACCCTACACCAAGATGAGTGTTTGCAATAGCAGGTTTTTCAGTGGAGTCTGTGCATCAAATAGGAAGGATTTCTTTTAAAATTTTGTCTACTTGTTCCATTGACTTTTAGACACTGATTATACCTAGAAATGCCACCAACTTCTTATTATGTTGGGCTCAGTGTCTTATAACTCAGTAAAATGTGTTTCTCGTTTTTAAAAAATGGAAGGAAGAATGGGGAAATTTTCCTCGAAGAATCCCTTTCTGCACCTCTGAAACAAGTAAATCCCCCATGTTATTTTAATTTGGAAAGTTATTCTACTAAATGCTGTAATTCTCTTTTGTAACTTGAGGAAGAAGAGAGCTGTACTCTTGGAAGATGAAGATTCTTTGGGGAATTCATGCTAATGCGCTGGCATATTCCATGACTACCTTAGGTGCTGGAATGATGAACAGTATCTTTAATTTCTACTACGTTAAGCTTTTCCTAAACCGATATAAAATTTCAGAAGCAGCATTTCACGAAGCACAGGTACTGTACAATGGAATATCTTGATTACCATGTTGTGCTATGCATCTGTGTTATTACAACAAAGTGATTCTTTTAATAACAGATTAATTTTGGAATCATTGCAATTAATTAACAGTAAATTACCTTTGAATTTAGTTAATCCATAAGCAACGGAATGTACACATAAAGCACATTGTTTACAGTCTGTAGAGTAAAAATCTCCAGACTTAATTGCTGAAAAGATTTTTGCCTTTGATAGCTCGAAGTAATTTTCTAAACTGATCCTTGCACCTCAGCTCTGTAGATAAGTTTGACATTAGTGCTTTCCTATGGACTGTTTAAGTGCTTAAATACTGCATTTATCCTGCAAGTCATTATCCATGTGAGTAACTCTTGTCGTAAATGGTCTCCTGAAAGTAATGGGCCAGCTCATGCTTTGAATTAACTTGCTGTGAGAATAATATCTGAGCTTTGCACGATGAAAGCCCAGATATATAAGGTTTTGAAAGAGTGAAGTCTTAGAGACAGTTTATTTCACGTGTAGTTAGTCACCTACCTACTTGCTCATCTTATTTTTTCAAAACTTCTATAAACTTATGAACACCGTTAAGAATTTGGTCTAGAGTCTGTTTTGACCTGAGACGCTTTTCTATTTATTTGTTATCTGAATAGAGATTTATTTTAAACAAATTGTTGTGTTTGTGTAACCTCTGTGGACGAGTGACACTAGTGACAAATCCCCTTGCCTGTGCCAGGTTGTGTTTATGATCTGGAACGCCATCAACGATCCCCTGTTTGGGTACATCCAGGACAACTCCAGGCTGAGGTGCTGCGCCAGGCGCCAGTTCTCGATTCTGTACGGAGCCCCCCTGTACGGGCTGGCCTTCCTGCTGCCCTGGTTCCCCTGGAGGCACTACGAGGCGGGGGACTGGCTGAGCGGGCTGCACCTCATTGTCGCGCTCTGCGCCTTCGACGCCCTGCTGACCTTCGTGCTGCTGGCGCAGTGCGCGCTCTTCGCCGAGAGCTCCACCAGGCACGACAGCAGGCTCCAGCTCATCAAGTACAACCAGGTGGCGACCTTGGTGGGCTCCACGAGCGTTCTCTTTTGTGGGCTCGTATCGGATAATATGGAAAACTTCGCCTATTTTCAGGCTTTCACTGTTTTGATCGCGGTGTTAGCGACGGCTTGTATGTGTTGCACGGGTAAATACAGCACAAGTCAGTATGAGCAGAGAGAAATCCATACAGAGAATGCTGATCTGGAAAGCAGTGATGGGGCTTTCTCCTTGGCCTCAGTAGTTTCATTGACCAAACAGATTATGACAGACAAGAACTTTCTGTGTTTTGTAACAATGAACTTCTTCCAAGTCTTCCACCTAGCTTTCTACAACAATTTTATGATGATCTTTGCGGATAATCTTATTCCTAAGGATGTCCTTTCTTCCTCACTAAGAAGTATCATGTATGGAGCAGGTTTTATTTGTCCTCAGGTAGGCAGTCAAACTTTTTTATTTCTAAATATACAACCCTGGTGTTTTAGTAGTTTGCAGTATGCATTTAATGCTTGAAAAAATGCTGTATTTGGCATAAGGCATTGGCCAAAATGAGTAATGAATCTCACACCCCAATGCTCTAGAAGAAGAAGGTACCTCTGTGCAGGCTGATCAAATGTAAGAGGTAGAGAGAGCAGACAGGCAGGCTGGTAGAAAATCTGTTTAAAACAATGTGAGACATGAGTAGGCAAGGAATGAATGTTTTGTATCCTACAATGCTTATAATACCTAAGCATAAAGGAATGAAAAACATGGCCAAGATAAAACGTTTCTGAAAGCAAAATCTACAGAATGCTGAAATCTTTTTATTTTGTTTTCTTTCGTAAAACCCTACGTTACAAATGAAAGACTGAGCTCTTCTTCACAAAATTTCTGAAATAAACTGCACAAAATACCAGAAAAAATGTATAACGTATTAAAAGCATTGTTGAAATATGTGGTATCTCAGTCATGGAAACCAAACAAAACTCTACAGAGCTGCTTTTGGAGAATAATACATTCCCATTTATTTTGTTGCTTGGTCTCTTGGTCGGCAATATTTATGGGGGAGAGAGACACATACTTTTAAGAGCCCAGTAGGGGATGGAGGGAGGAGTAATGAAAGAGAACCTAAAAGAGTAATGTGTGAGAACAAGACAAGCAGCAAAAATATATCCCACAGAATGTGAACATACTTGTCTGCAGTATCTTTTAAAACTTTCTCTGTGTTTACTTGTTGGATGTTGAAAGTCAAAATATGAGTAATCATGACATTCATCCTAGGTGCTGATAGTATCCAGAATTTCTCAAAATCAGGTTGTTATATTAATTTAATTGTAATGGGTTTTGATAAGGTACATGTACAAGAAGATAAATGAAAGTGCAACTGGAATTCACAGCTTGACTTCAGTTCCCATTTTGGCTTTTGCATATAAAATATACAGATCCTGAACATACTTTCTGTTCCATAACTCCTAACTATCTATAATTTCAGCTTTTATCCTTATCAAAGGCTTAATAGTTTTTTATCCTTATCACAGGTTTAGCCATTTTGGGGTTTTCCCCTGTAGCTCAGACAGTTAGATAATGAACTTCGGAAATTAATCAGAAGCTACAGAAGTTAGGAAAGCTTAAATAATTTTACACTTAATATATAGCAATCACTTTTATTGATAAAATCAGTGTGGCAGTGTGAGAAGAACAATCTTTCAGAAAATGCATCTCTCTCTGCTCCCCAGAGACTCTTTGTCTAGAAGGTCACTGAACCGTAGAGGGTTTGCTGTGACCTTATTTTTCTCAGATTTTGTCTCTTTGAGCTCAAGCTATAATAAGAGAATTCTCTGATGGCAATGTCCTGAACTTCACTTACTGGAAAAACACCCGACCCTTGTAAAATAAAGCTCCTTTTTATGAACTCTGCTTCAGTGGCCTCTACTAAACTCGAATTCAGCTTCTGACTTAAGTTCCTTTTAGCAGTGGGTGTGAGGACTACAACCTGCCCACAAGGAAAATGTTGCTGTAACATAGGCAAACAACTTTGAATTTGCATCAGTGTTAGTATTTTCCTTACAAATACACAGTCTTAGAGACGTGCAAGTAGTGAGGAATTTTCTAAGTCATAAGTACTTCCTGAGACAGGGTTATTTTGCAATTACAGGGAGACAGGAACATGGTGTTTACAACAGCAGGCATTACGTGATCCCTTAGTATTTCTAGTGGAGGCACTTTTCAGCAAAATCCCTGAAAACAGCCAGAGGGTAGAGTATGTTTTAAGTTTCTTATAACAAGATGTTTTTCTTATATCAACTTTCCAGACTTGTTTTACCTCCCTGATCAAGTAGAAATCTTGAGCTGTTTTACAATAGCATTTGCCACGGTGATCTTTGTCTGACTGTAGCATCCTGCTTTTATTTGTTATGTTAAAGCAGTTCAGTGTGGGAACAATTGTACAAAATTCTTTCCTGCTCTTCATCTGAATATTACAGAGTTGATCTGTGTAACACAGAAGAAAGGAGAAAATGTGTATCTTTATACAGTTTGTGTATTTGTGATAGAGATGAGGATCATGTACATGTAGATGGTGTTCATACTATAATCAGCATGTAAATAATTTTCATGAGTTTGTCAGTCACTAGATTCTCAGAATCTACTCCTTGCCAAGACTGACAAAATTAAAACTCAGCCATGCACAAGCACTGGGCCCTGCCTTTCTCTGCTTGCTGGAAAGCCTCTAACTTCCTTAGATAAAGCTGTCTTGGTGAGCTTGCTTTGCCAACTTAAAAAACATGCTTGATGTCTATAAATGTCAATGAAAATAGTAATATTAATGAAAAAGCAGTTACTGAAAATATTTCTTGTCAGCAGTTAAGTAGTGAGATGCTTGATTTACAGTTGTGCTGCATAGCTAATACTTCAAGGGATAGCAAAAGTAGAGATCATGAGCATTAACTAATAGGCATTGTGGGAAACAGTATTTTCCTCAGGATATAGCAGTTCTCAGTGGCTAGTTTTTAGTGACAGGAGACTGTACCTAGTAGAGGCAGCGTAGAATGAGCCAGTAGACAATTGTCTTTGTTCAATTTCTATTTTTTTATTTTGTTGAACTTCTTAGGATTGTTGGTTGGGTTTTTGTCTTTCAAGGGTATTAATTATTTATGTGTGGTCTCTGTTTTATAGCTCTCCTAAAGCTGAGACACTGCACTGTAATTTTTCATCCTGTATATGTATATATTATCTTTCCAGTGCCTTGTTCTTCTCAGTCATGCTTCGTTGAAGAAGTTTGGTTATTACAAAATCATCTTGTTTTCCTTTTACTATGAAGGAGTAGCTGCTGCTGTCATGTGTCTGCTAGGCCAAGAACACTATTACCTGTTGGCATTTTATGTCACAACCAACATGTAAGTAAATACCCTCCCCTGTTCATAGACACAGCTGAAATACTTCTAACAGGGCAGACACTTGCTTTTATTACCATGAAGATTCTGCCTCTGTTTTCATGGTTTTCATTCTGTTTCACTTGTCAGCAAAGTTGAAACTCCAGTTACAGCTTTTTTTTTTTTTTCAGATTTCATTTTATTCTGTTTCAGCTTTTAATTTCTTCTTAAAATTAAAACAAAAAAAAAGCTAAAATATGAGCAGCAATTATGATTTGCAGGCTCATGCCTCCAGTCAGTTTAACCTGACATTCAAGGGAAGGAGAATCTCGTGTTTCCCACGTAGACATGGAAGAGCTGGGCAGAGGAACTCCCCAGAGACCGTTGGCTGGGGAGGCTCAGACGTGAGCCTGTATTGCAGGAACACTTGTGTGCTGCACTGCAGACAACCATGGATAACTCAGGTGTCTGTCAGGTAACCAGCACTGAGTCACATTCCCACTGGTGCTCAGTAGTAAGATGCCCAGAAGTAGTATTTTGACATAAGTATGTAATGATACATGGAAAACCTTATTTAAAGATAAAGAGCAGTTTGTATCAGAATATTGTTACAGCAGTTTGTTGTTATTTCTTCATGTTCTCTTTGACTGCTGTCTTTCTACATGTTCTTTCCTGCCCTCCTTTTTTTCATCTTTCTCTCCCCACCCCATTTTCATTCTTATTTTCAGTATTGCAGTCATGGGCTACTCTAACACTGAACTGTGTGAACAATAAATTGAATCTCATTATCTGCATGTTTTAAGTGATGAAGATGTATTTTGATTTCTCCAAGAAAAAATTCTAAGGTACCTAAAGACTGTAGTTTAAAGTGCTAGTTGTTCAAAGTACCTTGTTAGTAAAAGCTCATCACACCTAAAATTTTAGAAGATACAGAAATGTAATATTTGAGTTTATTGTTTCATTTAGCTCTTTGTTAGGAATCAGCTTTGTATGTGTGTGTTTAAATGCATGTCTATATACACTGTAAATACATACATAGGAATGCATGTAACCTATTCTTTCTATTCTAATTCTTCCACCTTGAAGTTTATCTTCCATGTGGTCATGTCTTTTATAGATTTCAAGAGCAAATTTTTAGTTTCACCTTTTTCTGATCTTTTCTCCTGATCGTTTTAAATGACATTTACTGATAATGTAAATTTATTGTCAAAGTATTCATGACCTTTTACACAAATGTCCAGGAAAAAGAAGTAGAAACCCCCCCACTTTTAGGTTTGCATATTGATTTCTAATTCTCAACTAAGAACAGATTTTAGTTGTCAGTAATATTTTCAGATAGATCACACGTTTTAAAGAACATCTCAGCTTTTTGTGTTTGCAGAATATCAGTGTTGGTGTGTTTGTGTTAGAATGTCAGAATTTCATTATGAAAGTGAATATAAGAACTGTGAACATCTTCACTGTTTTGTTTTTCTTTAGGGTAATTGTGCAAGCTTCATTTAGCTTGTTCAATTTGCCTTTGGCAGATATTGTTGATGCAGATTTAATAAAGCACAAGAGGAGGTATGTCAGTCATTACTGTTTTTTTGAATATGCTGTTTGCCTTGTTACTCGTTGGTAATAAATTATGTCAGAGTAAAGACAGTAAATGGTCTGGGATCCTTGATACAGAAGTACTTTTTGTGAGAGCAAATTAGCATAAGTAAAGATCAGAACTTGAGTAAAGTTTCCTGCAGTTACTTCAGTAGAGTTATTTAAACAGATTATTAGGTCATTTCTCTTTTTTATTGTACTATAATAGAAGACAAATCCTTCCAAATCTTGTGGCTTTGTTTTTTGTTAGCTTCAATTGAATTATTTTGTAACTGGATACATCTATAATCATGTATGGAATTTCCTGAATAAGGCCTTTTTTAAGACGGAAAAGGTGTTAAGAAAGCTTTGCCTATGCTAGCTAAAGTGCAAATTTCAAAGTCTAACTGGTACCTTTATCTCCTTGACATAAAAGTGATAAAACCTGCTGCAGAACAGCATATTGCAACTCATTGATCTTTTGGATTTTTATCAAAGTGCACATAACTTGCTGTTGGTTCCATCAATGGTTATGTAAGTGCAGATTCAGTCCTGTTAAAGAGCTTGCCCCTCAAAGGGGATATTTGTTGCTCTCATGAGGAAAAAGTTGCCTCATTTTCTGGCCTATGCATGCAAAATCATGAGTTGTAATTAATTCTCCATGCACTGTTCAGTCTAATTTAACTTCAGTAATTACTCAAAGTGCACGAAGTTGAATTTGAGTACAAGTCAGTTCAGAATTGGGGCCAAGCTGTGTGCATGTATATATGTGTATATACATCTATATATACACACACACACACCTCCCAGAGGTTTGTAACCTTTAATTTTCAAATAAATTTAAATTTCATTCTGATGGTAGATCTGTTTGCTATAATGTGTGAGCTTGATAAACCTAAGGATCATGATATTTAGCATTTGCATATTAACAGGATTTCAAATTTCTTAAAATCACGATTGTAATTAATACACTAATAAGTTTGTGTTGTGCATTGTTTTTTCCCCAAATATTTTAGATTACCACTTTCCTCTATGGTTTTTGGTACCAATGCTTTATTTACCAAGCCTGCCCAGTCTTTGGCTCCAATGGTTGTGGTTACAATACTAAATCATTATGGATATAAGAACCTGAACAATGTAGCTGGTCATCCTGATATCAGGTGAGTTCAAAAGAGAGACTTTAAATCTTAGAAAATAACATTAAATACTCCTGTAATCTAAAAGGCAAATTGATCAGCAATTAGTTTGCCTCAACTGCACTTCAAAAACATAAAACACTTTAAAAATACTTGTTGGTTGTTTTTGTCTGGGTAGAAGTACAAATGTTTTTTTAAAGAGTAAATAATTTATTAAACAATACACATGAGGGTATCTACCTAATTTTGAAAAGCAAAGGATACCTTTCAGTAGTTGACCATCCCCTGGCTTTTTGTAAAAAAAAAAAGAAACAAATGTTTGAGATCACCTAATAGCTCTTATTAAGATACATGTTGTCCTGGCTTCTGCATTGTGTTTACCTCATAAACCTACTTCATTAAATATATAATGTATAACGTTAATAAGATCCATTTTTTGTTTGAGAGAAAGCAGTATGATCACTGGAGGGAGGGAATTTGCCTCAAGTAGGAGTGTATCATTTTGGCTCCAATGCTATTTACCATTCTAATGTTAATGATTTCATTGCAGTCCCTGGGGACCTTAATACAGCATAAAGCTGTGGCTGCTGGTTAGTTGGACATGTGTGGGCTTTTATAAAAACAAATTAACAGGGAATAACCACACTGAAAGCGTCACAGGCTGTATTTATGACCATCAGGAGGAAGTGGCAACATAAGGAATAACTGAAGTCAGGGCTAAATGGAAAAATCAGTCCTGAAGAGGATTTACTTGGGGGAACAACATGAATATCCTGAGAACTACATAGCTCTCTTAAATTTTTAGTAAAAACCTCAAGAAGTAGAGAAACACAACTGCACATGAACTTTTGTGGAGATAGGGACTGAGGGAGAGGGGTCTGGTTATGTGTCACCTAAGGTTAGGAGAACATTGCATATTTGAGGAATTTTCTAAAAAAAATGTATGAGGATAAGCATGACATAAAAGAACAACAGGTGGTCTTCAGAAATGCATCCAGGCAGAAGCAAAGGCAGCTTAAGTTTGAGGCTGTGTGTGAGAACAGCTTATTTTAATGCATGCTGTAGATAGCCAGTGAGATGATGTGAAGGGGACATGAACCTCATTGTAGTGTCAAATAAGATGAGTGTTTTTTTGCAGAAGAGTGGTAGGTTGAACTGGATGTGGATATGAGAGGGCTGAATATATTTATCTTGATGATTCAGAGAAATTCAGATTTGAAATGTAAAAACTGCAGTTCTGATCCCTTTCAATCAGAGAAATGATCCCTTTGTGGATGGATTTTAAATCACAGTAGTCATAAATCTTTTTTCCCTGGTAAGTAGCCTGTGGACTACAGCAACAATAAATTTATTATATAGAGAGTTGAAATACTTGGAATGCTCAGTCTATAAAACCTGTTTTTTCACTTGAGTCGTGCTGAAATTTTATTTATTTCACTAGGGCCAGGAGCAGCATAAAACATACAAAGCTGAGATTAGTGACTCAGAGCACCTGAAATATATTATGTATTTCTCTTGCCCATCTTTTCAAAAATAATTTCTTAGGTATGAAGCAGATTGCCTGTGTTTCCTGTATATGTATGTGTGAATGGGATGTCCTTTGCTTGCAAATGGAGTACAGGGCTGATACACAAGCCACAAACACCAGAAAACTCAAAGTTGTTTCTAGGGAGTCAGTTTGCCCTTGGCAATGTACTCAGACCATTGACTGAGCTAAAATTACTTATATATATATTAAAAACCTATTGGCTGATCTCGTATTTCAGCCACAGGCAGACAGTTAAAATACACTTGCCCCAGGACAAAGTTGTTTGAGGATAAATAAATTAAATACAAGAGATCGTTTAAAATATACTCAAACTGTTTGGGGAAAAAAAAGCATTTCACACATGTGAATTATATAAAATGAAGTATTATGACCTGTACCAATCCAATCTCAGCTCTGTCCTTCCTCCTTCTCCAAAGCTGGCAATATCTATTATGTGTTTTGGGAAATATTTGCTTTATTAGGTGTAGTGGCAGTGAATTGTGAAGATTGTACAGAGGACCCTTATTCTGCATTAAAAAAAATGTTTGGGCCCTGAATAAATATGTCTTAAGGGCTTCCAGCAATGTTGTTTACTGGGACAAGGCAGAATATGCAGTGTGTACACTATTTGCTGCATTCTAAGTTATTTTTTACTAATTTATTTTATTGATAATTATTACTTCTTCTTGAACTGAAAGTTAAACTGTAGCACCAATGATGGAGCAGCTAATCCTGGAAACCTCCAGGCACAGTAAGGACAATAAAATCCTCAGTAATAGCCAGCATGACTCCCCCAAGGGGAAGTGATGCTTGACCAACTTGATAAACTTCTGCAGTTAAATGACTCGCCTGCCAGGCAGGGGAGGGCAGTGCATGTTGCCTGCCTAGCCTGCATTCCTTAATGCCCAGGATGATGGGGCAGGATGGACCCTCAGGAAGTTTGGGGCTGTGGCAGGTACACAGAGGGTCACTGCCATCCCGGGGGTCTCCACAGGCTGAAGAAATGGGCTGGAGTGGTGCCTGGGGCTGCCTTAGATAAAATCCTGCCAGCAGGTCAGAGGTGATCCCTCCCCTCTGATCACACATTGTGCCGCATCCTTAGGAAATGTGGTCACTACACAGAAGTTAAGCACTTTGTTGTGGAAAGTATTTTTTAAATATCCTTAAAATTTGAGCCATACTTTCCAGAATGGAGTGTCCTGGTTTTTCCTTTCTTCCATCATCATAGTAAAGCAATACCTGCCCTGTATGTCTTGAGATGTTTTTTCTTCTTGTTTGGGTTTGGTTTTCCTTAGTTTGGCTTGTTTTGGTTTGAGTTTTTTTTGCTTTGCAAAAGGTGCTTAGTTTAAAACCTCCCTCTTCTGGAGAGCCGCTGCAACTACCGCCAGCTTCTCTTGAAAGTGCTTTTCCAATTCGTTCTTCGGAACGAAGTTATTTGGCACCAATTCTTCATTATTTATTGAGGGCAATTTAAACTGTTAATGCTTTCATATTAAATTACTGAACTACATGAGATTCTGTTCAGTGTGATTTTAGGGCTGTTTAGGGAAACATTGTATGTTTTACTCATGTGTGTGCAAAAAACCAGTAGATGTGGAAATTTCTGAAGTGACTTGTTCAGCTGTGATTGTGATAAAATCCAAGCTCTGCTCTTGATTATCCCAGTCCCTTAATGAAATATTTTCCCGTTCCTTTTTTTGTGTATTATAGGTATTCTTTCATAAATCCTGAAATAACTTAAGGTTTTACAGTGCAATAGGTAATACTGTTTTCTTAAATCAGCATTGTTCCAGTAAAACCAAATCAGGACTGCACAGTGTGAGTGATTTTGCAGATGTCCTTTGTGTAAAGACAGAGTAATGTCAGTACTGAAAGCCACAATCCTTGTTAGTGTGCAAAACAGGCCAAGTGCAAGCCCCAACATCCTGTTCAGTGTGTCTGGGTCCTGTTCCCACCGTTGGGTGGGTAAGTGATGTGTCTGTGGCCTCCCTGCTGGCACTGCTCCTGCAGTCCCTGGGGCAGCTGTGCCAGAGCTGTGCCTGGCGGGGGCTCCTTCCCTTGTAGGTGCACTGGAAATGCAGCTGGATGCAGGCCAGCAAACAACTCCAAATGGTAAATTATTGTCACTGCCAGTAAGCCTTGGCTATGGACCAGTGGCCTGCTGGTGAACACTTCCAGTCATAAATGCAATTGCCCGAGTGATGAAGCGATTCACTTGTGAGCCTGTGGGCTTTCGTTTTCTTCTGTAGCATTGGCATGTACATGACTTGAGATAAACTCTGCTCGTGTATGAGCCCGTGTCTGTACTAAGGACGAGATCTGGGTTTTGTTGGAGGTTGCAAACATTTTTTTGTTAAACTGAGTTGGACATGAGTTGATTCTTTTATGATTCCGAGGGGCTCTTAGGTTTTATTCAAAACCCTGCTCAGGGTTTGGGGTTTCTTTCACAGATGTCAGGTTTTTTGGATCATGTCCATAGCTGTTCTGTGAGTCTCTTATCTCATCCCTGAATGCTAAGTTAAAAAATTAGAAAATAACATAAACTGCCTCATGGAGAGAAAGTTCACTTAGGGGCTGTTTCTCAGCTTGAGTTGACTTTCCTGATATTTAAGTAATTAGAATCCCATAATTAACAGAATGCAAGTAGATAATGATTCCAGCTACTAGATGAATGCCAAAATGCATGCTTTGAGCTGTCAGAAACCATACTGCTCATAAAAGGGAGCTCATTTAATTCCTCTGTTTTCTTTTTTGATTCATATTTGCTGATGCTTTTCTTTCTTTTTCATTAGAGAAGATTTAGATGAGGAAGTGCCGTGCATTCATTAGAAAAAATGAAAATGAGTCTTAATTTCACTTGTATTCTTTTTATGACTTACACTATCTTGTAATCATTTATTTTAAAACCAAACGAAATAAGGCTTGATATTTCAAACAGCCCTTGAGACCACACCTGAATTTTGTGCAATTATCATTACTTCTGTCTAGCACTCAGCAACTGAAACAACACACTGTGTGGATAGTTAGTAGCACAGATTTCAACTTAAATAAATTAATTTAATATTAAAAGGTTTGCTTCCATTTTCTACTTTTCTTTCTCTTCCAGATTTTTCAGTCTTACTAAAGCTTTTTGAATGCTCTGTTCTATAATTGGATGAAATTTGCTTAAATTGATTTCTACATTACATAATGCAGATGAGCAGGAAAGTAGTGAGCAGGATTTCTTAGGCTGTATTAAAATTAACTCTTTGTGTGCTGATTGTCTGAATTCCTCCCAGCTAGAGAAAACAAAATACGTATTTGTATGTTGAATTAGAAAATACACAAGATATGTATATTTATTTTATTTAGAATTGACTGTAGAGTAGCATGTCTATGAGTATATAATGGGAATGCTTTAAAAATAACTTTTTTAGTGACCATGGAAGTTAATCTTGTTTCATCAGGTCATTTTTAGGTCTCCATGATGCCATGTTCTACCTGGTCTGTCTGGTTCCACTCTGCATTGCAGTCCTGCAGATCCTGACCTGGACTCCCTTTTCCATCCAGAACAGCCACCTGGCAGCTCCACACTAAGTGTGCAACCAGTGGTCAGTGCAGCTCCTGCTGAACCACTGCAGAGTTCAGTAAGTTTGTCATGTGAGAAAGCAAAATTGCAAAATGAAACACAGTTTGAGCTGTTCCAGCATTTTCAGTCTCTTAAAGTCACATTCAGCCTTAATGCTGAGCCTACACAGGGTTTTTCTAGTCTGGTTGCTTTCTGTTAATGGGTTTTTTCCTTAATTACTTTATTTAAAGTAATTTCTGGTATATAATGATTCCTGTTAACTCAATTGACGAAAGGATATGGCAGATCAGGGAAAGGAATCCCAACCCAGCACCTGGAATTCAAGGGAACTATATTTTCTTAAGCTTACTGGTGGATTAATTTTGCCATACTGATAAAATGGCAGATCTCTGAAGTTAATCTGGAAGATCCTGGTGGACATGCCTCATGGATGGCAGGGAGATGGAAGGGAAAAAGTTAGATGGTGTCTAGCTGGCTGGTATCAAGACAAATCTGACAGCTAGCACAGGAAGAGCCAAGAGTAATTAACTGCCCTGTGAAAGTCTGTGTCTAAGGCTAAAGAAGAAAAAGGCTAAAATGCTGTTCAGCGTTGCTTAATATGGAAAAAGCTCCCTAGGTCCTCACTGGGTTTCTGAATCTCTCTGGTTGGTGGAAGGTCAGTGCAGTTTTCTGGCTTTAAATGGGAAAATAATTTGGAAGGTACCATAGTGTTAGTGCTTATACAGAATGTAATTGTGGCAAGAGGAGCATTAGTCTGTGGATGTGGTGTTCAGCTCTTGGACAAATCTAAGCACACACAGGTACTAAACCGAGCTCTTCCTGTTCAGTGGTGTTACATGGGCAAACTCTTTTCGTGTGTGACAATTGAAGTTGATTTCTGAATCATCAAGTTGAAGTTAGGTGATTTCTGATTAATTCTTACCAGAATATATTCAGTCAAGCTTTTAAATGGATCTTGTGATTTTTATAAAATAAAGGGGTTTTGACAAAATTTCAGAAACATTGAGTCCTGTCTTCTTTTCACACGTTGCAATGATAAGACACATTAGCATGTTTACAGTACTCCCATTTAATCAATATTATTCTTCCTCTGGCATATCCACGGTGTAATTGTGCAGTGGTAAATACATTTAGCATAATACAATCACTGCATTTTTGTATTTTGTTTTGCCTGGGCAAACATAATTTTAGAAGCACCTTTCTTAGGGAGTGTCACTTGAAAGTACAAGAGCATTGTATGGATCCCAGTTTTAACGGGCTGGGCCAGGTTATTTTCAAGGCTCTACACTTACTGTGCAGGTAACTTGGAAAAGAAGGGAGTGTAAGAAATGGCTCTGCATTTTGGTGGACACTAGCATAATTTAATGAACAAGTTTGAGTTTTGAAATACCAGAGATGAAAGAAACATTAATTTGTGCCTGGGTTTTTGCATTTGCAGAGTAGAAATAACATCATTTCCTTGCCTTTTTTGAAATGTGAAGTACTTCCAAGGCGATGAATGAAAAAGCGGGAGAGCATCGTTAAATATTTAGAAATCCAAATGAATCCTTTGATAGGAATATGAAGATTTATGTTAAAATTTATGTAAGAAGCCAGAACCGTGGTGAAGTCTGAAGTTGCATTATCTGGTTTTTATCTCTCTTGTGAGAGATAGTGTTGCCCATTTGCATTGTGCATGCTAACAGCACTGTGCACACATACAGCATCACTTGTGTAAATACTCTGTGGATAGGGAAATACAAATACCACAGCAGATATGGCCTGTGTGTTTAGGTTTTGAATTTGAAAAGAGTTCCTGCATTGTATGTATTTATTTTGTGTCTGAAAGGCAGGAGCAAAAGTTGAAGGAATTTAAGTTAATATAATCTTTGATTCATTATATGAAACAGTCTTCTCCCTGATAGTTCCTTTAAAATGGTAATAACTTAAAATAGTCTCTTTTTTCTTTACTGTTTCTGTATGTCCTAAATTTCCCATGTTCATCCTATCCTCTGTATATTTTTACAGATACAATCATATAATGCTACTGTACTGCAAATAGAGTTTGTTAGGTGACTGTGTCAGTTATTTCTAATATTATTAGGATATAGTGTACAACTGGAAGAGTACTGTGCTATACAACAGGAAATCTAATAAGTGGCTTTAAGAGTCAAAATTACATCATGAATTCTTTGAAATCATCAGAATTATTTTTTTTTTCTGGAAAATGTCTGGTAAAGTTACCATTAATTTGCTGAAATAAGAAGGGAGTAAGGAGTGATATGACTCAATGCACTGTTTGAATAGACCATACAAACTGCTGCATCTCCAGAATTCAGATAGGAAAAGTACATAATCAAAGATTTCTATGCAAGACAACCTGAAGATAGGAGACATTAACTGTAGAATAAACCTGTTTAGAAAAAAAAAAATCTGCAAAAAGCAATACAAATTATTTAATATGTAAAATATTAATAATTTTCCAAATTCATTATGCATTATTCACCCATTTGTCTGTCCTGTTTCCCTTGCTGTAAAGGGCAGGAGAACTGTCTTTCAGAGCATCAATAGCCAATTCCAAAGAGGACTGGAAAAGTGCTTTAAATTTGGGTGGTAGCCTTCCTACAGGAAGAGAAGGTTGGCACTGTGCTGTGACTGACATTGCTTATTCTCCATTTCTCTGTCACCCACTAAACTTGTTATCTTCTGCTGAACCTACATGATTGGTTTTGGCTGTGAATCAAGGAAAGGATGATCAAAGGCAAAAGTTCAGTGTCTTGCAACAGCTGGTTTCCTTGCTTTCTCTCCTTATTAGCCAACAGTATCAGCTTGAACTCCCACGGCTGGAAAAATGCCTCAATTTAATCTTGATAATTTAAGAGTGTCTAAAATAGTCTCATAACTGCTAAAGAGGCTATAAGTGTGTGTATAGTATAAAATATGAAATGCTGTGGAGAGTTCAGAGGAGGAGAAATGTGATGCTTGAATCCCATTCTTAGAGTTTCTCTGTAAATTCTGAGAATATGGAACTTAATACACCGAATGAATTTTATTTATTGAAAATCAATAAGTAGAAGTGTCTGCTAGACTTAACAGGATGTTGCCTAATACACTAAAGAATGTTACTGTAATATAGTAGTAATGTAATAAATGGTCAGTGATAGAGTGAAAATATTGAATAAATGACAACAAAGCATATTTAAGTGGGAAAAATGATGTTTTGTGGAGCTTACAGGCCCACTTCTGTTCTGGTCTTGTACAAAATGACCTTCCCAGTCTCCTGCTGCCCTGATTTTGAGACTGCTCAGTAATTCATGGATATGCTGTGTTGACATGGCTGGTAGGAATGTTTACATTTCAGTACAGTTCTGCGGCCTAATGGGTGCTGTCAGGAAAGACAAGCAGGAAGGGGAAGGAACACTTAAGATAAGCTCCATCTCCACAAGGACTTGTAGGCACTTCCTTGGAGAATGAAGCCAGCTCAGGGAAAAAGCTCAGTGGTACATGCAGGCAAAAGAATTCCAGATGGTTCTGTAAAGGAACATGCAACTGAGACTGGGGGGAGTTGTCCTAAAGGTCTGGACAGACCCACAGCTGGGCTTCCTGGGTTACCTCTGGGGGAGAGGATTGTACATGCCTGTGTTCACCTCTTTCTGGTAATCCCTTTCTTGCTAATGTTTAAATAGTAGAAGGGAAAGTTATTTTTTCACTGCATTTTATTGGGAAAATTGAGGATTTATATCTCGGACTAAGTGAGGCTGTCCAGCCCTGCCACCGAGCCTGCTCCAAAGCCAGGCTCCTTGGGACCACCACAGAGCAACAAAGGCTGTGTTAAACCCTTTGGGTGTGTTTGGGACCTCTGAGACTCCAGGGATTCAATTGATTACAGATATTTTCCATCAAGATAAAGAAAAAAACGTTACCCAAATAGTGCAGCAGAAAGCAGGAAAAAAAGTGATTCTGTCATTTCTGGAAATCCTGTCCCAGCACCCTGATTGCTTTGAGTGACAAAGCAATATACTTACACCACAAATGCTCTTCTGAGATTGCCCAGCAGTTGGTTAGAACTCCACCAGCTTACATGCAAATGACAATACATCAAAATTATTACCTAAATATGCATGAAGAGTGAGTTCTTTATAGCATGTCAAGAGAAAAATATGCTGAGTATACAGCTACTGCATCAGAATATCAATGACAAATGTAGCACTGGGTAGGAATTTTGAAAAATCTCATTAACACAGAGCCAGGTTGTACACTAATGATGCCAAGACAAAGACTAGCAAATTCCTTAATTTCTTTTGTATGTAGTCAATTATCTGTATTTTTATGTGATAAAATCAAGATATGTTTCCCTGTGAACATGTAACTAACCTGAAGCAATTCTATATATTGGTTTGTAGCATTGTGAGCAGATGCCTGTTTAAAAAGCAGCAAAAGTAGCTTTTGTCATTTTGGATTTTGATTACAAAGTTGGTTTATTCCTGGAGGGAAAAAATAAAGTAGTCTGTCTTTACAAATAAGAACATGCATGGAAAGGAGAGTTTTAATCCCAAGCCAAATAAAAATAGACCAAAAAGGCATTCTAGCCCATCTAGCTATTGGAGAGAAAAAACCTCAGTCTTCAGTGGAAAACTGTCTAAAGCTCTCAAGTCAAAAACTTTCCTCAAGGAGCTTAAACATCAGTGAAAAGGAACTGAACACAAAAATCCTCTGGCACTATTCTGCTGTTGCTCTGGTTTTGCTGATTTCCCAGGATAAGCAAGGCTGGGTGCGATCAGTGCTGGATCAGAGGAGGTTCCAGGTAAAAGCCAGGATCCCGGAGGGGTCAGACTTCCAGCGCCACCCTCACCGGGAAATGAAGGGGCTGCATCCCACCCATCAGCTCTGATCAGAAGGAAGGGCAGCACTCGCTGCCGGCTGTTTACAAACATTTACAAACAATTCCGACCCGCGGCCCCTCAGCCCCCTCAGCCCGGGGCGCTCGCTCTGCGCGCGCGCGCGGGGGTGCCAGGGCGGCGCCGGGCACGTGCCCCAGAGCCCGCCCGCCGCCGGCGGTGCCCGGGCCGGGGAGGGAGGGAG
>VZTJ01000306.1:811027-828502 GCA_013397795.1 Orthonyx spaldingii
GCTGGCTGGGCTGCTACACCCTGCTCCTGTGGGTGCTGAGGAGGACGATGTGGGCTGGCCCTGCCCGCTACCTGCGGAGCCCTTTATCCAGGTCCCTCTACGTGAATATGATGGGCAGCCACCGCCAGCCAGCCCCGGGCGCCAGGGAGAACCACCAGGTACAGCCCCGGCGGCGGCCGCCCTGCCCGCCCCTCCCCTCCCTTCCCTTCCCTCTCCGCGGCGGGGGCGGCACAGGGACCCCCCGCCCTCAGGGAGCTCCGCCGGGCAGCGCGGGGGGTCCGCGGGGGGAACGGCGGGAGGAGCGGGGACCCCGCTGAGGGCTGAGGGGGCACCGGGCCGGGCAGCGCAGACAAAGAGAGGGAACTGCTCGCTCCTGCGGCGAGAAAGTTGCCGTGTGCCCTCCCCGCGGAACGCGGAGCGGTACCGGGGCTGAGGGCTCGGGCGGCTCGGGCGGTACCGGCGCGGGGAGCAGCGCCTGTCCCGGCACTGGGTCGGGGCCACAGCGGCCCCGGGAAAGGCACAGCCCGGGGTCTGGACGTGCTCCCCGGGGTCTGGATGTGCTCCCCGGGCTGTGGATGTGCTCCCGGGTTCTGGACGTGCACCCCGGTTTTTTCAATGCCCGCCCCCCGTGTGTCCGGTGAGCCCCGTGAGAGCGCCTCAGTGAAGTTTGCGGGTGGTGGTGACGGAGGTGGGTTTGTAATCACGGAGATGTTTGTAATTAGTACCTGTGCATCGCGAGGAAAACAAAAAAAAAGTGGGAAACTGAGAATCCCGCAGAGGCCTTGGAGCAGTAGTAGGTGGCAAACTAGGAATGAGTTGTTGCAATGTGATCCGGCTGCGATAAAAGGTTAGTGCTATGTTTGGGCACTGTGGCCACATGGGTCGGTGCCTTGTGGAGAAGTTAGGGGCTCTGCCCTTGCAATGTGATGGATTTCATTTGGAATGTGTTCAGATCCGCACTATGTTTTGGCAAAACGCTGCTGAAAATCTGACAGGAGTTAGAAGGGCTAATAAAAACTCCTAGAGCAGAAGGAAGCTGGCAGCTTAATCTGGGTTAAATATGCAGAACTGAGCTAACGAAGAAGACGTAGTATAAACACTTGAGGACTGCTGTACAAAGGAAGGCTGTAATTTTTCCTGCTGATCCATTACTGCAGCCTCCTTAGTGCTCTGGGTGGGCAGTGACATCCAGAACCGTGCTGGGTGGATGTATCTCTGGAATTTAATGCTTGTGGTCTGCTGTTTGGATCATTCAGGACATAAGTACAAAGAGAAGCAGAATTCAGGTTTACGGGAAGAACTTCCTTCTGGTGAACAAAGAAAATCTGAAAGTCTTTTGTGTTGTTAAAAGCTGTAGTAGAAAAACAAGTCAGGGAAATGTGTTCTGGAGATGCTTGTGTGATTCACAGGTAGATGGTCTGCAGTGGATAATCTCCATCTCTATTTTATTTGATCTACACTTTAAATGTAGGGATTATTTGGTACACTTAGTAAGATTTATGGTCACTGAGTTTGTGGGGTAACCAAGGATTGCATGCTGAGGCCCCTGGTACTTTGAGTCTCTGCTGTTTTACTGGCTTAACTAGTTTTATGTAAATTATCTAGAAGAAGTTTTTCATCCTTTTACTAATATTAGGCACGAGTTGCAATGTTTATAATTTTTATTATAACAATGGTCTTAGCACAACAATCTGAAAAGCTATAAGAGATTGACACACTTTCTGCCATGAACTAGTGGCCTTTCATATGTTGTATATGGAGGAAAACAAAAGCAGTTTCTGTTCTGAGGAAGTGGTTTTGGAATTAAGCTGCTTTTCACCAATTTTGTTCATTTGAAATTTGTATTGGTTTTGTCCCTTTTCTTTTTTGTCTTACAATTTGCTAGAATTTCTGTTATTCGCTAGTGTCATATAGTTAGTTGTCAATAACCTTATTGGCAAGATTAACCATGAAGTATCATAGAATCATTGAGTCACTAAGTTTGAAAAAGACCTCCAAGATCATCAAGTCCAACCTTTGACCAAATGCCACCATGCCCACCAAACCCTATTGTGAAGAAGTTGGAAATCTGTGAACAACACCTAGTTTTTGGAAACAAGCTTCTGTTAGTTGTCACTGTCATCCTTCTGCCAATGGTTATGTCAATATTTAGAAGTCTTAAAGACCAGAATTGTAGGGCTGTTGTTTTTCAGTGGCACCGCAGGTGAGAGTTCAGTGCAGAACCCCCAGGTGTATGAGCTCAGGTACAGCATGTGTGCAGTCATGCTGCTCATGGAACAAAGCCTGCGTTTCCCAAGGCTTTGAAAATGTTTTTTTCTGGATTGAAACTGGCAACACATTGCAAAAGGCAAATCATCTGAGCCACTCCAAACCTCTTCAGTGTAGTGAGGCAGCAGCCTCGTGAGTGAACCTGGCACATCCCAGCCTGCTTCTCAGCTCCTTGGGATCATTTGCTTCTGCCACGCTCTTGGAATTGGCTTCTGAATGAATGGACGAAGTACACAAGCTGCTGCTATAGTGGTTTTTCAGGAGCCACTAAGGATTCCTTCTGGGAATCACTGGCCTATGCTGATTTATTTAACAAGTGCTGAGCTGCAATGAGAAGAGACCTAAACTGGTGAATCAGCAGTCTTGGGGGTCCCTGTGCCAGGCTCAGAATTTGGTTTTCAGAGGAAAGGATCACTCACTTGTTCTACCCACAAGTGTGTCTGAAAGGACAGTCGAGAGCCCGATTCTGCCAGAAATGCACCCATTGTGCAGGTGGTTTTCCATCCTACACAGGCATGTTTGCTCCTCAGCTGAAGGGTCTTCCCTCGCTGCTTTGGGCCGGTGTTTGATGGAGCCCCTGCTCATGAACCTGGCAGAAGGGCCTTGGTGCACTGTGTGCTCCCTCTGCGTGCTGGCACTGCTGCTGGGATAAGAATCCTGTCCCATTATTGTTTGCATTACAGTAATGACTGGAAGTTCCACTGTGCTGAACGCTGTGTAAACCTGCATTGAGGGAATGTTCCTCTCCCAACAAAGCAAACAGATGTGATGGGGTCAGGATCTGAGCACACGTGTGTTAAATCTCTGAGGAGTTTCCCCAGCTGACAGTTTCTGTCCTTCCACATGTGTTTTTTTGCAAGGTTTTGTTAATACTCTACATCTCACTTCAGGATACTTAACGCTCCCTATCTGCACAATGACCACAGGCAGTCAGATTAAGGAACATTATTGCAAGATTTAAGGGGAACGTAAGAGGGTGTTGGCTGTAGAGAATAATTCTTGATGATAGAAAACAGACACAATGGCATTTTATGAGGAGGACTGGCAATAACTCCATGTAAGTGTAGAAGAGTGAAAAATAATAGTGATGTTCTTCATTAAAAATAGATTTAAATTTTTTCAATATAACTTCTGCATAGAGGACCTACATTGGCTTTCTAGGGAATTTACCTTGTAGATATCTTCAAAGTACAGGGTAATAATTAAGACAAAAATTAAAAGTACTATTTCTTAGCAAGTAATCAATTCTCACTTTGTTACAATTCTAAGTTAATTTAACCCTGAAGTTTGTTGGAAAGAATGTAGGAAAAACTAAATGTTTGTATTTATGGAGATTGATAATAGCTTTCCATGTATTAATTTTGACTACTTTTGGGTTTACATTGCTGGACTTTCTAAATGATCCTTTATCTCTTTCTCTAGTGGTATGTCTGCAACACAGAACAGTTGTCTGAATCCCTTCAGCCCATTTTTGTCCAGAGTTACCTTGACCAAGGAACACAGATCTTCTTAAACAACAGCATTGAGAAGTCAGGCTGGCTGTTTATCCAGCTCTATCACTCTTTTGTGTCCTCTATTTTTAGCCTTTTTATGTCTAGAACATCTATCAATGGGTAAGTGAAAAGTCGATCTTGGGTAAGCTAAATACAGTTTGGGTTTAGAGTTCTCAAGTGTTCAGCCCTACCCCTTGGTCTGTCAGCTTTACAAAATGTGTGATTTCCCTTTGCTGGTCTGTCAGACGTGAAATGCCCTCCTGTGCTCATCATGCCCAGCCCTCTTAACTGGTGAGCACCATTTCCAGTATGGGGGGACAGAGGAGGTAATTGCAATTGATAAAAGACAGAGGATTCTAAGTGTATTTTATAACAATTACTTGTATTAATTTTCTTCCAACTAAGTGTTCTCTTTGTGTCTCTTCCCTCAGCTTTCTTCCTCCCCACCTTGCCCTTTCCCTACTGCCACATTTGTATCAGTCACTGTTGAGATTGTCCTGGTTGGTGGCTGTGTCCAGTCAGTTCTGTATTGCACCTAAAACTCTTCCTACAGCACAGTGTTTGCCTGCCCTCTGCAAATCATGGCACCTTTCTAAACGGTGCAAAGCTGGCCAAGTGTGGTGTCTGGTAACACTAATGTGGAATTCTGTCCTTTCTCTTATTCTCTAAAACAATTCCACCTCAATCTGGGTGAAAGCTGCACTGGGACAGGTAACTTCTGATGGAGCATGTTTGACTGATGTAACCAGCAAAGCAGGAGAATATCAGTTGATAAAACAGTGTTCTTCTATTCTTATTGCATCAGTTGCAGGGGAGTTTGACTGTTCATGGGTGCTTTAGTATTTTTTTCAAAGAGGTCAGTGCTTTTTTTTGCTCAACTCACCCCATTCAGACATGTTTAACAGCTTATCACTTTTGACCTTATGAAGAATGCATTTTGTTACATTTAGCCAATTTCCCCAGTATCCCCACCTCTGCACCTGCTACATACTTCTGCACAGTCTGATACAAGACAGGAGCTGTCTACTGGGACTAGAAAAATAGTCTTTTTCCTTATTTTCTACCCAGATGACTTTATGAGCTTCCCTGTGGTGTTCTTAGTTATGTGTAGCTTTATATAAAGGTTCCTTTGGTCTCTTCTTCCTTTCTCTTCCATTTTTTTTTCAAAGGCTCTTCAGGGCTTTGAATAACACCTCATAATGCTGTTAGGAATAATAGCTATGAGCCAATTATACAGTGTGGACTGACACATGTGTGCTGCAAGGGGGCTCTGCTTAAATTGGATGTAGTCTGTTTATTTTTATACATTTGATATCCTGCTTAGTTTCTTCTCTATGACTTTGTATACTCTGTCATTTTTGTTTCTTTGGGTTTTAGTACAGTCAATCTTCCCTAGACCACCTCCTTTTCACATTTTTTATTCTTTGAGTCTTTTTATTTCTGTTTATCTTTTTTCTGTTTGGTTTTTTTTTTTTTTCCCTGTTCATTGTCTTTAAGTTTAACCTGCTATCCAAAAGGAGTTTAAAGAATAGTATTTATCTACCTGCAGTCTATTACTGACCAGTTCTTTTTCCTCTGCCTGTTCTTCTAACTGTTTCATCATTGAATTCTGCTATGACAGCTGAAATGTGTCACTGTGTAGTCTTCAAACAGTTATGGGTGGGTATGGCATTGACTTGATCCGTAAGGAATCCAACTGTCACCTCTACCCAATTCCTTAATGAGTTGTCTATTTTCTATTCCACAGCTTTTCATGTTGAATGCAGGATCTGCAGATAGCAGCAAAAGCCATTGTAACATAGAATTTAAAAAATCTCTTCTGCCCCTCCAGCAGTGTTACCCCCCTCCTTTCTTTAAATCTGTTCCCTGTCTTCCCTCCTCGTTCCACATCCTATTCCTCATTCATTGTGCATACTTCTGTGTCTGCAGCCGTTTTATTTCCTCTGTTATTTCATCTTGGGTTTTTTTTAAGGTAGGTGGCAGAGATTCAAATCTGCAAATGTGACAAATAAGGTTCAGTGTTTTTCTTTCCTTCTCTTTCTCTTCCTTTTTTTTTTCATGCAATCATTTTCTTGTGCTGCACCCCATGAGCTCTTCCTTACCTAATCAAATTCCTTCTGGAATCTTAACCTGAATCTTAACCACTGTAACTGCATGTGGCTCTGTGTTTGATCTCTGACGAGTGCAAGGCAAGTTGAACTGGATTTAAAATTTACTGAGCAGTGACCTTGTCTACTATTATGTGTGACTGCTTCCTGCCAAAGCACATTCTAAATTTCTTCACTGCCTGTCCTGTTAAAGTTTGTACAAAATTGGTCATTTCTCGTTTTTACATTTCAGGCTGCTGGGAAGGGGCTCAATGTTTGTGTTTTCCCCAGAACAGTTTCAAAGACTGCTTAAAATAAATCCTGAATGGAAATCCCACAGACTTCTCGATTTAGGGGCTGGAGATGGAGAAGTCACTAAAGTCATGAGTCCTCACTTTGAAGAAATCTATGCCACTGAATTGTCTGAAACTATGATATGGCAGCTTCAGAAGAAGAAATACAGGTATCATGCTGAATACTTCCTACATCCTTTGTATCAGACATTACAGCAAAGTAATCTATTTGTAATTTAATTAGTGTTCCATATTTTCGGTCAGTTCCTTTATTGTTTGATGGTTATTGAAAAGATTAACCTGTACAAAAGCAGGAAAACAAACACATCTGATGTTCCCTCTTAGCGGTGTTGGTTTTTGTCTCCTTTGTTACCTGATGTTTATCAGGTAGTGTGAATGTTCGTAGGGCTGGACATGAAGCCATGCTGATCATTGATTTCGTTTTCTTTTCCAAAAGACCAGAAGGGATCTTGTCTCTCTCTAAGTGGTTGACCTTACCTGCACTATCAACACATCCACAGGGCATTTTTGTCTTCAGTGGTTCTGTCTGAAATCAGTTCCTTTTTGTTTAACAGACTGTATCTCTTTCTCTTTCCTTTCACAGGGTGCTTGGTATAAATGAATGGCAAAACACAGGATTTCAGTATGATGTTATCAGCTGTTTGAATTTGCTGGATCGCTGTGATCAACCACTGACTGTATTAAAAGATATTAGAAGTGTTCTGGAGCCAACCAGAGGCAGAGTCATCCTAGCACTGGTTCTGCCATTTCACCCCTATGTGGAAAATGGTAAGTGCACAGATTAACAGCTGTGTAGGCAGGTAAAGAAAACATTTGTATCCCAAATTAAATGTTTAATAAATGGCATGTTTGTAATTTATTTTTTTACAAATAACTAGTACAGGGCATGTTCAGAAGTATGAAATCATAGGTAAATAGGCCACATGGTGCAAGCTGTTCTGTTAACTCCACAGAATCCATTGTTGGCACCAACAAAAAGCTCAAGTATTGAAGATCCTGTTCTGCAAGTTACCACATTCCAACTGTGTTGGAGCAACTTGGGAAAACTGGTCCCTGATTAGGGCATTTTACCTGGAGGTGACCCCAGTTGTCTCTAGGGACCAATTGAGCAAAACCATGAGAAATGTCTCATGCTGAATGGGGCAGTTCAGGTTAAGCTGTTTCAAGTGTTCCAGATGAATCCCACGTAAAAATTCGTAGGGAGATAACTTTCACTTTCCAACATGAAGTCTCAAAAGAAAATATAGACCCCTACTAATACAATATTACACTACTATTACTAATACACTATTAATATTGTATTAATTTATATTGTACTAGTAACAGGAATAAAAAAATAAAATTCAGTGCCAAAATTCAATTATTTATCCTACTTGGATGTTAAAGAAATACATGAGAGATTTTCAGATGACTCTGTCCTTACAGCTGAACTTCTAAAGAGACTAGAAACTTTTTTACATGGCTGTGATTGTGGATTCAGGTTGAAGCACCCTGAAGGTGGTTTGAATTCCAGGAGGCTGATGTTCATCAGTCATTATTTGAATTCTGGTTCTCCTTGAGTGCTAAGACTTGTCTGTGGAAAGCCATGGATGCCCAGAAGATACAGACCTAATCATGTTCTAGCAATCAGACAGAATCTGGTTTTCTGTTTTTACATGCCAGTGGTATTTTGGTGGGAGAAGGGAGAAAAAAAGTTTTAAGTATAAGAAATAATGCATCAGATGAAGAATTACTTAAAATACAGTATTTGAGCTTGTAATTGTGTAACTATTCTGAAAAGTAGTGTGTCTTAAATTAGATTGGGGGTTGACTTAGGCATCTGTAAAGTATTTCAAGCATATTTGGTCACAACTTCTTGTTGCTGTAATGTGGAACAGTATGGCTTCCCCTTGTAGAAATCCTTTAGAATTCCAAATACCAGCAGTGTCCTTCTAGTCTTTCACTGGCATATTAGAACCAAAAAATGAGAAATGCTTTTTGTTGTGCCTTCAAAACTCTGTGCCATTGTGTTTGGCAGTCACTATTGCACCTCACAGCTACTTTTCTGCATTTTGTTGGGTAACCCCATAACAAACCATGTACAACTCCTGGCTCAACAGGAGGGGGTAAGTTAAGGGACAAACTATTCTAAGCCTGCTTCATCATTATCCTTCATCATTAATCTCCTACCATACACTGGGAGGAGAAGAGTTAAATTTATAAATCCCAAGGGACTGGAAACCTGTTCTGTGATTGTTGATAGTCATTCCTACTTGTTGAAAGTTGAAATGCTGTTGTAAGATGATTTGTAAACCAATGCCATAATTTTATTCCTGATGATGACTTGGCAGATGAGTCATTTTGGTGAAGGCAGTTATGCTCCCTTAATATGTTCTGAAACTTAAGAACATGCTCAGTTTGTCTATTTGCCACTATTCTTGCCCACATAAACTGTTAACAATGCAGGTTAGCACACACAAAAGTTACAGCTTTCCCACTTAGGATCAATTTAACTGTGATCTAAAGAAACAGACAACGAACTGCCAGACTGTCTTCATGATGTGAAAACCATTTTAGAATTTCAGTATTTTCATTCAGCTGTTCTACATGATGATGCATTTTAAAAATAGGTATGTACATATGTTTTATGTATAACAAAATTGTACTTGCAACATTCAAAGAAGAGAACATTTCATGGCTCAAGTAACTTCTTGCAGCAGCTCATTAAAACCAGCTTGGACCCACATAGTGAAACTTTTTAATTTTGTAGAGGGAGAACAAATGGAAAAGAGTTGGGGCAGGTAAGGTGCTTGATCCAGTGATAGATCTATAGATAGAAGTGGAGAAATGATTTTAATCGAAATGAGATATTTGGGTTATTACATGCAGTATAAGGGCATGGTAATGGTGGAAGCTGTCTATGTGAATAACATAAAACCTGCTCTAAGAGAACAAAGCAAGGTGGAGGAGGAATTAAAATACAGCTCTGTGCTCACTTTGTGGTCTGACAGTGACACCTAGAGTCCAGAGGAGCTTAATCATAAATTCTCTCTGGGGCTTTTCAGTTCATGCAGAACAAGCAGGAAAGCAGTTACTGCAGGTGTCTGCATTTGGCAAGAGAGCCTGATGAACCATAAGGGACCAGTCACTAAGAACAAGTATTACCACAACTTTATTTTTAATAGGTATCTCATAGAGTCATGTAAGAATCCTTTGTATTTCCTAATACAGACAGAAAAAGTCATTATTAGATAATACATGACTAGACTGGTGTTTCTCTAAAATAAAAATGTCATGCCATACTTCAGAAATAGTGAACACTGGGAGCCTGGGAGTGTGAAATTCCCTCGTTGAACACATTAATATCCTTGTGATTGATTGACAGGGATGGGAAGGCAAAGGTGTGATTTCCATCCCCTGAAATACTGTTAATTGAGCTGGAAGCACAGTAGTGTGGAAGATGGACCCTTGCTTTGTCTCAGTTGTCAGTTCTCATCTTGCAGAAGTGAGAAACACCACTTCATTTGTTAAACAAAGCCTTGCTTTATTTGAGTTTTGATAAAAGATGCAGCTGTTCTTTAGAAGGGAAAATGCCTGATATCAACAGATACCTTGTAAAAGTGCTGGTTTTGCAGATTGCCTGGGTAGTAACTGCTAAAAAAGGTACTTAAAAAAATATATATACTGCCTTCGACTGGGTAGTGTGGTTCTTTTTTGTGCTTGTATCCATGTTGAACAGGCAGGTAAAGGCAAAAACGTGGTGCTCCAGGTATTCCTGACTTGGGATGGTAGGACTGGGAGATGGGGGTTGTCAGTCTAGCAGGTGAATTTTAGTATTGGAGGAGCAACCTTTTCACAATGATCTTTACTTTCCTAAACAAGCTTGGAAGAAGCTCCCATCCCAAATGAGCTTTGCCAGGATAGTGCATGTGTTTATAGTGTCAGTTTTTTCTGCTTGCCTGTCTAATACACAGGTTGTGCTCTGTTTAAGCTGTTCTAAGGCTCATTAACTGTTGGTCTGTAAATGTTACATCAATAACTATGCCATTAATGTGACCAAACCCAGAATTTCACCCATGAAATGAATTTATTTTCTGTTGCTGTCAATTACCAAACATCTTTCACAATTACTTAGTTTATATAAAAGGAATACATACAGGTTTATGTAAAGAGGAAAAAAAAAGACATAGAATTAAATCTAAGCTTAAAAAGGAAACTTTTGTGAAGCATCAGCAGTTATCTTACAAAGATTAAGTCTTTTCCCAGGGTTCTTGGAAATGGAAAATGGAATATGTAGCACAAATGTAAGGTACAATGCACTTGGTTCTGGTGATCTGTTTAGAAAATACTCTTGAAGAATACTGCCCTGCAAGGTTTTGTCCTCTCCCTTTAAAGCAAAGGAAGTCTGTGAAGAAGCTTAACTTCCTCACCTGCTCCTTTGCTTGCAGGAGAACTGTTGAACAAATCTGAAGCGCTGCACATCTCATCTGTTCTGATAAACAGTGTCATCTTCCAAATCATCCTAGGGAAAGAAGCCTTTCATTACTGAGGTTTTTTGGTTTTTTTTTAAATAAAGACAGAATTTCTTTTTTGATGCAAACTCCATCCCTTTTCTGTTTCAGTAAAACCATTTCTCCCCTCTTATCTGGTTGTTTTTGTCCTTGTGGTATCTACAGGACTTGGAACGTGTTTCTTACCCTGTTGGCTTTTCCTAATCTCCAGGGAGCACGGAGGCAGTAAAACATAGCCCATATTTTCATATCTGATGCTCAAACCAAGGACCAGGTCATGTCAGCAGGGACTTGAAGTCTTTAAAGGGGTAATTACAGAGGAAAATGATAGGAGCTGTATGGAGATAAATGAAGTAAAATGTGTAGAGAAGAAGTGCTTGACTTTGGTCTGTTTTATTTGGTTCCTCCTTGCATCTCTGAATGGTCTCTGTGCTCAGAATAGGAAAGAATTAACATTGTTTCTCAAGGGAAATAAGATTTTTGAAGCAAGATTTTAAAGCCATTTTCTTTGCTTGCAAATACCTGTGACTTCTAAAGTTGTGTGGTTTGGTTTGTTTTTTTTTTTTAATAATTTACATGATACATGTAAAATTATTGTACTATAAGACCTAATGGCTTAAATTTGGAGTGATAATTTTGAAATCAGTTGTGTGGCTTTACCCAGCGATGTTGAATACTTAGTTTAGACTCTGTGTGCTGAAGGAAGGGAAATACCTTTGAATATATTACAGAGCTTTTATAACAGTTTTGTTATGTTTCTGTCCCCTACTCTGGATTAAGGGAGCAAGAGGTGCAAAAGAAATATTTTTCAAACATGACCTGTCAGTAGCTCCAGGCATTGTAACAAACAGTCCAGAACCAGACTTCTTCTTGGCAAAATAAAATATTTTGGCAGTTTTATTTTTAAATGTACATGCATAATTTTAGAAGGAGGGCATGTGTGTGTGTGTGTGTGTATATATACACACACATGTATAAATAGATATATGTGTAATTGCATGCATATGGCCATTTAGAATGCTTTATAATTTCTTGTCATTCAGAATACTTTTTTTTACACCTCTATCAACTTTAAAGGGAATAGATGCAGTAAACTCCTAAAACCTTTCAGTTTCTCTTTTCCCCCATAAATTTAGTTATTGGTAGGTGGATACTCACAGGCTGTTGGCAGTGTTGAGCATATCTCTGCTTTTCAAGTTCTTGAGCAATTGCTTGAAAAATTTTTCGGCCACTATTTATTTTCTGCAAATTAATTAAAATATTTTGGTTCAGTGCAACATTGTGAGTTAGAGGAAACATCTTTTTCTACCATTTGTAATTCAGATTTTTTACCTGTATATGTCTCCGGGAGTGTTACTAAGTAGCACTTTAAAAACATATGGTTTGGCAAGCAGAAGGCTTTTAAATTAAATTATTATTGCATTACTTATCATATACACCTTCTTTAATGGATCTTTAAATGCATGGCTTCTGATTTTTATACAAGGATACATAGTGTTGGAGGTGGTTGTTTTAAACACATTAGAGCTTACTTGAATGGATCATTAAAGAAACAAAATTAATAGCAAAACCTGTTATTGTTAGAAGTTTGAACAAAATTTACTTAAAATCTAAAGGAAACAGTGTATTAGAGATGGCCTTTATATAGGTTAACTTCACCATGTATCCAATGTGCTAAAAATAAATTAACTGATTTGTTAAAATTAGTTAAATACAAGTTCATAACTGGTTTTGTACAAATCTAAAGTGAAGTCTTAACAGCTCGGAATGTCTCTTTAATGGAATCATCCATTAATCACAAATTTGATGCCCAATATACTTTAAAAAGATAAGAAAAAGGAGCTCTGAATCACAGACAAAGCAAATAATGTGGTAACATACATAGTTCTCTGTTGTTTGGTCTTTCCCACTTTTCTTTAGCAGCTTTGGTTTTAACTGGAGGGAGGGAAAACAAATGAAAAAGCAATTAAAATACAAGGTGAGAAGTTAGCAGAGTTGTTAAAGTCATTGCTCTTTTTCAGTGTCAGTTTGTAGATAAGTGTTTCACTAGATCAGCTTGTACCACTGGAAAAATCAGAGAGGGTTTCACACGTGTAAAGTCTTTTCCAGCTTCTGGTAGTAGATGCTGCAAGTATTTTTGCTTTGAGTACAGTGGGACCTGCTTGAAACACTGCTTAATTCTCAAAAATAAACCAGTGGCATCAGAGATCCAGTCTTTCCCCTGAAGAAGGCTTGTTTTAATTTTTTTTTAATTACATAACTTTTAACCATGTGCATTCTAATAGGTTTGTTTCTGTAAGCATAAAACTTCCACGTCTCTGATATTTTTAAATTTTACCAAGGTCTCTCTTCTGTACATGTATGAAGAGAATCAGTAGACAAGCAAAGTCTGTCTGCAGTAACTTTACTGCAGCTCATAAATACATTGATGTGAAGTTTAAATTATTTTGCTTTTACTGGAAATTTATACTCTCAGGATAATTTTAACTGCAGAATACCTTTTCTTTTAGACACTTTAAAATATGGTTGCTGTTGAGAGTCCAGGTATGTGCCACACAGGAGTTCTTCACAGATGTGTGTGTGCAGCTTATGGACTTCAACCAACCACCTCCTTAAGACTTAACCATAAAAGTTATGAAATCTAGAAACGTGTTTTTATTCCCCTTATGGAGATGTTAAAACTGCATTGATTTACAAAACTAACAGAACCAGGACAATCCCTTTGAGCCTACCTTGCAGACCACAAAGGACGTGAGCACAGCAGAGCTGTACAGGAACAGTAAGGACGAGGCGATGATCATGAAGATGAATTCTCCATTGCTGTGCTGCTTCCCTGATCCTTTATTAAAAATGAGTGTTAGAATAAAGGGCACTTCTGATTCGCCTAAGTTTTTTAAGACTCTGCATTCCAGCTCCCTTTCTCTGAGGAATTAAAAAACCTTATACCATCAGTATTTTTCTGGTTCATTTTCACTCTAAATACCTTAGTGAGATCATTTTCCGTTTGGTTACAAGGGCAATGGAGACCTGTCAGTTTTGATTACAAACCCTTCCTTTAGGGGTAGAGAGAGAATGGAATCCAGTTTCTGGTCTTGTAAAGGTGTATCTGAATAAAGCTCATAGACTTTTGTTCAGAAATGGAATTAGAGGAAGGAAGGGATATAAAAAAAGTAATAATCCAGCTGAGTGTTTCTGGGGTTTTTTTCTTTTTCTGTTTTAGGCATGTAAAACTGAAATGTAGTTACTGAAGTTACATCACTTTCTTAACGAGAAGGCAAGTGATACAAAGGTTTAGAACATTTTTCTTAGGCTGGCAGAGTGAATCCCCAGGTCTGAGGCCCTGCACTCTCTTGCACATACTTCTACTAAATGTCGGTTTCTCTACTTCCCATTTTTTGGTGGTACTTCCTTTCTGACAGCCATGAAGGTCTTTATGTAAGAGGATGTAGAGTGTGGTTAGACAGCACAAGTACAAAACTTGTTTCTTTTGTAGAATTCTAGGGCCATCTTCATCATATGACAGAACAGCCTAATTAGCAAATGAGGTGGAGATGTTTATTTGTGGAATCCCTCTGGTTTTACTAATAGCATCTTAATACAGTCATACCACTCCTAATGGGTTTATTGGTATTTCCATCTTAAATGTCATTCTTGAAAGTATAAATAATCGAGAGTTTAGAAAAGATAATTTATTTCTTCTAAGATGCTTCATTAAGAAGGAATGAACAACTGACCTGTTACCATTAGTACTGTTCCATCTCCTGTTTGTTTAGAATGGGGTGACTCTGAGTCTGAAAATGCTACTCCACAGATGTAAACAGCGCTGTCATCTACAGTCAGATCTTTTATCTCAAGTCGGATGTTATTTGCCGATAAATGTACTCTGTACTTGTGATCATCTCTGCATCCAGGAGTACACAAATCCTGATGTGCATCAGTTAAAAAGCGAAACCACAGAACTTCAGGTGAGGACGAGGAGCATCCAGAGGCAGAGAAGGTGCAGTTTAGGGACACGTTGTTCATGGAGGAGTCAGCTTGCTGAAACCTGGGTTGTGTTACAGTGACTCGGCAGGTACCTGCAACACCTGGTGGGAAGGAGCAATTGGTGATGTGAGGGACAGCTAAAAAGCAAGGTACAGTCTTTAAAAGAAAGAACAACTACTTTTGGTTCATTCAAGAAAAGTGGAAGGAAAGGAGTAGACCAGCCGTGTTTCAAACTTGAAATTGTTAAGGTTTTCAGCAAACTTTGTTTTTAGCTAGTTCCTACAGCTTGCGCATGTGCTCATTTACCACTTCTGTCTGCGGGGTAATGTGCTTGGCTTTCTATTTTCTGACAAAACAGAGAAGATTGATTGATCTGAAGCAATGTGAATGTTTCCTTTGGCACTGGAGAAGACCATACGGATACTTTGTGCAGTTCCCTGCCTGAGATTTCATCCTGCACGTTTGGGACGTGGAGATGGGTGTTGTGTGACCTAAGTGCAGCTGCTCAGTGGAGCACTTCTGCAGGGCTTTCTCTCTCCACTATTGCTCCTGGTCTGAGTCAAGCCAGACAACCTCAGGGCAGGCAGTGGAATGTCATAAATCAAGACATTTATAATTTAGCAACTTCATAACATTGATTAGAATTCACAATAGTTCCTAGACATTCTTCCACTTCATCAAATATATTGACTCTGGGTTTCTAAGAATAAGAATGCTTGTTAGTTCTGACATTTAAAAATGTGTGCAGAGAAAACAGGAAGGTTAATCAGAAAAGAGCATTTTAATTAAGGAACTAAAATAATGTGTGGTTTAATGTGACTAGTCTGGAAGACTTTTTAAAAGTCCTTATTGAAATCTATAGTGTAAATTCTGTTTTAGTATATTTAATGTTATTCAAATAAATTGTGTAGTTATTTAAACTATGGCATTGAGATTATTGCAGTGAGAATATCTAAACAGCATCCTTTTTTACATGCCAGAAAATAACAAATTAGAAGATAAAATAAATTGAAATCTCTTAGTGTACTTCTGATACATAATTTATAAACCTGTCCATGATGAACAATTAGCATTGTCCCTTCACCATTTTTTCTCACCAAATCCAATCAGATTCAGTATCTGTGACTTGAACAGGAATAAAATGAAACTGGTTCTGTGTCAGGTCCATATCAGGGCTATTCCAGCAGCTACAGCAATCTGAAGTTTGTAAGTTGTGGGTGTCCTTGCACCCTTTGTAGTGAAAGGCAGGAGCTTGTGCTTCTGCAGCTGATCCACTTCTCTTTTCCCCCTTATCAGGTCATGTAGGTGCTACCTGCTGAGCTTCCCAAACCCTCCTCCCAAACAAACACAGTTGCAGTGAAACCAGGTTGCTGCTGGAGTGTTCGGAGCAGGGAAGCGCAGCAGGATGTGACCCAGAAATCACAGGTTTCAGCAGCATTTCTTTTGGAAGAAAAAAGCATTTGCTAGCAGTTGTGTAATTTAGAAGTTACATGAAGATAGCAGAAATTAACCTGATTTTCAACACAACTTTTCACTGCTTTTATTTTGTAGCTGTGTTGCAAATCATAACCACAAAATTCTCCGTCTTGGTTAACTGCTGTTAAATGAGAAAATGTAAGAAATTTTTTAAAAGTCTTACCAGCACCATACAGGATCCAGTCGAATGCCAGCATCAGCACGTTTTTTAATTTGTTGAATGATGCCATTTCTCGTATCTCTCTGGAAATAGTCTTCTTGAAGGAAGAGGAACTTAGGAAATGTTTGGATTTGCAGAACTGTCTTAATCACAAGATGTAGAACTTCCTGTTTAGAAGGGTGTTTACTACTGCATTTAGCAAACTGGTTAAAGGTACAGACCAAACCAGAAAGCTTTTGTTGATTGTGGATGACATTACTTGAAAAATGAGTGAAGAACTTCAAATTTTGAACTTCTGAGAGTTGTACCTATAATCCTTCAGATGATTTAATTGCATATAACAAATAACAATACATTTTCCAGCATGCTACAAGTGATCAGCTTCTTAATTTTATATGACCCTAGGCAGCCTTTAGCAGATCAGCTGGTAGGTGGCCAGTGAAGGCACAAAGTAGCCATCCATTGTAATGTGATGGTCTACAGGTGAAAGCTTCACAGCACAGCACAATTTGCAAGTTGCTGACTCTAATTATTGTAATCACCTCTGTGCCTCTCTGCTGGACACCAGCCTCACTAATGGCAGTTACCTTTTAGCCACTCCTGGGACTTCTAGGTAAAAGTGTAACAGAAGGTAACCTTAAAGAAGCTGCTTTTGAACTGCAGGAATAAACCAGAACTGATCTTGCAGCTGGTCTAGAGGTGGCTTGGCAACCTGCTGTGTGGAGTGGAACGGAACATAATCAGTGTAATTATGCTTTGTGTAAGAAAATGCAGCACGCTATAAAGTTTTCTTTATAATTGAAACAAAGCTGTTCTGTTTCCTCAGTAGGTGGCAAGTGGGAAAAACCCTCAGAAGTTTTGGAAATCAAAGGGCAGACTTGGGAAGAACAGGTGAACAGCCTGCCAGAAGTTTTCAGTAAAGCTGGTTTTGCCATTGAGGCTTTCACCAGACTGCCCTACCTCTGTGAAGGGGACATGTACAATGACTACTACGTGCTGGATGATGCTGTCTTCGTCCTCAAGCCAGTGTAAGCCTGTGTGAAGTAAAGCTCCACAGTCTGAGCCAAGAAGCAGCCTCTGAAAGAGGGTTTTGATTTATGGTTACTTAAAGGGAGGGAATTTTGGGATTGCCATGCTAAGTAAATACCATGTAAGAATTTTAAAGGCCAAAATACTAATGTATTTCTTTGTAGTGTGACTGGG
>VZTJ01000306.1:828511-870195 GCA_013397795.1 Orthonyx spaldingii
GGGGGGAAAGGTTGTTTTTTAAATGGACTCCTCAGCTGAGAATTTCTTTTTTACCAGCTCTTAAACCAACATTGCATTCTGCAATCCAGCAGCAATGGGGGATATTTTTTTATACTTAACCTGCAACAGGGATCATATCCAAACAAAAGCAATAGTCTTTATAATGGTGATACTGATACAGTGTGAACTGTTGTGAAAGAAATCAAGCAAAATCTGGCAATAAAGTTATCCATTCAGTTCAAGCCTTGTCGAATAAAAACTGTTGAAATGGATAATCTTCCATGCTAAATTACTTTCTCTCTTACTGTCATTCTTCACGTTTTTAATCATGCTAATAAACTTTTTTGAGATGACTTTTGCATTAACTTTTGTGTTCATTTTTGTAACCATAGCCATGCTTGTCTGCAGCAACTGCTTTTTGTGTTGAGAATCAAACTTTCAGTAGCAGCACAACCTTGCATTTATTTAAACAGCATTTAGTTATTGTTTAATGGGATAACAGTGCACAAAAATGTATCACTTTTAGTTGGGTTTCCTTCATGTTCTTTCCTCTCAAAGCCTCATAAATCCTCATTGCTTTTGCATATGCCATTTTCCAGCTAAAGGGGTTATGGTAGAACTTGTCAAAACTGCACTTTAAACTGATGGCTTTAATAACAAACCCTCTAAGCAAGTTGTTGCCAAATGTTTTCAGCTTTAAAAAGTTGCAGGTGGTTTCTTGCAAATGTTCTGAGTCAAACTGCCTGTGAGGATCAGGCTGTAGGGGTTTGAGAGTTCAGCTAGCTTGAGATATTTTCCTTTCTTCAGGAGCACCAAATAAATGCTATTTATTTTAACATGTCTTGTTTTTAAAACTGTTTAAGTGGATAATTTCTGGCAGTTTATAACTTTCCTTTAAAACAACCAGAGACACCATAAGTAGTACAGAACTGGCAGGTGTGAGAGAGCAGAGAAACCTCAGGTAAGTAAAGTAAGAACTGACTTCTATTGCTTTTGAAGTCTAAAAAAAAGTTGTCTGTTGTGGGTTTTTTAATGCTTTTCATAATTATTGGTGATTTTATGCCAGGTAGGATGCTTAACATGTCATTTTAGGTTTACCTCTGACTCACTTTGCCTGATGGTTAATGATTTCTCCTGCCAATTTATTAGCTTTTTGTTCTCAGTCATCGTTGTGCAATAATAAGTATTCTGTAGTATGGGGCAAGGGATTCGACTGGTGAAATTCAAATTACTTTTCAACAGTAATTTAGACTCAGTGTTATTCTCATTTCAAGATGTGTTGTTGCAGTTTGGCACATAGTGCAGTCAGATTTGTCTGTTGGGAAAATGAGCTATGTATGCTCTGGAGTGAATCCATTAATTTATCTTCTACCTTCATTTTGTACTCATCTAATAGTGGGAAAATGTTTTTTAATGTGTCATGAATTTAGGTTAAGGTAGCAAATATGTATTAAGACAAACTTTTTCAAAGGTACTTAAGTGTTTTAATCCCACAGGTTAAAAACCGCACAAGAGACTGCATTTCATGTCTCACATCTTTTAGTCCTGTCACTTAGGATTTCAGTTTGTAATAGCTTTGAGAGGTCTGGGAACAGAAGATGCAATGTAAGTAATAGGAGTTTTTTTCCTTACTTACCATTTTCTGCTTTGTTCACTCTATTTAACCAAGTATTCTTACAGTTGAGATGGGGAATTAAAATATGAGCAATAATGAGGAAAAGCTTTCTACAAAGCCTAAATTCAGCGGGGTCAAAAACTTGCTTAGTGCTATTGAATAAACAGAATAACCCCTAGGACTGTACCTACACCTGTGTTTCTAAAACCAGAGTTCCTTGGGAGGGAAGTCACTTCTTCCTCCCTCCAGGCCCTGGGAGAGCATTTGTGTGCAGTTAATGCTGCTCACAGCCCACACAAAGAAACTCTTGAGTCCAGTAGTTCATTAAATCGCCCCAAATACTCTTAAGATGCCATCTAAGGGAACAAGTGTTGCAATTCCAGTGTCCAAATTCTTTACACCCGGGTTTGGGCATCCTGTCTTGTCCTTGCTGCCGTGGGTGACCGTGTCCAAGCTGCACTCCGGTGCTCCCACTGACGTGCGGTGTTCTGCCCTGGAGAGTGACTGAGCTCTCTGTTCTGTCACGGTGGCACTCGGTGTGTTGCACTGCAGGAAAACGATGCTGTGCAAGGGCACCACTTAGGCAGAAACCTTCAAAGCAAAGTTGGAACAGCTTCATCCCTCAAAACCACCTTTTGCCGGCTGATCCCAGGTACAGCCAGTTCCTCTCTGTCCTGAGGAGCCCAGGGCCGGCTGCCCCTGCTTGGGCTGGGGACGTGGGGGAGCAGGGCAGCACCAGCCCAGCGCTGTGTTTCCCCTGCACAGCTCGTTGAGCTCCCTTGGCCTCGGGACAGAAGTGTCCCCTGTGCCGGCTCCGGGACCCCGGCGGGGAGCCTTTCCCGCCGCCCTGAGGGCCGGGCGCGGCGGGGCTGAGCTCAGGGCGGTGCCGGCCCGGCCCCGCTCGCAGGGGCCCTGGCTGGAGCCGCCCGGCTCCTGCAGTGCAGGCCAGGAGGACACGGCAGAGGCAGGTAAAGTGCTCTGGGGTCCTGGCTCTCCTTCCCTTCTCCTGCCTTCTCTCCCTTCCCAGCCCGGGCGCCTTGCGGGTTCCCTCACTGCATGTGGTGGTTGTTCTCAGAGCCCGGGTGCGAGGGGAAGGTGGGCGCCGGCAGTGCGAGGGCTTATCAGCAAGACTTTTGATTGAGAGGTCAGCTTTCTGGTTATCGAGCTTCAGATAAGGCAGCGACTGCATGGAGTGAGTGATAAAATGTCTAGGATTTCTGTACATGGAAGGGTGGCTGTTTTGGGAGTGAAAGGAGAAGGCAATCTGGGAGCGCCTCATAAATGGGGAGTCCTGCAAGGGTGACTTGTCAGAGATCTGATCACAGCATATGTGAGGAATGATCTCTGGGGAAATGCTATGAGATCTGCAGGAGATCCCCACCATGTAACTGGGGACTGTTTGAAAGCTGCTGTGAACTACAAACAGAATTGTTTCTCTGAAAAAATGAACTACTTCATCCCACAGATTGTCTTACCAAGCAGGGCTGTTTCACAGCAGACTTTTTTGTGCATCTGCTGATTGTCTGCTTGAGGATGAAAAAGCACTTTCCTTAGCATTTAATCTCCTTATATATTAAGTGATCATGCTTTAATTAAAATACGCTCTCTGATCAAAGTGAATTAATTGAAATAAACAAATCAGGACTGACATTGGAAGCATGATTTAACCTATGCAGAGTAATCAAACCGTACTGCAAAGTTATTAGGACACAGACTGAAACAAACACAAGTAAGTTCATTGTCTAGGAAACCAGATACATCTGAATGAGAGACATTTACTGTGGTGCTCCCAAAAGAGTAGCTGAAAGGGATTTCAGTGTGTGTAAGAACAGGACAGAGGTGATAGCTTCTTAAAGTCTAATGTCTAAATTTTTCATCGTCTGTCTGTTTGAGTCACTCCTGTTACAAGACTGGAGTTAAATATTTGCAATAGACTGAAGTACTGCTGGAGGCTTGTTGAAAGATGTTTTCGTAAAAGCGTACGTTGGTACATGAGATGAAAAAGTCCAAAAAAGGTGTCAGATCTATCAAATGTTCAGATCCATAACTCAAGCCATGGCAGAGAACTTTGGGGGGAAACAAAAGAAAGAGTAAGCACATATCCAAATTCAGC
This sequence comes from Orthonyx spaldingii, assembly GCA_013397795.1. Taxonomy (NCBI): domain Eukaryota; kingdom Metazoa; phylum Chordata; class Aves; order Passeriformes; family Orthonychidae; genus Orthonyx; species Orthonyx spaldingii. Next base: position 832,240 of record VZTJ01000306.1, read on the forward strand.
AACAAAAAGAAATGCAGAAAGTCAGTGTGTTGCAAATAAACCTTTGAAATGAGGGAAAGGGAGAGAAAACCTAACCATAAAAGTCTCCTTATGGTCAGAGCCAAGTTGGCTAATAGGACCCTCTGTGTCATTTGTTAAATCAGGGACTAATCCCAGTGCAAGAATCTGCAATCTGTGGATCAAGGCATCATCTAATAGCTCAGGTTAATTAGTTGCTTTACCTGTGGGGGTGGTGACTCTCAGGCTGAGCAGAGGGCCAGGCTGAGGGTGCAGAGGCAGAAAATCCTCTCTGCAGTATGGACTGAAGCAGCTGATGAGCAGTTCTCCTCAGAGCTGTGGAGGGGACGTGGCTGCAGAAACTCCTGTGTTTCCTACACAGTCTTTGCTTCCTTTCCATCCCATTGCATTGCTGTTATATGTATCCTTGTCCTTCAGAACTAGACCAAAAGCAACACATTCATTTTCTTTTGGACAACTGTGAGACTGTCAGTTTTTTTCTAATGGCAATCAGTGACAAACCAGTAAAAAGCTGTGGGTATCTCATTACTGCCCTTCCAGATAATTTATCTTTCAGTGATCTTTGTGCTGCCTAGCACAGGGCAGCAGGGATAGCAAGAGCTACTAAAACATCTTTCCATACAAACTGTGTCCAAGGTGGTGGCGAGACATTGATGGGACACTTCTTGTGAGTACAAAGAGCACGGCTTCGATCCCTCCAGGTGAAGTGACATGGTCTGTTTCCCAAATGTGTGACATTCCCTCTGCTTCAGAAGAGCATAAGGACATTTTCTCCCCTTTTGCTGGTTGTGGCAGCAGGGAAGGGGAGCGCTCCTTCCCCCTCCCTGCCTGGAGCACCCTGCGGGGACAAGGGACAAGGGCCAGGCTGTCCCACCCTGAATTCAGAGATCTGCAAATGGAGGGTCCCAGACCAAGTCTGCAGTGATCTGCAGGCAGCTTAACCGGCTAGGAAAAGCCTAGGGTTTGTTTGAAACTTCTTTATAATTTCCTTTTTCACTGCCTCTATTTCCCTTCTCTTTTATCTGATTTTACAAGGATTTGTTTGCCTGTTTTAACAAAACTGCGTTGAAGTCGTATTTAGGTGCAGCGTACTGCACCTTAGTAAATAAATGGTGCTACAAGGAAGAAAATTAAATGAGCCACTTGCTAAAGGGAGATAAATCTGGCTGCACATGCACTCTTGGTGGACTTGTGTTTGCATAAAATGGTCTCTATCCGAGAAAAAGATCTAAATTAAAAACTTGGGAGCCAGCGGTTTTGGATTGTTCTGATCTGTATCTGTACTCCAGCATAGGCTGTCTCTGATTTATAGCTGTGAAAGTTTGGGGTGAATATTGCCTTTTGACTCTGTTCTTCCTATTTTCCTTTTCAATCCAAATATCTTTTTATTCTAAAAAAACACCAGAAGCAATGTCCAGGCTTTTGAAGATGTGTTTCTTGTTGATATCAATGAATCATGCTGAGATTGCTCACAGTCAGAACTCTGAAGGTAAGACCAGAGGGGTGTATTTTGTGGGATGGAAAAGGCTGTGTGTAATAAATTAGGTACTGTTTAGGAACTGGGACCATGGTCTCTGCTCTCTTGACAACATAAAGCTATGCCAGATGAGAATTTCATCAAAACTGATTATTATTTAAGAGCCTTTTTTTCCCCCACTGTTTTTGTGTGAGTAAATTTAACCAAAACTGCATTAAATATTTGCAAATAAATTATATATGTATATGTAATCACTGCATACAATAAATGTATTTTTGTGTAACACAATTGAATGAGAAGACATTAAATTAACTTTTAGTAACAGGATAATCTTTTACAGATTTGCCTCCATTGCTACACAAAGCTGTGGTTAGTATTTTTATTTGATCTCTCTACTAACATTTTATCTTATAATCTAAAAATAATAATTTACTACATGTATTTATAATTTTTTTCCTTAGGAGGAAGTAATAACTGGGAAATATCTGAATGGTAATGTACACAGTCGTTGCCACTTACGCTTCTAAAATGAATTTAAACTCAGTATCTCACCATAACTTTTTATGTTCCATTTTTCATGTGCAGCCCTCCTAGATATACTTAATTTTCAAAGGTAATGTATTACTCTCACCATCTTGATTTTTCAGTATTATCTTACACTTCAGATATGATCTGTTTCATTTCCACAGAAACTGGAACATTATGGATAGAATGAAATTGCACATATGATTACTTGGATTTAGGTCTCCTGGAAGGAGTATTTCCTATTAACAGGGAAAAACCTGTTTGTCATGAAAAACAAAACAAAAAAATGTGTAGAATGAGGCTGAGAATAAATACTTGCTACAGTTTTCACAAGTTTTGATAATTGACTTTGCTCACATGTGTCAGAATGGCTTCTTAAGGAAATTAGGTGCAGTTCCAGCTTTCTGTCCACCTCCTTCTTTCAGTCCCACTCCATCCCCCATCCTCCAGCTCCTGGTGCCTTTTGAATTATTTGCTAATTTTGCCTAAATTTGAAAGAGCAGTATAAGCCTCAAAGGCCATTCCCCTCCCACATATTTTGAGAAAACCAGTGGCTGTGTAAAGAAGACAGAGTGAAATTAATGACTCTGCTGAGGGAGAGGCAGCAGTTACTCCCTGTGCTTTCTGCAAGCAGATCAGAAGAGGCATAATGGGGTGCCAGGAAGCACAGGCCTGGAGGTGGCACTAATGGCAACACCTTGGAAAACTGAGATTATTGTTGGTGGTTGTGGAATTAGATGGAAAAAAACCATAACTAATTAATTCCCTTCCCCATTGAACCGTGTATTTTCATTGCATTAAACAGATCAATTATTTCTCTGCTTAGGCCAAAAACTGAATACTTTTTTCATTGTGGTGTTAGCAGCACTGTTTGTTTCCCTTTTTCTTTTTTACTCCTGTAATTTGCTATTTGACTTGTTATATTATTTTACTGGCATTTTTGGTCCTGTTTTCTGTTACAGCTCTAATGTCTGGACAGCGGATCTGCTTACAAAAGTCATGGCCTATTTTCATGCTCAGGAAGTTATGTTTACTCTTAGCAGCCTCCAGGTTTGTGACACTTAAGATGCATGACAATTTTTATTTGAAAAGGAATTTTAAAAACCAGCCTATCTCTAGCAAAAACTAGGTGGTCAATGATAGAGGTAATTAACACATCTACAGTGTAGCAGCTAAATGGGAAATAGGAATAGGTTGTCTTTTTTCCCCTAAGAGTGCAGGAGTATGCAAGGCAGAAATACCAATAACAATCTTTTTTGCTCTTCCTCTGATGGGAAGCAGGAATGAGGAGTTTTCAGGCTCGTTGTTTCTGAGTTGAGTGTATATAAATGCTGTTTCTGCAGAAACTGACAGGTCTCTCCCAGATTTTGACTGGCTGTAGTTCACGCTGCTCCTTATGGAATGAGAAGCTCCAGAGCATCCTACAAAACACCTCCATCCTTTAAAGCTCCACTGAACGCTGTGTTTGTAAATTCTAGGTGTGGGAGTGATGCAGGGAGGAGTTGTTGTTCCTCCTCCTGCTGCTGAGGGTTAGCGATGAGCTGCTTTATGTACCCAGCTGATCAAACCTGAGCCCCTCCCTCGTCCCCGCACACACTCTGAAACGGGGAAGTGTCAGCTGTGCCATCCCTGAGCCTCGGGCGTCCCCAGAAGCTCCACAGTGCTTGAACCCTGTCCCAAGCTCCGTGTCGCTGTCGCAGCTCATCCCCACCTACATTTTCCTGCCACTGCCCCTTCCCCTTGTCAGGCTTATTGGCAGCCTGAGGCTCTCAGCAGGCTGAACCCCGAGGCATAAAGGAACTGTGTTAATATTTGGTGGTGGCAATGCAAGTTAAGCAAAGGCGGCAAAGAACAATTGCAACTCAAATTGCAAACCAATTCTGAAATAATTCTGTCAGGAATTAGAAGGGATTTTACTCCAGTCTGCTGCTAATGAGCCTTACATTTATTTCTGTTCCCATGTTAGCATTCCCCTTAAATTTTTCAAAATAGGCATGAGATTGTTACATGGTAATGCAGCTTGATGTGAGAGAGAATATTTTTGGCTTATGACCTGGTACAGACTTTTCCTCCCATTTAATTGCACATTTCCTTCCCTTTTTTAAGTAATATGCACACGGTACCTGATTTTTTTAAGGGTTTTTTCTAGCTCTTTAAAAGTTTCATTTTCACAGCTCTGCTGTGTGAAGCAGAAGAGCTTTATTACTCTTATTTGATGAAGTGAGAAACTGAGGCATCTTTGTTAAAAAGCTCCCTTGAGAGGACTTGTTCATGAAGCCAAGAATGGGATTTGAAAATTACTGTCTTTCAGAATGCATTTAGATTATTTTTGTTTTCAGTTTGTGTGGAGAATAGTTATTTTGCTCATTGACAGCACAGACAATACAGAGCTAAGCACTTAGTTTTCCTTGAGCAGATTTTCAGGGAGTAAAAGATGCCCTTAGTACAACAGTATGAGTTTTATGTATGTTACACGTATTTTTCTGTACTTCAGATGTCCATAAAAAGTTACCTGAAGAACCTTTTGTACCAGCCCAGGCAACTACTGTCTGAGTTGCAACAGCTTGATCAGCAACAGTTCCAAACTGCAATGAAGTACCTCTTCAACAGCAAAAAGGAACATCTTGTAAGTGACTTTATACTTGTGAAAAGGAAAAGTCACTGGTTTAGATAAATGGAAAGGGACAGACTGGGGGGCTTGCAGTGCAGGCCCTGCAGTTCATTACCTGGATGGATTGGATTCCAGGATTCCCTCTTCTCTTAGGTTGGACTTACTTCATTTAATTCTTACTGTCTAAGTTGCTGCAAGTCCAAGTCGGTCGTTTGCATTTTCACTGTAATCAGTAGCGAGAAACTCATGTCCACAGAATGGTTCACCCTCCTACAATAATATCTAAGGTAGGTAGGGCTAGTTACTCTCAGGGAGTGTCTTCTTTTCAGTGGATGAAAAGAGAGCCAAGATGGCTAAAGAAGGTGAAATTAGTAATTTTGTTAATCAGCCACTTGGATTATTTTTCTGGGTTGGTAAAAAAATTCAAGCTGGTCTTTGCCTAATGCCAGAATGGAATTATCTGAAATAATGCAAGCAATCAGTATTTTGCAGCTGCTCTTCATGAGAATAGCATCATATTCTTTGTGGAGTGCTCTCTGTCAAGCCTCAAAATGAACAATATATTGAATTAATCAGAGGTGTTACTTTGTTGCTTGCAGGAAATGGGAAATATTATTCTTGATTGGGACAAGACTAGAGAGAGAATTTTTCAAAGCCCAGGAGTAAACAGGACCTTGTTCCTTGTAACACTGGATAAATGCTTCCTGGCTCTGAGTGCTCTGGACTGTGTGGATATCCTGGGCCAGGTTCTGCATATGTCAGCAGTGAACTATCTCCAACCTGATGTCATTGGGAGCCTCCCAAACCTTCTGCTGGAGGATGCTTTCAGAAACTTGTAAGCCATTTATTTTTCAGACACTTTGTTGGATTCGCTGGCTATTTAAAAAGAGGTTGCTGTATGGTCTCAGTCTGCTTTCCAAATACAGCTTTCTGCTTAGGTGTCGTGTTTCTAAATAATTTGTCCATGTGTGTCATTAAAAAAAATGAATAGTTAACTCAGTAGTGAACTAACATGCCCTTGTATCACTTAGATCATCACTATTCAAGGACCTCTATGACAGAACCTCAGCAAGCACTCAGAGAGCTCTCTATGGCTGGATGAAGCAGATTCTACAGAAATCTTACAACATGAGTGGTATGTTAAAGTATTTTCTTCTTGCTTATCATAAAAGCACTCAGCAAAAGGTCTGTCCATTGTACTGAATTGTTTCCTCAGTTTAACACAGGTCTGTTTAAGAGTAGCTGTCTGGAAAACCTTTTCTCCAGAACACAGTAAATACATGTTTGCTACTCATGACAGAGAGTTCTCCAAAGATGCTTGCACTTACAGAATAGAATCATGCTGTTGTTAAGGCTGGAAAAGGCCTCCAAGATATTATTAAGTCCAGTCAATGCACTCTTCCTCTGTTCTGCACAGAGCTGCACACAAATTCTTTTTCTAGTACTCCAGTCTTTTCTCTCTGTACTGTTTCTAAGTCTGAAATGGGATACAGTGGCCAGGTGCTCTGCCAAGCTGTGTTGTTCTCTTCTGAACTCCTGTTCAGACCAGAAAAACAGCTCTGGCTCAGGATACATTTTCCCCTGCACTGTTTAAAAAAGAAATGCAGGATGCTGTGGAAATTCTACTGCACATGGCACCAACTCGATCAGCAAAGGGACAAGATAAAACCAAAGCTAATGAATCCTTTCTGGATGCATTTTCCCACATCTGTTTGCCTGGTTAGTGTGCCTTAAAAAGCTGTTCCACAGCTGGGACAGGCAGGATGGGCTCCACAAGGGGGCTGTGCAGGGCACTGAACCATCAGAGCTGGTGCCTGGGCTTCACTGATCGTCCCAGCACAGCTGTCCTGGGAGCATTTTAGACTTCTAGATGTGTGTGTTCTTCATCTTTCCCTAGAAATCAAAGGCAAAACGCCCACTTGCTTCAGTGGAGCTAAATTCGCCTCCTGGGTCTCCTGCCATTTCAAAATATCAGAGCAAGCCAGTGAGTCGTGGAGAGGAGGTTCATGCTGCTGCTGTGAGGTGGTGTTAGTGCCAGTGCATTGCTGGGGAAGCAAAGATGAAGAATTTGCCTGGTGATACTCAGCAGTCCTGGGAAAATCCCTCGGCATCATCTTGGGTTGTGTCTGCAGCACTGGTGAACCCTTGATTTGTGACAGACCACCCAGCTTGGGAGGGACTGAGGGTTTTGTGCCTCCTTTTCCTCCTGGCTTCTGCTTCATGTGCCGAAAGCAGCAGAGCTGTGGTGACTCCACCCCCAGGGCATCGAGTGTGGGCTGATTCCCAGCTGGTTGTGGCAGTGTGAACCATCAGCCCTGGGCAGGCACACTCGGACTGGAAGTCTAAAGCTCCCTCATGTTCATCTGCACTGCCCAGGCCACAGCAGAGTGCAGGAACAGTCCTGCAGGAGGGTGATTTATTCACTTTACATGTGGGTAACACTGGGACCACCTGGGATAGGGATCAGTTTTTGGGGATCACAGCTGCCATGGCTGGTAACTGCAAGTCTGTTCTGCTAAAGGCCACAGTCAACATCCTTAAATTGTGCTGGTTTGTCTTTGCCTCTCTTGTCACGTCTTTCAACTCTCGTAATATTCCGGGTAATGGGAGGTAATATCACTTTAAAAAATGCAGGCCTGACAGGTCTGCTGGGAGCATCATCTTGTCTCAGTTAAGGAGCTTAGATCTGTGTTTTCAAAAAAATCACTTAATGGAGTCCTTCAGCTCCTGATAGATGCAGACTGGGTTTTTTCAGACACTGGAAACTCTTCGAAGTGCACTGATGATTTTATTTTAACAGAGCTGTGAGTATCAGCACTGCCAAGGAATGTGTTCAGAGGTGTCACACCCTGAGCCATCCAAATCACAACACCCTGGAGAAAAGAGTCTTTGTGGCTCAGGGTACCCATGGAGTCCATAAATATGTTTTTTCTCAGGGATGTTTGGATCTTGATTTCATTTTCAATCCTTGGGAGAATGTTATGAAATGAATGCCATTTTTTAACTGTTATGCAGTGTTTTGTATTTTTGTCAGCCTATTTCCATGTAGGTATTTGAACAGTTTTTCATTTTCTCCATTATTGCTCTTGCATATTGCTGAAATAAGTGGCATCATCAATTATAATATATAAGATATATAAAGTATCATGCCTTCCTGATGTTCTTAAATAATGCAATTGATTAGGAAAAGTGAATTTTAAAAGTACTACTCCATATTTAATACTTTTGGGGAATTTTTTTCCTGTCCTACACTTTATCCATTTTCCATTTTGACAATATAAAACATTAATTGTTTTTATATGAGAAAATTTGAGACATTTGAAACACTATTTCATTTTCATTAATAAATTTATGGACTCATAAAAGTGTGATGCTAAAACATAGCAAATGGAGGGAACCTGACTCTCTGCTAAGGATTTTTCTGATTTTCAGATTTTTCTTTATCATTTGCCAATAACAATATACTGGGTACAATATATTTGAAAAGTAATTATTTTCTTAACATTGTAGTGACTATTTATTTGTATGAAACAGAGTTCAATGAATCAACTTCTTGGGTCAGTGCAGAAAGCTTATGGATTTTGGGAAGATACATGGTCCATCTGCCATTAGAAGAAATTCTGAAAATTAGTCTGAATGAAGTAAGTAATCAAGTGTGGTTGGATATGTCATTGCCAAGTGATGTCAGCTACAAAAAATATGAACACAAATGCAAACTTCAACATGAAAAAGAATTTTATATATTTTAATTAAATATAAAGAGAAAATATAAAGGGAAAATATGAATGTATTCCTTACAAAATTCTTCTGTCTTTTTAATTTTAAAGTGCCTGTCATTAAGATGTAATTATTTATCTGTATCAGACTTCTGGGACTCCTACTGAAGGGGACCAATGATAGGAGACCCTTAAATTATGTGACAGTTGGGCAGAAAATCACTCAAATCACTCACACAGCTTTGCCTATGAAAATCCTGTTTTATCCAAACCTTCTTCCTTTCCCCATAACGTGAACAGGGTCAGTTAATCTAGAGTGTCAGACATACACTTTATAGGATGTGGCTGTTTCACAGTGCTGATGATGGTTTTGTCTGTGCTGGCCAGATCAGACTGTTCATTAGCTACGACAACGCCACAAAGCAGTTGGACACAGTGTATGATATCACACCAGAGCTGGCACAGGCCCTCCTGGAAAGGATAAACTCGTCAGGATTTGATATGAGGAACACTTCAACTATCTACAGGCAAGGCTGCTTTGCTTTTTCTTTTATGGCTGTATGTGGATGGAAGGAATAAGTGAGGAGAAAATGGAAATTGATAACATAGTGCAGCTTTTTCATTCCAGCAGAAAAATCTAGGCTGAAATCCAGCCCTGTTTAGCAACAGTGAAGAATTGCTACTTCATGAATTTTTGGAGGTGTGCCTAATTTGCAAATGCTTTGTCTCCTGCTCCACAGTGAGGAGATGCCTGTAGCATTTGTAGGAAGTCTGCAGCAGTGTCTGGGGGACCCAGGCAGAGCTCCACCACATTGCAGAACAATAAAATAAACTGGGACAGCAGGACATGAGTTGTCTTGGCTGCTTGAGTCACAGAACATGGAGGTGTTTGGTGGAAATCACGTTACAGTTAGGACTGAAGGAGGAAATCTCAGCTCCTGTCAACCAGGACTGCAAGTGGGTTTTCATTGATGTGGGTGTCACCAGAGAAGCCACAAAGTGAAGCAGTGTAAAGCCTGCCCTGCTGTCCTCTTTGTCCTGCAGGGCAGGGATGAGCCATGCTTAAATATATTTGAATATTAGGTGTGTAAGCAGGATTTTTAGGGCTTCCACACTGAACTAACTTTAACAATAATAAAAAACCAAAATAAACTGCTGTTACTCATAAATACGCAGCGAGTGTGAGAAAGCTCTGTACTCCACATTTACATTTACACTGTCATATCAATGGATGTATTTAGTCCCAAGACAATGCTGTCTGAATTTATTTGTAGCCTCCTTGGGGGATACCTTGGAGTTTTAAACTAATGGAGAATATGCTTTATGGCTTCAGAGCTGCTGTCATTCCTGCAGTGCAGCTCGCTGACTTCCATGAAGCATTGCTCATTGTTGGAGGAGTAAGCGAGAGAAGAGTTATGCCCACGCTCTAAATTTCAATGTCAGAAATCTTAAAAATGACTTTGTCACTCACAAGAGCTGCCACATTCTCACAGATGAGAGAAATGTCATGCTCCATAATCCTTAATATATTCCATTTTTACAACACACTTGGTTTATGTTACTCATTTTGACCATACTGTTGATTTAAATGCACTTTTACTTTTAAGAAGTAGTGTTATTCATTTCTGCTAATCCCAAAGGAGATGAAGAGCTCCTGGTGGCTGTGCAATAATGCATCAGAATGTAATTATTTGTTATAAAAATGCTCTTATAGATGTTTCTTTGATTTGTATGTTGGTTTGATGATCTCCCATGAATTCAGATGTGCTGCTGAAGCAGTGTTTTGTTATATCTCTGGCAGGTTGTTGTTGAGGGACTAGAGGAACTAAAAGCCTTTCTGTGCTGCAGAATTTGACTGAGTTTGTGGTAGTGCTGCAGCATTGTCCACTGTTGATTTGATTCACATCTGGATATCATTGCCAAGACTCTGCCTGTGCCTGTCTCACTGAACTGCTAAAAACCAGGGACTGCAGAAGGAAAGCCGGGCTTTGGCCACATCTTTGAGGTTCTGGTTCTGTGTAAATTAGAAAAGCAAAGGCTGAGAGTTTACAGGAACAGGGGATTGACTCAGGCTTCCTACAAACCAGTTCATCCCCCATCACTATAAAGTTCAAAGGCCAGGGACAGTGATGCACAATTCAGAGCTCTTTCTTTGCAGGGCTGCAGGTAAAGGCAGGAAATAAGCACAAGGTCTAAGCCAGAAGGAAACTTACAACAGGCACTTCCTCATGGTGGTGTGACTCCTCTCCAAAAACTGTGGCTGTGATTGCACTTTACAGAGGTTAATGGAAATGTTGACTTCAATATTACGGCATGGGAACTGTAAAGGAAAACGAGCTGAGTTCACAACCCTGCCTTGCAGACTGCTGTGCTGGCACAACTGGGCAGTCAACCTCAGTGTGCTTTCTCCTAACCAGTGCTGAACTGGACAGGTCTCCATCCATCGGCCAGTGCTGTGTTTGATGTGAGATACAGCAGGCTTTGTTTGAACCTAAAACGATAAAGAGGCCATGTCATGCTCCAGCTGCTGCTCTGAAACACAAATAGGTTGTGTTGCATGTGAAATCCAAGCAGGATTCAGAGTGCAAAACATCCAATCAAACCAAATAAGAACTCAGCAAGCCACTTCTAGACACTTAGCAATAGCCCTCCATCATTTTCAAGATTATTCTGTCAAGGGAAGTGGAGTCATTAACTGGGACAATCCAGCCACGGACAAATGGAACCAGGACAGGTAAATTCTCAAGCACAACCAGTCCAGGCAGAATTCAGCTGAACACAAAGGCCAGTACAAGTTGTCATACCCCAGTTACAGGCTAAGTTTTAAAGATTGCAGGTTGAGGCACTTGTGACAAACAGAAATGGCTCAAGCTGTGATCACCAGGAGAGGGTACCAAGCTGTGTTTCTGTTTCTCAACAGTGACACCTTTTATGTCAGAAGGGAGCTAATGTATTTCTGCTCTACAGGCTGGGTTTATTGGTTTGCTTTTATGATGACCTGGAACAGATGGATGCAGCTGTGGCCCGGGCTCTACTTCATCAAATGATTAAATGCAATCAACTGAGAGGTTTCCAGGCCAAGGTTCATGAGGTGGGTACAACACTTGTTCTTCTTGCCTAACACAATCCTGTAAACAGAGGAGGAGGGATTTTCTTCTTAAATAAGGAAAGAAATGAGTGAAAAACTACTGGGACTTAAGAAATAAGGGAAAATAGTTCTTGAGAATGCAAAGAATAGAAGCCCATTTTGGGTGGTCATTCTTTTCTCATTCGGTTTCATATTGCTGTTCCATATTCCTTTCACAACTGTGGTTCTATTTTTGAAATTTTATGAAGTGTGTGAATATTTGCCAGTGCCTATTCCAGAGATTCCAGTTAATGTTTTGGGTGGTAATGGAAATTGGTTCTTGGCAGATTTTTTTTTTCCCATCTGCTCTTTTTTGTTTGATTTAGCTCAAATCTCAACTCCTGACCATTGCCATGCAAAACCAGACATTGAATGATACCCTTGGATCTCTGTCAGATGCTGTGGTTGGACTAACTTCAAGTCAGCTGGAATCTCTGTCACCTGAAGCAGTGCATAATGCTATTGCAACATTAAACCAAGTCTCTGGGTGGGCAAAGAGCCAAGTTATGATTTTATCCAGTAAATATCTCTCTTATGAAAAGGTACCTCTGATAACAGCTTTCCTACCTTCTGTTTTTAAAGGTGGCATGGCTTTTACTCAACAATAACTAGATTTTGAAAAGTTTAGTACAAGAATTCTATTTAGTTAGTGGCCCGAAAAATGTGTTTCAATCAAATAAAAGCATCCAAGACTGTACATCCTAAAGTAACTCTCTAGTAATAGAGAAAGAATGAATATTTGGATTTGGCAGTTGTATGTTTTATTCTGTCTGTGTCACTGCCCTCAGCAGAATTTGCATGATCACAGATCCCAGGCTGTATATTCAAATATACTGTAGTAGAAGGAATCAGGTCTTTGTTGAAGTTTCAGAAAAAGGAACTTCTGAGAAGCTTCACGCATTTGTTCCATGGACAGACACAGAAAGTGCATTCCCAGGCAAGAAATGTATTAAGCATTTACCAAGAATAGTTTTGATTTATTTATTGATTTTTGCTTTTAAATAGATCTGCTCTTCTGGAGCCAGAAAACTTCCTGTTTGCTCGTGCTGTTCTCCCTGCAGGTTTTATCATTTTATAACGTGAGCCAAATGGGCGCCTTGGTGGCAGGAATTGGCACCTGGTCACTCCACAGCATGAACCCCCGGGAGCTGTCTCAGATTATTCGAGGCACAACGTCCCAGTACTTGTCTGACTTATCTCCTGCACAGCAACAAGGCATCCTCAGCAAGGTGATTATAAACTCCAGTGTGTGGCAGGTTCTCTCTGCACAGGAGCACAGTAATCAGATCTGTAGAGCATGATTTAAACCAAGATGTGTCCCTTAGCTCAATGGTTAATGTCTCTGCTGCTTTTTTTCTGAACAACAAGTGTATTTTGAGGGTTCTCTCTTGCTTATTTCCGTTGTGTTTTTAATACTGTCATGTTTTTCCTTTATCCTCTTAAGAGAAATATTACACAGGATAGAAAGAAGGGCAAATCCTGAAAATCTAAGCATCAGTTCTGAAACGCCATGTATTTCTGTGTTCCTCTTTTTAGATAGCTGCATCTGGAGATTTTTCTTCATCAGTCAAAGATATACAAGGAGCTTTCTTTAAAGAAGTCTCTCTTTCTGGTTTATGGAAACAGACTGGATATAGTTCTTCAATGCTGAAAGAAAAAGAACTAAGAAGCAGTCAGGTAAAAATTATTATGCAGTTCCCATTCCACTGCAAGTCAGTGTGATGAAAATATTGAAAAACTAGTGTAATATATTTGTGTTCAAGGAACACAGGTAAAAGGAAGGAACTGCCCCAATTACATCTCAACATAAACCCCAAAGGGCATTTAGATGCCAGGCAGCATTTTGAGACAATGCTATGGAAAAGGAAGCATTAATATGCTGAATTTAAGCCCCCAGGCCTCTGCCATGTAAATTTTCTCTTTCCAGTACTTTATAATAGACATTTGCATGTACAATCTTTGACTCTGTCCAGAGAGATGAAAGGTTGGATCTGATGATCTCCAGAGGTCCCTTCACCCCAAAGTATTTCAGTGGTTGTGGGCCATGTACAGGTTTAACAACATCCCATAAAGCCAGTCAGCGATGTCTTACGAAGAAAAAATTCAGCACTGGGCACCAAACCTTTTGGTTGCTCAAGCTGGACCATAGAAGTACCTTTAGAGTACATAAGAGAGCTGACAGTGCAAAAACCTTGCAGTAGTTCCTGTATCTTACAACTGGATTAACTAAACTTGCCTTTAATTATGGTGGGTTTAATTTCAGGCTTTGTATCTGTATGAATTACTGTCTAAGGAGAACTATCCTGTTGACCTTCTAAGGTATGGATTATATCTCTTTTGAAATGGGATTTAAGACTAGTTTTGTGATGAGAGCAACTTTGAAGTAAACAATTTGTGGTTATTTTGTATTATCTTATGTTTACTCATTCCTGGATACCACAGGATAATTCACCTTTCTTATTAAAAAGGGTCTTCAAAACCAAAATCAGGATTGAAGCATTGCAGAGGTTTGGGTGTTTTAAGCCTTAGTTGATATTTTTCAATTTGTTTGCATTTTTACTTTCAAGAGCCTTTTAATGACAAGAAATGGGAAAGAGAGGTAAAGAAACCGTGTCTTAGGATGGGGCCATGGGGAGTAAGGACCAGATCCTGCTTAATACTCAAAAGATTGAAATTTGCTTTTCCTATCAGCACAGGACAGCTTGTGAAAGGAGTAACTTGTCAACTCATTGAAAGTATGGGCACAGACATATTTTTAAACAATTTTAAATTCTTTGAAATGAATCTTCATCTGCTTTCTCCATATCAGGTAAATATCTCCATACTACCCAATATCCAAATTAGGTAAATTAGAATTTAGTTCGTTCTATTTGGACTTTGGTTTTTTGGCTGGTTTTTTTCCAGAATCCTGTATGTCTCAACTTGTCTGTTAGCATAATTTATTTAAATCTTTTATGTGTGAATTTGTCCGTTATCATACTTCATTTTGACAATTTCATTTGTCACTTACAAATTGCAAAAAATTCCTACAGCCCTTCAGACTTGTTAATTCATGAGTAATCTGTTCGGAAATACATAGAAGTTTCAAAAACATACAAATGCTCTCATGTTCCCAAATATAGGATGCTTCATCTCTGACGTCTACAAAAAACACCCTAAAAAAAGTCAGAGAAAAATGTTGCCTGAAGATAAGATGCACAGTCTTATATATGCTGCAATAAACAAACCATATTTTTTATTCTTCTTCAAAATTGCCAGAGGTTAAAGATCCTAAATTTTTGTTGCTTTTAGGTTAATTGTTTGGCTTGGAAGTTTTGGAAAGTCTCCAATGCATCTATTCCTCCCTTCCTCTTACTGGCTCTTCCGTGAGTTACATCTTAGTCCATCTTAACTTCTGAGCACTTTTTAAATAATCTCTTCAGTCCTAAGAAGACTGATGATTCAAACAAATGGTAATTTATCAAACGTGGTCACTGACTGTGGTCAAAACTGTCACAAGTGAAAGTTGGTCATACTTTGTGTCTTTTAGTACAGTGCATTTTTGTCACAATTGTGGATTTTTTCTCCCTAGGTGAGCTTATTTGGTTTAGGTTTGCACCATTGGGTATTGCTGAAGCATTTTGCTCTGTATGGTTAGAAACATTTCAGTGTGTTTTAAGACATTTGTGTAAGTTAGCAAAACCTTTCAGTGACAGCTTTTTTCAACAAATTTGTATATTGATAAGAACTCCTGAATTGTATAACTTGTTAATTCCTTCCTTTCTTTCCTTGTCACTTTCTCACTTTCTGTCTCTCCTGTCCCTTCTCTTTCTCTTTCTATGTGCCTAAGGGGCTAAAAGGGACTGAGGACAATTCTTTTCGTGGAATATTTTTTAATTGAAAAAAGTAAGAAAAGTATTCAGTTTGAAAAGGCTCTACTCTATTTAACAACTATAAAATAATAATAGAAAGACTTTAATACAAGGCTTCCCACAAACTGCAGCACCCAGTTATTTGGCAGCAATTGCATGTTGCTTGTTCAAGGCCATCAGAAGTCACTGGTGCTGTTGCCTACAGACCCTGGCAAGACTGGGCCTCTGCAGATGTGGGCTGTGGCTTTATTTGCAAAGGTTGTCTGCCACTCTGTGTGGAGAAAAGCATCATTTCGTTTAATTTGGCAGGATTTTTGGACTTTGATAAAAAGGAAACCTACCCTAAAACTACTTGTGGTCCTTAGGCCACCCACCACATCCTCATTCATCAGAGAATTATTCCTAATAAAACAGAGAAAGGGGGAAAGTTTCTGAACTGTAGACAGTCTTGTTTCATATGGTTTTAAAGCACCTCAGAGCACTTTCATCCACTTGCAGCTGTTTATAATTTTAAGCCATTTTTTGAGGTTCAGTTCATGTCCTGATGAACTGGAGGAAGATGGATGTTGAAGTAAGGTGAGGATTAATTGCAATTTTTCTGGCCTGTCTGGTTTATGATTTTTCAAGTCCAACCTTGTCTCTAAATGTTTCTGTCATCACAGATTTTATGGGTATGGTTGTGGGTGTATGAAGGTCAGGTTTGCGTTCTGAGACCGTTTGAATTCTTTCTGCAGTTCTGAGTACCTGGGGTACGTTACAGGCCCTTTGTGTGTCCCTTTCCTTGAACGCCTGGGGAAGACTGGAATGGACCTTCTGAATCCAGGCCATCACAAAAGGGATGCTGTCCTGCAAAAAGTACAGGAGTGCTTGGTGGGTATGGCTGAGAGGGGTCAGCAGAGGAGGAGACACCCTGGAGGTGGAGAGAGTCACCACCTACATGAGCTCTTGACTTATCCATCTGTATTCTTTTGGGGGCTTTATGTACTGTTACAATTTTATTGTTTGCTGCTTAAGGAAACCTTTTTATAGCTGCCTTAGCAATTTTCCTTGACTCCATGCATGTTACAAAGTGTTCTCATGAAATGTCATTGCTGGCCAGGACAGCCTGGAGCTCTTCCCCTGGCTCCAAGCAGTGCCAGTCCTGCAGAGCTGTTGTGGCACAGGGAGCTCCACGGGAGAGGTGATGGCACCAGGAAGATTTTGTGACTTCTGCTGTCTGAGAGCTGCAGCACTCACCAGTCTTTAGGGGAAAACAGTTTTTTGATGCAGCTGTGGCTATTGCTGTCCTTACACACAGTACCAGCTGTATGATCCCCAGTGTTTTGGCAGCTGCTTGAGAAACCCCTCAGAGCTCAGCCTTGTAACAGCAAGACCTTGGGGCCCCTCTGCTGCAAGGGGCCGGGTGAGGGCTGTGCTGCCAGACAGAACTGCACCACCTCTGCAGGTGCTGGGTGGTCACATTCTTTATGTGTGATTCAGTATGGAATAAAGAATACTCAAAGCTCTGAGAAGTGCTTATGAAATACCACCAGTTGGATCGGTAAAACAAAAAATATAAGGCAATCTCAGCAGAAATTGTAGATTAAGTTGCCAGTGCAAACTGTTGTGCCTTTGTTCCTTAAAGCTTAAATGAGTTGTGATGCAGCTGAGTGATACAGGCAAGAGCCAAGGTTAGCTCTGCCAACAGGGCAAATGCTTCTTGTTTCAGAACAGCTCCATTGCTGATGAATATGATGTTGACCTCCTTGGAAATCTAATCTGCCACTTACCTCCAGCCTTTCTACATGGCAGAATGTCCCTGAAGGCAATGGCAGCAGCCCTACATCAATTCAGACTTTGCCAACAGCTCAGCCATGAGCAGAAGACTGAAATTAAATACAAGCTCCTTCAGCTATATGGGTAAGGTATTGGATACAGCACCTTGGTCACGCTGCTGGTTAGGCCATGCAAATACCAAGGATTTGCTTTGCCCAGATGAACTGCAGTGAAAACAGCACAAAGCAGCTTCTGTCACTGGCCAGGCTCGGGGTCTTGCCCACTAGAATGACATTTCTGTTCTTGTGTGTAACATGATAACTGTGGAACAAAATACAACCCCAGGGACACCCTTGCATGACTTAAGTCCCAGAGGAAAAGGAGAGAAAGTGTAATGTTTGAGGAGGGGCAGGCAAATAGACTCACTGGCCTGGCAAGAGACAGGGGCTACGGGCAAAGAATGGCGCAGGAACACACAGAATGGGAAAATGGAAGTGAGATACTTGGTGTGCTGGTGTGAGAAGACAAATAAAGAAGACTGCAAGCACCTGTGGCAGTAGGAGAGAGCAGAGAAGAAGCAGAGGGATATAAAGTTAGAGCATCTGAAGCAGCAGAGTGGGCAGCGTGTTGGGTGTCACTAAGGACTCAGATCAGGAGGGTGATTGGAACCTCACTGGTGTCGGTGCAAAAGAACAAAGCCACCCTCTATCTGGCAAGAATATACTGTTTCTCTCTTGCAGTGTCCCTTAGAAGTATCTTGCATTTGAAAAGGGAGACTGGATGCACAGCTTCTAACCACCCCTTGGCCCTGAAGTCGGTCACTTGATCCACCTGATCACCGTAGATGCTGTTCAGCTTCCTGCTATTCACCATTTTCCTGTGATAGGGTAGCTGTGTTTTCCACCAGATCCCATCCCTGCATTGATCTTGATACAGATCAGTTTTATTGAATCATGGCACACTGTGCTAAATAAGATTTTACTTTATTTTATATTATTTAATTTTGAAAGTATTTAAACATCCTCTTAGTGGAGCAACAAAGCAAATAAAGTTGTTTGTAGGAACGTGAAGTAGTAACATATTTGTTACTAACCTCTTCTATAGGCTCTGTCAGGCTGAAAATTACTTATCCAAGTGCTTTAATAAAGTCATTCACCAAATGGGTTGACTAACATTTGCCAGATTTGGATGATGTTCCTACTTCTCTTTTGATAACCATTTTGCAGACTACTATTGCAATATGAACTGACAGAAAATGGTAAATTTTCATTCAAAGAAAGAATTATTTCTCCTTGTTCAAACACTGTAATGCTAAGAACACTTGATTATTGAGGGAGAGCTCCATTACCACCATATCTGAAGGGTTTTTCTGATTATATTGTGAGTTCCACTAATGCCCTGTGCCCAGAGAGGTGAGAAAATGCAATCTGATGCCAATAACAATGAATCATCACATGGGCATTGAACTGTCTGTGTTTCCTGTATGATAAAGTATCATAAAAACACTGAAGTTTTAGTATTACTTCCATTGTAACATTCTTTATTAATATAATTTTTCAAAATATTTTCTCAGCTCCTCAAACAACTGGACAGCAGAAACAACATTAGATGTTGGACCATTCATAGCTCTGCTATCAAAAGACGAATTAAATGTCCTTGCTGAAAAGGTATGCTTTTATTAAAAATTTTAAATTTGTAACAGGTATTTTAGAACTTGGATTTGTGAATCAAGTAATGCAGTCTAAATTATGTAACCTGAATGCTGAAGTAGGTAAATAATTCTTTTGGCAAGGAACCCTGTGTTAATATTTCACATATTCTTGACTCCATCAAATGACTTTTCTTCTTGAGAGTAATGTTAGTACAAACAATTATTTGCATGTGTACAATGATGGTTGTACACTGTCACATAGGAAGAAAAAGGGAGCATTTATAGTGATGCAGACTGGTTTTTAGTACTTTACACCTTGCAGTGCTCTTTACTCCATCCCCCTGCCTTCCAACCATAAAAGTTGTGTTTCTTATCCTGTTATTAATGGGATCATACTGATCAAATTAGCATTTACTCATGTGGCCCTTTGCCCCGGGGCCAGCATAGCACGTGTAACGATATCTGATAGCCTCAACATTGCACTTTGTAGTTTCCTTGCCCTCTTTAGTTCATATAATCTTAATTTTTTTATGCATAAGAGTAAACTTTACTGGAATGAGGGATTCATTCTTCAGCAGAAATATGTGAACACAGTCAGCAGCTTTTCCACTGGAAATAGTGCTTATAATTGACCAGATAGAATAGGACTCTTCAAAGGAAAGGAAGGTGTCTAGCAGGGTGGAGGAGAGAGGTCAAAAAAGCCTGAAGAAGGCAAACAGGTCAAAGTTCTTTCTCATAATTTAATTGGATCCCAGTCCTCAATTCTTATGTGGCAAATTTAAGACAAGCGAAATGAAGCCTGAATTAAAATGGTGGAACTCATTTCTCCAGGAGGGTCTGGACACAGACACCAATCAGGCAGTGCTCAGGTGTTGCCAGAAGCTGAGAGGGCATACAGGAGGGAGAATCACTCAGAATTTGCTTTGTTCCTAATTTTTTCCCCTTCAAATGTGTGCTGATGACCTTTCAGTAGCAGCCAATTACTCTTTTCTGAAACATCTGCGCAATGGGACGAGGCAGAGCTGTTACTAACCCCTGCTTTGCTAAGGTTTGCACAAGTCCTTCTCCACAAATTGGTTTGTTTTAAAAGGGAGAGAGAAGCCTTATTTATTCTTTCTTTCTTTTTGAAGTTCCCAGATATCATTTTACAAATAGCAAAGACAATTGGACCAGTTTCTTCAGCTGAAGAGCTTCTGTCAGCTGTGTTTGAGTCAGTCTCCAACGGCACTGGCAGCACCGGCTCGTCTCTCAGCAGACCTGGTCAGTATTGCACCTGGGGCCTCTGCAAAGTGCTGCCATTTGGGGCTGTGATGGTGCAATTCAAACAGACTTTGTCTCACCTCATCATCGAATGCGTTCTGAGAAGCCCAACAATAAAAGTGAAGTATTGAGTAACTTAAAGACTTTTAGCAAAAACAGTGAAAGTCTTCATCCTGCTGCTCATCAGAGTTGTATGATGCACTGACTAATTGCTGAAACACTTTCATTACAGGATTGCATAATTAAGCATTTCCTGGAATGTTTCTGAGTGCACAAAGGAAAAAGAGGAATGATTGGAATTAGAGGGGTTTGTTTATTTTTACTTTTTTGTTGTTGTTGTTTATTTTTACTTTGTAATCTAATTGAAACCCCTTGAATTAAAAACCTGTGCAGGTGACAAGTTACTGTTGTGCCAGAAGATTGCACACAGTTAATCCTTTGCCAGACATGAGCATATGGTGACTGATCTGTTCTTAAATCTGACAGTGGTGGCACTGTGTTTTTTCTGTCCAAATGGACAAAGTTTATAATCATCTAAAAGGTATTTTAATTAGCAACCAAACGATTCTGTTAGAATCTCTGGTGAAAAATGGATCATTTTCTTTATATAAGGTACACACTCTGGCTATATTATTATAATAACTATTCTTTCTCTTATCTGAAATTCACCCAGGCAGAATATGTAAGCTGTGCCATCCTGTGCCATGGAAAACAATCCTGCTGTGGGGGAAGCTTTTGAAAAGCTTTTTGAAAAAAAATGCCAATGGGAATTTAGACCCAAACAAATTCAAGGAGTTTGATGTTGTCTGCCTTTGTCTTTGAAAATCTCCCCATTGGTTCTCTGCCTAGCAGAATAGAGGTTTAAGCTCTCAGCAAGCCCTGGGCCACCATGGAAATCCATCTGCTTGTATAGCAGGAACTCTGAATGATGACTGTGTGTCTCTGGGAATGAATTTGCCTCTTACAATGCTGTATTCATAGAGAGAGGGAGGTGGAGGGAGTTCTAAGAGTTGTGTTTTTTCATGGCTTGAAACAAAACATGACCTCAGTTGATCAGAGGAGTCATTACATGATCATCAGGCTCTAAGAAAAGCAGCATGGAACTGGTGAAATAGCAGGGTGTTAGTTCACCTGTGTGCATGAAATTCACTCTTCCTTCCACAAGTGAATCAGCAGATCAAAAGCCATATTTCTTTAGACAGGACTAAAGGTTCAGCAGCAGGTGCTTCAGGCTGCTTGTGTCCTTATGTGTGCTTTTTTTAAGCCTCTGAACTTACATGAATCCCAAAGACTTCTCTAATCAGCCCAGTTCTTGTCCAGTGCAGTTGCAGAGCTCTCTCTGCATTGCAAGACCAATACAACTCTGCCAGTGAAGCTGATGGTCTTTGTCAAAGGAAAATTTGGCTCCAAGGCTACGGGGACTCATCAGTTTTCACTTGGGGTGCATGAGCTCAGCTGAGGGGTGAGTCTGGGAGATGAGAAGTCGAAGGATTGTTTGTGCTACTCTAGGAAATGCTTCTGCAGCCCAAACAGGGTATTGAACTTCTGTTACCAAGCATAATCTCATCAACTCCACACAACTCACACAGTGGTTTCAGTAAGGAATGAAGTTTAATTACTGATTTGTAAATCACTAAAAAAATGGGTATTATGAAAATTACTCCAGAATAACGTTGATGCTTTTCATGCCACCAATGCTATTTTGCATTTCTCACAGACCAGTTGTGAGCTAATATTAATAACAGTAGCAGTTACCAGTGACACAGTTCTTGCATGTATGTCTATATCAAGATTAAAAAGAAAGGTTTTAAGGTGCTCAAGGCAAGATGGAACATGAAAAACAAAACTTGGGAATTGTGTGTCTGAGATGCTACCAGAGAGCAGTGGCAGTGCTGGAGAAAGAATTCAGGTTTCTCACCACAAGCACTGAGATGTTATAGTGCATATATATGTTTTTCATCAAACTAAATGTATAGCAAAATGAAGAGCAAAGTGGCATCAGATCAAAAATCTAATTAGTATTTCCCTCTGTAATTGCACCAATGTGTCTGGTGTGTTAAAAATAATAAAATCAATGGGTTTTTCCAAGGACACAAAGTCTTAGGTTTTCATGACTTGGGGAAGGGAGCTGCACTGTGTCTGGATGGGCAGTATTTACATGAGAAAAGCTGACCTTCTGCAGCAGGGGAGAGGGAAACAATGCAGCTTCACAAGAGGGAGGTAAAGAGGGAGCAGAACATCAGCTGGTACAGTGGAAGCTGAACAGCATTTTCGTTTGCTCAACAGATTCAATCTTTTCAGTGTTCTACCCACTACTGCAGCTTCCTTTGATGCAAATAAATCCCTCCTCTGCCTCCTTTCAAAGTACAAATCTACTTTGTACATCCTCGCTTTAATTTATTTATCTGGGGGAGCTTAGCTGAGGCACAGCATCTGGGAAATCCATGCTTTTTACTGGTAACGACCATATCTGAAGACATGTAGGGATTATTTGGTTTAGGTAATTATTTAATAAGGTTTTCCTATATTAGTGACAGGAGAGGGAGCAGTAAACAACCACATTAGGATTCTAACTTCTGCTTTCCATCAACGTTAGAGGTAGATTATGCCAACAAAGACTAGGATTTGTTAAAACACACAATGGAAACTGTCTGGTTTGGTAATGCATAGGGCCAGAACCTGATTGTAAATAAGATTTTTAAAGGCAGTTTGTCTGTCCAAACAGTTCTGTGGTGAGTGAACAGCCCTCTCTAGATCCTGACATTTTAACAACAGGCTTGACATAAAGAACAAGCACCGTGCTTCTCTGACACATCCAGCTTCAGTCTTCACCTTGTTTAAATGTCAGGCAAGTTGTACCAGACATATATCTCTATCAGGGCACTTCAGGGTACAAGGACCTCTCATGTCTGTTTCTTTCCTGTTGAGTTGGATTCACTGTTTGAATGTGACGTTTATTCAGCTGAAGCTCTTTTTGCTGAACTTCCACCAGGGTCATCCCAAACATTTGCATTTCACTCTTATTGAATCAAGGCTCCCAGCAAATGGTGGCTTTACCTCAGAACAAGCCCTTGCCTGGGTTTTGATGCCTTTAGAGAATTAGTCTTGAAAGAGACTTGCAGGATACTGGTTGTTCTTATTGCACACGTCCATATTTTAGTTTTTTGTGGCATCCTGCATTGTAACTGTTCTGAAATATATGTCTGCTCTTGTCCAGCATGCACTGCCTTTGGAGTATGAAGAATATAACCAATGTCTTGCAAATTAGGCAACTTCTAGTTTTATAACCAGAAAATTAAAAATATAAATATTTTTAAAGTATTTAATTACAAAATAATGAATTATCAATATCACATCAGCTGCAGCTAATTTTCATAGTCTGTTGCTCTCATAAATATTAATATTGCTTTGATTTATTTTGTCGTCTCTTTGATGAAAACTTGGTCTTTGGCTTTTTTCAGATTGCCTGGGAACCAGAGCTCCTTCTTCAAATGAAATAATTAAATTAGCAGAAGCAAATGTCTTTTGGTCAGTTCAGGAGCTGAAATGCATGGACCCAGGGACTTTTGACAAAAATGTGGAACTTCTTGGGTCTGTCTCAGGTTTTAACAGCTCTCAGCTGACTGCCTTGAAGGAAAAAGCCAAGCAGGTGACTATCCTGTCTGTGAAGGAAAATTAAACCTGTAATTTGATTTGGTGTTATTGAACTATGCAGTTCTAAAATAACTGTGCTATGTCAATGTCACTACTGCCACAAGAATATCTATGGCTTATTGGAAAAATAACGTGAGGTGGTGATAGAAGGCTATTGCCCTTGCTTCAGAGTCAACAAGCAAGTACTTCTGAGCTATTGGCAGCGGGAAAAGTGAAGTGTTTTTACTTTTGAGGTGCTTTTCTACTTGCTTCTCACTTTCCTTTCATAAATGAAAAATCAGCAAGCAGTACTAGGGGCTGTTGATTGCCCTAGTGAGAATTAAGCTTGGCATGTTAAACTGTCTACATCTATGCTAAATACAGCTTACAGTGGGGTAAACCCAAACTGCCTGAAAGGGAGTTACTGGCTGAATAAAGCTCCTTCTTCCACCTTCTTGTCACAGGCAGGGACAGACCCATCACTGGGAAATTTTAGGAGGAAAAAACTCACCTACATTTTGTCTTTACCAGGAGCACAGTCAGACAGAGGGCTGTGCTGGGGGCAGGTCAGCACCCTGGCTGGGTCTGGGGCACCAGTACCAGGTCTGGGCTGTGAGCAGCCCTACCTGGGCCAGTGGGGGCTGGCAGAGAAGTCAGACCTGGCTCCATCCCTGTTGTTGCCATTGCACTTCTCCCTGGGGGTGACCTCCTCTTGCTGCTTTGTAGTTGCCTGCACTGCCAGGGAACGGGCAAATTCCCAAACATACTTTTGGTTCAGCAAGGAAAAGCCTTAGGGTGCAGTAAGACAAATTGTTTTGGTTGCAGAAAACCCAGAGGTGAAGAGGTTACTGGCCCCAGTCTGGCTTCAGCTTCCTGTCAGCTGCATCTGCTGGAGGTTACTCTGCTTCCATCTCTGCATGGCTACTCTGTAATCCCGTTCTGTCAAAATGATCCAACATTCAAAAGTCCTTTTTAGGTTCCATCAGATCATTCTGACAGAATGAGGTTGGGAAGCAGCTACAAGTTGGCTGCAAGTAGCACAAAGTGCAAGAGGCTTGGAGACCTGAGGCTGTGACCTCTGAAGGAGCAGGGGACAACGTGGGCCTGGGCAGCATCTCCTTAACCCAGCAGCTGCAGCCAGGAGTGGAGCTGACCTTGGATTTTGGGTAAATAAGATCAACTGTACAATTTTTAGCAGCTCAGCTTTTCAAACAGTGGAACTGCAGGTGCTTAAAGAGAAGTGGCACTGCCCAGATTTCTGAAAGCAGATGGTGACTCTCTGCAGTTGTCTCTGCTGCCTTGTTGCAGGAGGACAACTGCAGCAAATGTATTCTTCCCAAGACAGCTTCCCTCTGTCAGCGTGGACAGATGTGGGTAGGAAAAGGGGAAAAAAAGTAATTCTAGAATAAAATAAAAACAGTGCTCCCCTGGGATAATGGAAACTAATATTCTTTACAGCAGTGAAATATATTGGTGTACTTACAGAGTGATATCAGTTGTAGGGAAATCACCAACAAGGTTGATATATTCACATTTCTGGCTATATTCAATCAAAGACACACAGATCTGTAGAGCACTGAATGGCAGCATATTCTGCCTGTGAGTGTTTGCACAGATTTCTGTTAGACAGACTTCCTATATATTAATTTGCAAAATGCAACACGGTGTTACACTGAACATGAAGCATGAGAAATGAGACAGGACAGGCAGAGCTCTTTGAAATTATGTGCATAAGATGCTGTTATGTTATTAACATCTTTGATTAAAGGTTTCATTAAGCCTGTACTACTCATTGTTCCAAACTAATTAAAAAAGTCTAGTTATCAGATTGTGTCTTAATGAAAATAAGAAGCTTAGCTCACTCGTAAGTGGAAGGTCTCCCAGCTCTGCAGCAGTGACAGCTGTATGGATCTGTAGTCTCTAGGTGAATGAGGACAAAGGAGTGTTTCAGTTTCATGTGTTGTGTTATTTATATCATTCTGCCTGGGATTTCACCCAGCACTGTCAGATAATACTATTTATGAAGTACTTCCAATTCTGTAGTTTATGGCCTAGATCAGGAAACGGACACACGGCATTTTTGCCTGCATGTGTTTCATGTATCTCTTAAGCTAGAGAATTAAAAGCTTTAAAATTGGGCTAATGCTTTTTACTGTCTATTTTCTTTGGAAAAGATTGAAGTTTCCCAGACTTAGACCCTTTATGACATTGTAAAAGCAACATAAAAGATCTGCTGGAAACTCCGTTGGGAGGTACAGGTCCAGCAATGCATCTCTCAAACAAATCCTTAACCCTGGGGTCACAGTTGGGAAAAGCACCCTGGCAGCCCTGAGGCTGCTCTGTGCTGGGTATGCACTTTGGTATGAACAGCAGAGAGCCTGCAGCTCTGTGTGAGGAGTATTTAATTCCAGAGATCAGGATTCCTGAGCCCTGCTTCTTTATTTTCTGGAGGTTGTACAGCTTCATGGCTATCTGATAGTGCAAACACTATTTAGTGGGCAACTGCAGAGATGCTCTTCAGCAAGTCCCCACTCGCTTTGTCCTTTCTAACTTTTTGAACAAAATTTCAATTGTAGCTATCCTGAAAATGGAGTAAATATTTTTCTTACTCAGACAATAGCCCAGCCCTGGACTTTTAGTTTTAATTTTCTAAGTGGAGTTAGCAGCACAGTATTATACCAGAAACCTGTCATGTATTCACTGATACAAAGCAGAGTTGCTGAAATACATGAGAGCTTTAAAGTGAGCTTTTTTTTTTTTTTAAATGTGTGCCTGTCTTGTTCAAGTCACTTCCTCCAGCCAAACTCAGTGTCTTTTTCTGTGAAGGCAATTGGCCACATCCGGGGAGATACTGACCACTGT
The DNA here is from genome assembly GCA_013397795.1 of Orthonyx spaldingii. NCBI lineage: Eukaryota > Metazoa > Chordata > Aves > Passeriformes > Orthonychidae > Orthonyx > Orthonyx spaldingii. Next base: position 858,726 of record VZTJ01000306.1, read on the forward strand.
CTACTTTCTTCTATCCTTGTCAGCTAAATGTAATTGACAGTTCTGACCTCTGACAATTCAGCTCTTGATGGACTTTTATTATTCTTTCTTCAGGCAGAACTTTTCCTGATATCAAAATTTCCTTCAGGCTGCTCAGTGACAGCTTTTCAATCAGTGTAACTCTATCACACATAAAGTTAAAAGTAGGGGAAGTTGTCAGTTTAAATACGTTGGTACTGGTTTAGAAGAGGCCCTGCTTATTTCGTTGGGTTTTTTACAAAGCTTTACAAATTTAACTGTATCTGTACAAAGACATTTAAATTATTTTCTATTTTAACATTGTATGAACACACACTAGAAATCAGCTCTTTGTCTGTATTATGCAATTCTCTACTTTGTCTTTCCTTGTCAGTGACGAGGCCAGGGTGATTGGTCACAAAAGCGACTTAAAGTCAGTCCCCTGGAGTGATTGCAGCTGGGTAGAAGCCTGGGTAGTCCAGGTGCTGCTTTCTTGGCAGTACAACAGTGTGGATCTAGGCACAGATTCCCATTTTTATTGTTCTTAGTGGTTTTGCTCCTGCAGTCACACTTCCAGCAGTTCCTGTTCTGACTCATCAACAAGTCCAAGCTGTAAAAATTGCAGCATTTTTAGATGACCATGATTGGTATAGAACCTCAAAAACCTTCACGATACCTAAGCTCTGCCTTTTGTGTGCAAAGAGGAATATTCAGGTTTTAGGACTTTTAAACCAAGAGGTTTGAGAACGGTGTATGTAGAGGAAGAGTCATAATGATCTAACAGATATTAATGACTCTCCTCTGAAGGTTTGGGGATTGCTGCCAGACTGGAGGAGTTACCAAATTGTCTCCCTGGGCCGCATTGCTCTGGCACTCACAGAACAGGAAATCAAAGAGCTGGACCTGCACTCCATCGACACCGTTTCTGTTCTTAGTCAGCAAACAGAGTGGACTCTTACCCAGGTGAGTGAGTTACTAAATGTACTCCTGGTGAAAGGCTCTGGAGTCACGCCCTTTGAGACTCAAGTCCTGGAATTGCCTAGGAAACAGACACAGAGATCCACACTGCTCCCTGCTGCTTTTCTGCAGCTGTGGCCCCAGTGACAGCAGCCAGGTAGGTCAGCACGGGTGTCTGCCTGGCTGGGGGCTGCCCTGGGGAGGTAGCCAAGACAACATCAATCGCTGTTAACTGGGGTTGGGCTGAGTGTGTTCTTTAGCACTTGCCCACTAAGCAGTGGAAAGAGGTCAGCAGCCCCTTTCACACTGGCCCTGGAACAGACACTGCTGCTGGGAGTTCTAGTCCTTCCTAAGGACAATCACAGAATAGGTAGTGTGCCCCAACCCCAGCATCCATTGCCCTAGAAGCCCTTTATTGGCAAATATGCTCCTCTCATGTTCCTTTCCTTGAATAATTTCTAGTTATGTCAATGGGACTTCCATAATAAGAGTTAAAAACTTTTATTTGTATCTGTAATTGGCAGCAGATTTCCGACTTTGTGGCCTGTACCATCAGGGCTCTGTGGTTGCACAGATGCTGGCATGGTGGCAGTTTTGACAGACTATCACAAATCTGTTTAATAGATTCATGTTCTGAAGGGCACCGTAGGAAGGAAGCACTTGGGAGGATTTCAAACAAAACCAGTTTGCTTTGGAGGTTTCCTGCTGTCAGTAAGAGTAGCTAGTTAAAAGAGACTCATCCTGCTGAACTAAAAGGCAGCTAGTTAAGCTAGTTATTTGAGGCTCAGCATTGTGGATAGATTAGGAAATCTTGGAAGATGCTTGTTTCTTTCACTGACTTTGGAGGATGCCTTGGTGACAGGTTAGAGCTGGACTGAGTTTTTAAAGGGTTGGTTTAGAATGAGCACCATCCTAAATTACTTTGGCTTGCAAAGGCACTTTGGTACCAATGTCCCATTTGTATCTGAAAATTGATTCTAAACACAGGTCACCACTTATATATGGCACTTAAATAAGACAAGTCATCCTGAGTATTAAAAATAATAAAAATTGCATATTGATCCCCTTAGGTATTTTGTGTTTTCTTGTAGAATTTTAACTGATTCTGTGAGGCAGTCCAGCACCATTTCTTCTGGTGTGGGGTTTCCTTGTGACCTGGTAGAAGAAGTACAGAGTGTTTTCACACCATTTGCACTCAGCAAGTGGTTGGGTAACAGTGCCCTGTTTTAGTGTCACATATAGGTGGTGACAGTGCTCCTCCTGAAGGCCATGGCCATGCATTGGGGAGGCTCAGGATATATATTTATGCTCCATAGCTTCTGGTAAGATTTTAAGCATCTAGTAACAAAACCTTCAATTATATTTACACTGTTCATGCATACTATCTTACTGCTTTTGTAGGCAAGAGCTATTTTGCAAGGTTTTCTGGAAGACTCTGGCCAGACCATCAGCACACTGAAAAGTTTTGATTTAGTTGGATTAGGAACTATCCTCTGTGCTTTGAACTCCACAGAAATCACATCCATAAGGACTGCTGAATTCAGGTACTCCATTTTATACCTAATGAAATACTTATTAGTAATTCTATTGATAAAGTTTATTGTGCCATTTTTGTTCTGTTGAGATTTTCAAAGCCTAAAGTACACTTTTTTACTTTTCAAATGCTTTTAGGAAAGCAGTCACTGTTATGGAAGGCATACAGTAGCTGTTTAAAACATATTATTTTACAATTTTCCTCTGCCATTTATATCCCACCATGTAAGTATTGCGTCGAGAAATCCAGGTTTTTGCTTAAAACCTGAAATATTTGTATGCAGTTTGTGTACATACATTTTAAATGGGAAATGGGTTTTACAGTCTTCTTACAGCAGGCTAAGTACATTCCAGGTCTATTTAGGACTGCATGCAATTGCAGAGTGTAACGTTGACCTTGTTGCCTTTTGCAGTGCTGCAGTTGCAAGAATTGGCCTGTTGTTTTGTAGCACCCCTGTTCTGAGGCAGTTTAAGGAGATGACAGAATCTGTGTTTGGTGCTGCTACCAGCTGGAATGGCTCTATTTTACAGGAAATTGGCACTATAGCAGGTAACAAAAGCACGACTCCAGATGGTGATGGTTGTGAAGCATTGCTATTAAGAGAAGGGTTCACATAGCTGGGAACTTTTTTAGACTGGCAAAAGACATTTCTTCCAGAGGGGAGTCACCTGCAGGGACAGACATCCAGCAATTTCAGTAGCACTAAGGAAAAGTCATGGCATTCTCTGCAAGGTTCTCTAAATCTGGTCAAACTGACCTGGGAAGCATAGCCTGAAGTTAATTGGGGCCTGTAAATTGGAAAGCATAAATCAAGGAGGGCAAGACCAAGCAGGATTCCAGACCCAGTCCCTCTTTGTGAACAAGGACTGGGTACTGTCCTGGGAGGAGCTGTGCTCTGGCTGCCCGAGCATCCTGCCTGGAAAGAATGGGCTGCTCAGGGAAGAGCACAAGGGCAGGATTAGCCTGGAGTGATACTGCTCCAGAGTGCTCTTGCAGCCTTGGAGATTTTCTGAGCCAGAGGTCACTCACAGTTTTGTTCCTGGATTTGTTTCCCTGTTATCATTTAACTGCACATTGAACTCTCATAAATTTTAGCATCCCCGATGCCTGTGGCAATGATTCCACACCATAACTACCTAAGGGGTGAAGAAGTAACTCCCATTGCATGATTGTGCCCCCTAACCTCGGATCAGAAGAGACTGTGAGCGAGCATTCCCTAATAACACTGCTTATGATTTTATAGATTTTTATAATTCTCTTTTCCAAGATAAAATAACTCAGGTAGAGTACATTCCATACCAATGGCTAAGGTCAGATGATTTGTAATGCTGGAATATAATGAAAGAAACAAAACAGAAAAAGAACCAGCATCTCTCTATGTAATACCCTGGAATAAACCATTTATTAGGTATTTGTTATAAGTGCTTAAAGTTTATATTACTTTAAAAATAAATCTAATAAAAAGAACATTAACCACGTTTTGTTTCTATTATTTGGGGTTTTTAGGTGGTTTGAATGAGGATGAATTAAAAGCTTTCGATAAAAGCTTGATGCCATATTTCCAGCCATCAGCAGTAAGACATATACCTCCTGAAATTTTCCAAGTAAGAGCTTGATTACTGAAGAAGTCACTAAATTTCTGTTGTTTTTACTTTAGTATAAATAAACTGCAGCACTGATTTACAGGTGTTGGGTTTTGGAAAAAATTTTCTATGGTCTGTTAAGTGAGAGACCATCAAGGATCTGAAACATTAACTTTCAACTATGTCATCTGCATTTGTGATGCCCATGAACTATGCTAGACAAGCTTTAGTCATCCTCCAGAATGTATCCCAAAGAAAAAGCAAGTATCACAAAGCAGGGAATGGTCTCTGTTTCTTCCAACATTTTATTCAGATCTGAGTTTTTCTCTCTGTTTATTAACACTTGCAAGGATGCTGTAATAGCTACAGATTTCTCTGCTGTTTTATTAACCTAAAATCTGGCACCATTCTCCTGAGTGAGCTCTGAAAAACAGATTGTACAGGCAGACACAGATCAGAAAGGAATTACATCTAATTACAGCAGTACTGAATGTGGACCAGAAATTAGAACAGGGATCCTGAGATCATTGCCCCGGACTTTCTCTGACTTAGTGACAAGATTAATACTCTGCCTGGGCTGGTCTCTTTCAGATGCTCAGGCAAGCAATGTACTTATGGGCAGATGAGCTAAACAGAAAGTTAACTGTGTCAGCTCCCATAAAAGAGAAAAACTCCTTGAGCACTAACTGTTTGTGCACAGTACCACTGACAGTTCAAATAAGCCTAAAATGTCCTTGCTGAAACTATTTCTTTGCAAAACAGCTCCAGAGCATCTTGTAGAATTTCTATGAAATAACATTTTTGTTCATAAGAGTAGTAATGATGCTGCAAAAAGTGCTTAACAAAAAGCAGGGCACCTCTTTGGAAGAGTTTTCTGTATTTGAAAGATTCAAAGCAGATTTTGGTTTTACACAGGTTTTTTATGGCCTCATTTTGCAGCTGTATAAATTATTCAGATTTTGATTTATGAAAAATTACGTTGTATTATGGACTTCAAGTGAGTTAAGAAGATGCTCAATTCAAAACGTCTGGACCTGTAGGCACTTCATGAGTTTGCTCAGTTTAAATGAGCACACCATTTGGCAGACAATGAAAAATGGGCAAGGGTTTGCTCCATCATCTGACCTACTTGCAAGGGGAATTTTGTCTTTCCAAAGTAGAACCTGGATGCAGAATTGTTGCAAGAAAAAAAGCTTGTTGTGTAGGAGGGTTAAAATGCTTGTGACTGCAGAATATTAACTAGAATTAAAGCAATCCAGCCTGCCCAATAATGCAGGCTTTACAAACTGGTTAATTGCCATGTGATATAATTACTGTAAGATTATGATTGCCATGTTTAATTTTTGAATTTAATATGAACAAACTGGGAAGATTGTCAATCTAAAAGAGAAAAATTGAATAATGAGGTTAAAGCATGGAGTTTTTTCATCTCATTGCTCTACTGCGAACTATAATCAAAGGTCAAATGTAAGTTCAAGTGAGCTTGCTTGGGAGCAGATGTAAGAGGAGATAAATGAAAACACAAGAGGATGCACAACATCATCAGTCCTTGAACAAATCAGAAGAGATATGGCTGGAAAATTAAACTCCAACAATATATTGAAGAAGTGTCCAATACAGAGCTGGCACAGAAAGCTTCTCAAGCTGTCAGCTCCCAGCATCAAAGAGAACGGTGACAGATAGATGAGTGGTCAGGGAAGTAAATGAACACAGAGGATTTTTTTAAGCTCTGTTGAGCTCTTTTATAGCAACACAATGTTGAAAGCTACTGTCTCTCATTCCAAATGCAAGACAGCGCTGACTTCTGATTCCTCACCTGCCTTCTATAATTGACAGCCTAAACCAATTTTTCTGTCTTTTGTTCCTCCCAGGCATTGTCCCCAGAGCAAATAGCAAACCTGGGCCCTGAGAACGCCGCCATGGTTACGGGATCGCAGCGGGAGCTCCTGGATGCATCCCAGCTCCAGAGCCTGGGGCTGGCACTGGATGGAGCCAGGACCAGCAGCCCAGGGACACAGAGCAGTGCAGCACCTCCCCAGGAGGGGCAAACCCCAGCTCCCAGCGGTGAGTGGAGTCCTCCCTGCTCTTGCCTGGGGGAAGGGCGCACACCAGTGGGGTGTGAGGTCTCCCAGCACACACCAGGATCAGGACCCTGTTCTGAGGGTGGGTTACAGTGAATTCACTGACCAACTTTTACAGTCGTGCCTCAAATCACATTTCCTGACCGAGACAAACAGCCAGGAGGATGTTGGATTTACCCACAGCAAGAGGTAGTGGAGGAAGACTGTCAGATGGCATTAGCAGCTGTCCAGTAGCGTTACACTGTGCTAAGCACTAGCTTGTGTAAAATGTAGTCTGAAACAGGGAGCTTTTCCCTCTCCTTCTTTCCCATATTCTTTGCCTAAATTTAAGGCAGGGGTCTCCATCTCTGGACCTTCAGGTCACAACGTTTATGTGCAGCAGAATGTTGTTTGGAGAGCTGCAGGTGGGAAAGGAGGTAGCATGGAGTGGATTAGCATCTTTATCCAGACTGTAGAACAGTTTTCCCTGCTGTTCCCATCCTATTTGGAATTAAGGCCTATTTGTGTCTATACTTCAATGGTTTAACTTTTTACTTCTTCATATTGCAGTTTATACTGGGCAAGTCACTCTGGGAATGTCAATGGATGTGTTACAGTGAGAGAGTTTGCACATAGTCTAGACAATGTTGAGAACTCATCCCTATCAGACAGCAAATATTGTTGCTTCCAGTGATACCAGCAAGACATAAGCTGTTGAAAGAGAGGGAAGCTGAAGTGCTGAAATAGGAGTAAGGGGAACTAAACTATGATGCCCCTGCTGGAATTAGAGCACACCTTCCCAGAAGCACCTGGGAAGTGCTCTTAGCCCAGCTCCCTCTCATGTGTGACCTGTTCCTTCTGGAGATCTGCCAAAGGGAGGAGTTTTCCGGGTAAAGATCACCTGAGTTCTGGAGCTTCTTGTCCATTGCTCCCATCTCCCTATGAAATGCTTCTCTTTGGAGCTGTGTATGCTAAACTGGAAGTGACACCTCTTGAGAGCTGAATGTAACTAGGATTCAACTGTTGGGATTAGCTGCACCTCTTTGGGGTGGTGTAGATAAGACTTTTGGAGCTGAACAGTGTGACACTGAGACATAAAGCCTTCTGCTTTCCAGGTGCTCCTTGTTTGAGTGGCTTTGGCATCTGGCTGTGTGCTGTGTTTACACTGCACCTGCTTGTCTGAACCCACGGGTGTTAAGCTTGAGGTAAGTTATATTTTCAGTCAGAGGTAACTTTATAACAGAAGCATGAGTCACCCGTAACAGAGAAGAAGGACTGTGGCACCCTCTTCCTGCTTTGAATACAAAGATAATTCTTGAATAATTTTTCTGTATTACAAAGGTGTCTTGTACCTTGGTTAGATTATCTCTGAATCTAATCAAGGGGAAAACACTTTATCTTATCTTTATTGTAAAGCCAAACATAGCAATGGTATATTTAAAATACCATGTAACACCAATCAATTACTGCATTGTTATTTGGAACATGTTCTTGGTTTTACTCTGTTCCAGGCTATTTATAAGATTTTATTCCACAAACACTTTGATAAACTCTATTTAGTAGAGTATTGCCATTAACTTTCATTAGATTTTAACATTTTGACAGGCTAATGTTTAAGAATGGTGGGCTTAAAGTGCAGATTCCAATTAGGCTAACTAATGCTTAAATTTTCTACTTAGTCTTTCAGATTGCAAAGCAAGGCATGTCAAAAGACTTAATATTTTTCTTTGCTTTGGTTTTCAGTGTCCTGGAGCTTACAACAGAGATGCTAGAGATAAAAGAGTGTCAGCTCAGCATGAACAGTAGAATCAAGAAGCTCTGAGATCTCTGAGTGCAGAGTGGTTAAGTTCTTATAAGCAACACCCTCTTCTGCCATCATGATGAGAACTATCTCCTTTCCATACCTTCACCATTAACAAGTAACACAGTATCCCTCCAAATAGTCCCAATTTAAAAACTGGGAATGGCTTATCCGTCTCATGAGAAAAATCACTAAAATATAAGACAGTGTGTTAGGGAGGAATTTGAATTACAGGGGGGACAGGTAGCAGGGGACTGTTATTTGGAGCTAATGTCTGATACTCAGTGCTTTTTACAAGGGCTAATTTGGTCACACTCTTGTTTCCATTTGTTGGGTTTTCTTCTACTTCCAGTGCACATTCACTGGAGAGGGGCTGTCCTTCTGTGTGGTGTTGTAGAAACTGCACTAAAAGTTACTGCTGTTACAATAAAATAACTTCATCTCGGGGCTGCTGGTTTAAATCCTGCTCAGATAAGAAGTGATAACAGGCTCTTAGAATTTAAGCACCTCTACAAAACGTAGTTTCCTCATGGATGTTTGTATTCAACACAGAACTGTTGACACTGAGGGCATTGGCAACACTATTAGTACTTCATGTGACAAAATGCACCATGGAAACCTGCTTATGTTCATCAAGAGACAGTGCTTTCACTTCAGGTGGGCTTGAAGTGTACATGTGGAAATACTAAGGAGAAGCTGATCGCTGGGTCTGCACACTACTGGGACTCTCAATCCAGTATTTCCCACAAGACTTAGAATAAGGAATTTCCCATAATTATAAACCATAGATATTTTCCTGTGTTTTATCAGTGTATGACTTATGTGTCTAATATTAGCTTCTCATGCCACACCTCAATATTTTAAACAATGGGGGAAAAAGATATATTAAAAATCCTCTGCATGTGAACAGACATTTTGATGTCGTTCAACGTGATCTTAGACCACGAACACATGGTACAGTTTTCCATTTTGCCATTGCAAAAGTCTTGTTTTTTCTAGACTAAAAAAGGCAGTGCATGGACTGAAAAGTTTAGCTTTTTTGTTCAGGGCGGTACTGTAGTAAATGCCCTTCAAACTGTAATTCGTATTTCTGTTTGGCAAACATTACATCTGGCTTCTCAACCCTGAAAGTAGAATTGAAATTTTTCTCAGGTGGGGAAGCAATAGGAGTGGGAGGGAGGGAGAGCTGGAGGGAAGAGCCTGGCTGCTGCTGGGGGAAGGTGAATGTGAGCTGTTGCTGCTGTTGGGAATAACAGTTCCCACCACAGTCCCATATATTCTGTAATTCCTGCAGCAGCAGGGGCTAACTTGATTTTCGGGGTTTTGTTATGGGCAAAGCAGGCAGTGAGAGCCATTTCTCACTCCCTCCTTTCCCTCTCCCCCTTCAGCAATCTGCTGCTCTGGGAACTGCCTTTGCCTATAACTAACCCTGGCAAGTGTGACATGATGTTACAGATAATACTACATGCTTTAGTTCTGCATTTTGTAAGCAAAGAATTATGATGGCTGCAAACTGCCTGGCACTTTTTTCTCTAATCCTCATGGTAAGATTCCAGCGTCTCCAGCTGCGTTTCCTTTTCAGCATGTGAACAGGAGATTGAGACATATATTTAAATAGAAAGAAGTTTGTTTTATTAATCCCAGCAAATACATGCAAATGTCCACTAGAACTGAAAAATACTTCAGTGGATCAAATGCATTATAAAGATTTATCTGTGTTTTCACATTAAAAAGTTGTGCCTCACTGAGATATGGAAGTACTAAAAGGTTGTTTGATTTCTAGAAATTGCCTGACTTGAATTCTGTGTGCACTTGTGAAGATGCAGGAGAGTGTTTTCATGTCAAGAAGACAGTCAGCATTTCCAGTTCAGCTGCTTAGGTCAGATACATGACTTAGCTCTACCAAGCCCTTCAAAAATCTCTATGAGCTCAAAGTGATCTTCTTCTGTCAATATACCTGGGAGTGATTCCGTTTGCAATTATGTGAGTCAGAGTTTAGCTTTTAATTGGAGCAGGAGTGAGCTCTTTGTTTTATGCCATCTGTGCTGTAATTTCTTTCAAGCACAAGTGCTTTTAAATAGCTGAACTGCTCGATTATTTATATATTTTATTAAATTAATAATTATGTTAAGAACTTTGGCATTGCATTTATGTTTGGTCAAGGACTTATCTATTTCTTACAAGAGTAGTGTAGGAGGGGTAGATGTGGAGCTCTGACTTAATGTTGTACTTATTTCATGGTGAGATTGCAAATCCTGTTTGGTTCATGAGATGGTGGGAGCATCTTGGATGGCAAGTATTGTAGAAAGCAATTTTACTCCTGCCAATGTACCTCTTGTAAAGGTCCCTGATGGAAAAGCCCATTCTAAAAAATCTGGGATTCATGAGTCACCTCCCTCAAAACTGTTGAAACTGAATTTCTGTGGGAAGAATAGATGGAAAGGGGAGAAAGGCAGGGAGAGCACAGTATGCACAGTGTGTAATCTGTGTGTGTGATCTGCCATCCATTCACAATCTTGCACACTGCCACTGCTAAGAGGAAACTGAAACAAGTACACTTTACTTCCATGAAACAAACCACAGAACCCCTCAGTGCAGGCGTCTGTCCCCTCTGCAGATATGTGTTGCCTACAGCGTGCACGTGATCACTTTCACTGGAATGCATTCGTGGGAAAAATGTCTCACAGTCCCTCTCTTTTTGCATGATCAGGATCTTGGGGAAGAATATACTACAGAGAAATGTAGTATAAAGATCTGATTCTTAAAGAAATGTTGCTGTTTGTAGATGTGGGTAACATTTGTTTAAACCAAGCTTAATTTCTCCTACATTCTTTTTAGTTCTTTTAGTTCTTTGAGAATGAAAAAAAAAATCAGATTTGTGCATAATTCTGCTGTTGAATATATATCATAACAATTTTTTATCTGCTTATTGTGAGAACTGCAGCTCTCCTCTCCAATTGTGACTCCTCTGATGGCAGTGCCACAGATCCTGTGGGATGTACATCCAACCATCCAACTGCTGACAGTCACAACTCTGGAGCAGGCCTGGCTCTTCTGAGTGCTGTGAGTCCTGTGACAGGTGACTCTGTCCAGCAGTATGTGAGAGGAGGTATTTAATTTCATTCCTGTGATTGGATCTAGGATTCTTCAGGAGTTAACAGACGGGAAGAAATACTTCTGTTGGCTTTTTATTTTAGTGCCTGATACCTTTATGTTCAGAATTGTGTTTTGAAAAAAGGGCTACTGGTTCTGGATCAGCAGGAGAGAAAATATCCCTATGACCTGGTACTGAGGTAAATGCCACATCTGGTATCTCTAAATCCCCGAAAGGAAGAAAACAACTACCCATGCACAGTGTCTGAAAACTGTCCCTGTAAAAGCTGGCGCTATGGCTGTTGTCAGGTTTTGTACAGTGCGTGGAATGTTTGACTCCCAGTGATCTCAATCTGTCACATCAGAGCTAACCAACTCCTCAGTGTGAGGCTCTAAAGATACTGTAAAAAAAAAAAAAAAAAAAAAAAAAAAAAAACCCCTTTCT
>VZTJ01000306.1:874643-887284 GCA_013397795.1 Orthonyx spaldingii
TCCTGACCTCCCCGCGGCTCGGCCCCCTCCGCATCCAGCGCTGGCGAAGCGGGTGAGCAGCCGGGAGAGGGGGAAGGAGGAGGCGCATCCCCGTTCCGGGGTGGGGGTGCGCCGGCGGGAGCTGCCATTCCCCGAGAGGTGTTGTGGTTGCCATTATTTGTACTTTAATCCCTGTGCACCGCCGCTCCGGCTGTCCCCGGGAGGGTCGCTCCTTCCTTACGTAACTGCCCGGCGGCAGGCGAATGAATGGGGAGGCCGGTTCGGAGCAGGGGGGGAGGAATTCTTTCCCCCGCGTGGAAGCAGCCGCCCTCCCTCCGTCCCTCCGTCCCTTCCCTCGCCTGCCCTGGCCGCGCCCGGCCTCTGGGCCGCCGGTGCAGGCGGCAGCCCGGGTTTGGTGCAGCACTGGCCGCCGCTCGCTCGCGGTTCGCAGCCGCTGAAGTTTCCCCGCTCTCCCCTTCGCTCCGCGGCGGCCTCACGCTCGCCGTGTCGCTCGCTTTTGTGCAGGAACGGAGCTGTGTTTCGTGCCGCTTTCAGGGCTGGCGGAGGGCTCGCTGCCGGCCGCAGCAGGCAGCGGGAGGAGGGAGATCCCGGCCCGTGTGACGTGGCAGCGGCAGCCGCGCCGGGTCCCGGCCGGGCGAGCCCCGCTCCGCCGCGCCCCGCTGCCGCTGCCCCCCGCGGAACGGGCGTGCTCCGGTTCCCTGCGCCCTGCTTCGCCTTCCCCCCGCGGCTGGACGCTGTGGTGGCTGGAGGGAATTGCAGGCAGTCCCCGTAACTGCAGCATAGCTGGTTGCTTTCAGAAAACCGGGAGTCGTTGTCATTCAAAATGGGCATTTCCGTGCTCTGTGTGTTATGTGGATCGGACCACCCACCCTGGGAATACCGTTTTTGTTGTGCACGGGGGTTTGACTGTGAGCTTGACTTTGCCTGCTCTCCAGTGAGCTTCTCTTTCTTTAGTGAAGGTGACTGTTCTTGAAATCAGTTTGCCGTGTTTTGATGATACTGTTCAAATACTGGTTTAGCACTGTTGAACAGATGTATCTGTAAAGTTTTCAGTTAAAAGCATGAAGAATTAGTTTAAGTTGTAATCTGAAATAACTGAGAATGGGGAAATGAAAGAGATTTACACTACAGGTAGGAGGAGGTACAGGTTCTGTATGTTGTCATGTCAAGTCACTGGCTAGTCACTTGATAGCACAAAAAAGAGTAAATTAATAGTTCTGGTTTTTACAAAGTAAACTAATAGCTTTGGTTTTAAACAGACTTAAAGTAAAAACTGTTGTTAACTTTACAAAAGAGGTCAAGCAAATGACTCCATGGCCTACATGCAGCCGTAGTGCAGAACTATTGTTCCTGAGGTCATGGAGCACAGGAGCACCTTCCTGACGAACTTACCTGGCTCAGTGCATCAGGAATCCTGCCTGGATCTGGCAGGAGAGGGCCTTGCCTCCTCCAAATCTTGTGCAGAGGTCTGTCTTGTGTTTGAGAAATGCAGTTAAGATTACAAGCAGCAAGAGGGTTAATGATCTAGAAACTGAATATCATTTACTGTGTGAAGAAGGAAAATGAGAAATTCTGTTGCAAGGCTGAAATTCAGATGGGTTTGAGCCAAGAGATTCTTAAGTGACCTTTGGATGTGAGGTTATTTACACACAATAGTACAATGTGACCCAGTCCCATCTTTCTGCTGAAAAAGTGATCTGATGCTGCTTTTCTTAAGCCAGTTGTGATTGAGAACCTCTGCTTTGAGGGGTTTATTCATAAGCAAGCAGCCTCACACCAGTCGTTGGTACAGCTTTCCCCAAGACAGAAAAGTAAACGGGCCTGTATCACACAGGGCCTTCAGCTCTTCCCTTTCCCAAATTAGCCAGCATCCCTGGACACAAACACACATGCACGAGCTCCTTCAGTGGAAAATATCTGCTTTGTTCATTTTCCTGAGCAAAAAAAAACGAAACAGGGATGTGTTTGTCAGGGATTGTTTCTTTGGTGCTTTCCAGTTCTGCCTGGGTCCTCAGGAGTCCGTCCAGATCTGTGTTGCTGCTGTGAGATTGGTGTCTGAGGCCTGACAAGTTTGTCTAAAATGAGAAGAACATGAATACGTCAAAGAAACATGAGCAAAGAATTTTATTTTTTGGGCTCTATTCTGTTCCTCCTAGTGGTTCATTGTTGTCAATTGAGGTTTCTGTTGATAAAAACTTTGTAAATATATATTTGCATATGTTTGTAAAGCCATACATGACAATAACCCCTAAGTAGTTACCAGTTAATGCTGAGCAGCTACGAAGAGCTTCTTATTAGAGGCCTTTCTGCCATTCCTTTACATTGCATGGCTATTAGAGCCATCTCTGAATTAAATAAACTTAAACCTCGTGGTTATTGGTGACTAAGGAAACGTGGGCAAGCCAGCTGCTATTTAACTGTGCACTTTTGAAGCAGCAGAGGCTTTGAAAATAAATAAGGACTTCTAACTGCTGGCTGAACTGCAGGCTGTGATCCATGAAGAGCTGGCAAGCCACATGGTGCCGACTCCTCTCCTCTGGCTGCATCTGTGTGTGTCTGAGGCCTTTGTTCCAGGAGGACTCGGAGGCCTGTAAAAGCAGCTGGAAATGAGGGAGACAGCCTTTGCACCTCTGCTGCAACCTGCTGTTTTCTGAACACTCATTATCCCCATTATCTTTCTTAAGAAGTGACTCCTCTAATTGAGGAACATAGGTGAGGCTAGGCTCATCTGCACTTTGAAGCAGTCTGTACTTTCAGGGTTAGAGAAACTTGAATTTTTTTTTTTTTCTAATTTAGTCAATAGGTTGAAAAGAGAACAAGGGGAAAGCAAATCAAGTCATGACTTCAGAATTTCAGAACTGGCAGGGAAACAATTTTTTGCATGTCTGGTTGAGTTTCCAAATTTAGAATTTGAAAAAACATTTGCCACTCAAAATAATAGCTCAAAAATCATTAGGAAGAGCCATGGAGAATGTAGTAGGTAACTCCATTATTGACATCATGTCATAATTAGGAAATTCATGGGACCTGAGGAATCCTGTGCTTTCAAATATTGTCCTGTATTTTCTTACCCATTTCAAGTCAAATTAGATCGTTTGCAGTGCAAATTACTGCCTGAAAATTGATTCGCATTTCTCTGTCATTTTTCAAGTGTTAAAGGTGACCTGCAGTTGCAGTGCTGTCAAATTATATGCTGCATACTCTAAAAAAGTAGTGTAGATAGTAAATGTATAGTACTTTTGCTAGGTAATGTAGCTGTATCTCAATTTTATGTGTCTACTGTGGACCAGATAATAAGCTACGATGAAGACTTCTGACAGTACTTTGCCATAGGCTGCTACAAATTCGTCTGTATTTTCTCAAAAACTGCTGCTTTAGGTAGCTTTGGAAATTCTTCTCTCTCTTTGAAGGAAAGTGTTCTCTTTCTCAGTTGGACAATTTGTCTTTAAAATTAGGTTGGGTTTTTTAGTTGGAAGCACAGGAGTCTTAATGCTGTTATGTTATTGGCAGAACCAAAGAAGTTGTAGTTCTGTGGCTGATGTGGACTTGGTACAGAACTGAACTACTTCATGTTAAAGTCTGTGAAGTTTCCATGGCAAAGTGTGGGCTGACCTTCCTTGGAAGAACTTCTGTTTGTAGGTTTAATGGCTGTGATGTGCAGTTCACAGTGGGTAAGTGCTGTGCACACTCCACAGCTCAGCGCCTCTGCTCTTACCTGTTATTCCTTACCTGACTCACCACAGCAAAATGAAGTTGATAAGAAAGTACTACAATTTCAGCTCTGCCCTCCTGCCTGGCTGTGAAAATCACCTGAATTAAAGTTTCATGCTATGGCTTTCAGCCAAGCTGGAGTGCAGAAGTTGAAGGAGTTTTTCCACGTGTGAGGTTGAAACAAAACGGAGAGGTTTGGCTCTTGCAATTTTGAGCCCAGAGATTTGGAAGAAGAAATAAAAACATTTCTGTGTAGCTCAAGAACTAAGTAATGTTTGTGGGAGTAAGAGGAAAGGGAGAAGGATGAGAATAGCATCACTGTAGCCTCAGTGTATTGCAGTTACCGAGGGTGAGCCGGGGTCAGTGTTGTGACACATAGATTGATACATTTCTTAAGGTTTTGAAATGCATCAAAGTCATACAGCAATGTGTTTACCTGTTCCCTCCCACTGTTTATGCTCCTGGTTTAGGTGTTTCTCCTGCTTTGCCTGTCCTTTCATAGGCCTTTAGTTTACACTTTAAACCTTGCCTAGTCTAGTCTAGCCTACTGAACTGAAAATTAGTTTAATCGTGGGTCTAGGGTGGGTTTCAGGATTTTATGACTATTCTAAAGATTCATAAATGAGAGTACTGAAAGCCTTAATAAAAATTACAACTTTGGGGTTGAGGAAGTGAGGCTAGCAATGGCTTAGAAGAATTTGTCAAGTATATTATATGTATTTGTGACAATATATCCAGATCCAAATGTATAGCTGTTATCAATAATTAATGTCTCTTACATGCTGGTTGTTTTTTTTTTTTTTTTTTGGTTTTTTTTTTTGGTTTTTTTTTTTTGCTGTTCCCTGTTATTTGGTAAAAGAAAATAGCATGCTAAATAATTTAGCTTAATTATATTCTGTAGTGTGATGCTGTTCTGTAATCTGTCCAGGTAGATTTCTTTGTCCTGGGGGTTCTGACCTTAGGACAGCTTTGCTTGCTGGGAGGTTTCATTGGCAAGTTGTGATGCCAACAGGCACACCTGGGGTGAGCCCAGAGTGCTGCTTCAGCTGTCTGTGCAATGTAGTTGCAGTTCAAGAAATGTCAAATGTGGTTTTTTTCTAAACTTTGACAAGTGGTTTGTTTGTGGTTTTTTGGGGGGGTGGTTGTATTGGTTTTTAGTGCTTGCAGCTTGTGTTTCACAGCTCTACAGCCTGCAGGTTTTGAGGTGTTTGTGTTCCCTGTACTGCACTTGGGCTGTTCTGGAGGTGGGCTCACCTTGCAGACATTTCACATATGAAAGTTGCAAACGCCCCCTTTTCTAATTGTTACTGTTTCAGCCATTCCTGTACTTTATATGTTAAATTCCCTCATCTGGAGCAGCTTATTCCATGTTCCTTAAGCTGGAGTGAAAAAGGACTTCAATAGCCATAGCAGATTGCCTTCTCCTAATTGCTTTATGGCACTGTTAATAAAAGCCTTTCTAGAAATATCTGTGTATAAAGGGACAAGGATTTTCAGCCTTGCATCATAACCCTCTCCTACAGAGTATTTTTCCCTCTTGTTTTTTGAACAAGACTTGCATGCTTAGCTGAACAGATTCAATTATTTTCACCCTGGATGACTGAAAACAAGAATAATTGGAATAACAAGATAGAGGCACAGGGTAGGTTGTTTTGTCCCCCTGCTGTGACACACCACCACATCAGTATTATGGAGTGATGCTTCACCTCAGTTTTCAGAAGCTTTTAGTGACTGATTGTGCAAAGCTTTTATGCTTCTAACTGTGCTCTAGTGCCTGGAGTTAAGTACAAACAAACGTTTTGACATTGGGGCTTTGACCTAGAATCCAAAGTTGCTGTGAAGATGCAGTGTAGGTGTCTGACATTTTATCTCGCTTCTCTCTCTTTTTAAAATTTTGTTTTAGTACATAATAACATGTGGGTTTGATTGTTTGATGTTTTTCTCACCATGTGGCCAGTTGAGTCTGTGAATTGAATTGCCTTATGTTTTAAAATCTGGGTATTCTTCTAAAATCCCATTGTTGGTGCCAGCATACCCTCTGCTTGTCGCTGGGTCTGTTCTGTCTGTTGCCCTTGTACCTTTCCAGCTATTCAGCAGCTAAAGATTGTACTGAGGCACGTGACAGCACTCTGAGAACTGAAAGCTAATGCAGCCTTGCCCAGTGCTCATACAGAACAGATAGCTTGCAGGTGATATTTTTGGAGATGACACTACCTGCTGTGAGTAACTTCTAAACCTTGTGTAGTGCCAGCACCCCTTCCAGCACGAGGTAACTTATGTTCACACTGCTGAGCTGAATGGGCTTAGAATTCTGTTTGTACAGCGTGGGAACTTGGATTTTGTCCTAACTTTGTTATCAACTTGCTTAGGAAATAAAGGATATATCCTTTCTCGTCCTGGGCATCAAGTGTTTCGAAGCACCTCATCACTTTCTGAATAATTAATTATTTCCTTTATCACTTCAGGTATTTCTGGGAAAAGCCAGCTTCTGTTTGCACTGGTCTTCACTACCCGTTACCTGGACCTCTTCACTTCATTCATTTCATTGTATAACACATCTATGAAGGTAGAGTATACTGAAGAGTTAGAAAAGCTAGTGAAGTTGCATGCAGAGTGTATAATTTCATTAATAAAAGCCACTTTGAATGGCCCACTGCACATTTGTTACAGAGTAAGTTCTAGATGGGCTTTGGATAAAGAATGTGGAAGATGGACTCAAAATCTGACTTATTTCCCTGCACTCTGCATGCAGTTTTTTAAAACTGTTTGTATCAGGACTGGGAAATTTAGAACAAATGGCATTGAAAATAAAAGCTTTTGGAAAAACGGTTCAAATAAACTGTATTTCTCAATGGAGACATTAAAGCTCAAGTAAATCTCCTTTTATTCACTGCAAGGTAAATTAGTATTCAGAAGCACTGCCAGAATTGCAGCTAGTGTCTGGTCAGAGGCTGATCAAGAGCTGACAGGAGTAAGCTCTAAGGAATGCAGCTTCTGTGAGTTATACCCCTGTCACTTGCCCACTGAACATTAGTGAGCCTAAATTTGAGTTTGTTACTTCTTGTTCATTCCTGCAGTTTCTGGTGCTGAGTACAAGAAAATAAAGCAGTAGTCTGGGAGAGGGCAGTATGTTTGTGCTTTTTAAATCCAGTTCCTTTATTCTTGGATTTTCTTGATGCTTTTCAGCTTGAATTTAGAGGGCAGTATAACTTGGCTGAAAGGAAAGACTGGCAAATCGTACTGAAGAATTAGGGAAATAATACTGTAAAATAAAATTTTGTATCAAACTCACACTTGCTTTCCAACAAGTAAAATGTGTATGCCGAAGTTTTCATATTAACAGTATAGGTGAAGAGCTGTGGATTAAATAAAATATGTAATTTCTGATTGGAAAGTACCATTAGGTGCACTAAAGGAGCAGGTAGGGGGGTTTTGCATTTATTTATTTATTGGTTGTGGTTCAGGGCCATGACCACATCTTTTTGTTCTGCAGCCCTCCTAACCAGAAAAGGAATGAATGTGGAAATACAAACTTTCAAAGTGGTAGCCTCTGTTTCAAAGGTTACTGCTTAGAAAGACTGTTGGATATAATTGTCTTTTCAGCCCATTACTGGAGTGTCAAGATGAAGCTGCTTGAGTGTCCCAACATAACTTTGTGTTCTGTTTGCATAAATTTAGGAATATATAGTGTTACACAGTTGTTGAGAATAGTTGAGAACTTCAGTTGAGAAGTCAAAAGTTGAGATTCTTGAGATGAAGAAATCTGTAATATAAGAAATTTGGATTCATTCACACTTTCTTGGTGTTTTGACCATACGAGCTGTGATTAGTTTACACTTGTGGTAAAGGTTCCCTGTATCCTGTCCTGTGGTCCTTTATCACCACTCAGCCAGGGTGCTCTTGGAGCAGAACTTTCGGGCTCTGAGCTCCTTAATAGAATATTTGTAGGATTTTGTATCTGTGAGCAGAGCTTTTAGTGATTAATAGCATCTGCAAACAGTGGGGTTTTTAATCTGTTACTTCTCCATTGCAAAGAACCCTTTTTTAATGTGATGAATGGTTTGGAGCATTTAATCTTTGTGATGAAACTGGCAGAAGCTAAAATATTTGTCTGGTCTGCTGTACTGTGTTGACTCCAGGACAATGAGCTCTGTTCTGATGATGGCAGATTGACCTTTAGAAAGTCTTAGATTTTCTCTGGTTCTGTTTTCTCACCTGTAAAATGAGGCTTTGTGCTTATTCCACAGGGAATAGCTATGAAGTCTACTGTGCCATAACCATTCACAATGGTTAGACATCAGCTCAGATTGAATTCTGGTTCAGTGCTTCTCTGTCTATTGGTCCTGCAGGTTTTGTGGCCTGTTGGTTGGTGAAGAACAGTGTCCAGTTGCCAATCTTGAGATTTTAGAGATGTTTAAAGGTCCAAAGCAAAACAGCTGATTTGTGATCTGTTAAATGGCTGTCTGAATGGGTCTTAGTGAGTATTTTTTTAATTGCCAAATGAGCCACACCACGCTGGGCTTTTTGAATGTAGAAAGGCCCCTTCCATCATTATTGTGTGCATGCACCTGCACATTTTTAACCTAAATGTTTGGGGCCAGTGCTTCCCCTGCAGTTGCAGAACTTGAATTCCTTTTCCAGTCACTTCCTTAGTTCTGCCTACTCTGGAAAGGGTCTTCACCTTTGAGCAGTCACTTCAACCTCAGGCAGGTGATGCCTTTAAAGCAACAAAACCAGTAGAGCCCAGAGCTGCTCTTTGTAAATTCTTACTCTGCTGACAAAAGTTAAATACCACCAATAGCCTGCAAAACCACAGTAACAATGCAAGCAATCAGAAAAGACCACGCTTATTCCTCTTAGTGCTTATTCAGGGAGTGTGATTTAATCCTGGAACCTCTGTGGATTGTTTTGGGGTTTTTTTTGTTTCTCTCCTTGCCCTCAGCTGATCTACATCGCTTGCTCGTACGCCACCGTGTACCTGATCTACATGAAGTTCAAGGCCACCTACGATGGCAACCACGACACCTTCCGAGTGGAGTTCCTGATAGTTCCTGTTGGTGGGCTCTCCTTCCTTGTCAATCATGACTTCTCTCCTCTGGAGGTGAGTTGATTGTGGGCAGGAGATGATGGATTTTTTTTCCTTGAAATATTCAGAACATGAGGATGAGTGTTTTTAGCCTGACCAGTGAGTGGTTGAAGGGTGTCTGTGTTTAGTAGGGTCAGGCTAATCCTTTCCTCCATGAATCTGTGTGGTGCAGATGTCTGTGCAAATTTAAGGCACCTCAGGAGAGCAGCATTGTTATCAGCATTGATTATTTTATTAAGCAGAAGATAGTGTTTTCCCCAGTACACCCCAATGGCTGTATTAATTCAGAATTTCTTTTGTTCTGTTTGTTAAAGAAATCCCCAGGAATGCAGTTTGTGAATAGTTGGTGCCACCTGGTGAAAACAAAAGGAATTATACTACTACTCAAATTTTATAGAATCACAAATGGTCTAGAGCATTAAAAAGAATTGCTTTGTATTTAAAATGCAGCTATGTGTTTAATGGCAGAAAAATTATATTAAAAATGTAATTACAGAGACTTCAAACAGGTAATTTTTCCTACAAAACAGAGAGTAATTTTAGATGCTTATTTTACATGGACCGAGCTGTGTTTTTATATTGAGGTTAAATGAATTTATTATAGAGAAAGGAATTGCAACACTTCAAGGCATTATTTTAAATTTTGTTCTGTGTTAATTCATTCTTCAAACAAATAGATAAAAAATGGACAAACATTGGAGGGGGAAAAAGAACTTCATCTTCCCTGCAGCTTTCACAGCATGGACTCTGTGAGCTGTGTTTCATGGTGCTGTGAACTGGATGCACACAAGTTCCCTCACAAGTGAACCTGTGTGTGCCAGCTCAGCAGAGAGCTGGTTTGGAGAGTCTGCTGTCTGCCAGCAGAGTTCCCTCCTCCCATCCTCTCGCTGATTACGAAACTTTCACTTAGTTTTTCCTGTAGCAAGGAACGTTTGCCAAAATACCGAGTAGGTATTCATCCATAACATTGTTAGAGAGTGAAAAGTCCAGCCAAGTCAAGTATTTTCTGTCCTTCTGTTACCAGTAACAGTTGAATATACCTGTGGTTTTTTCCTTTCAGATACTGTGGACCTTCTCCATCTATCTTGAATCGGTTGCTATTCTCCCTCAACTTTTTATGATCAGCAAAACCGGGGAAGCAGAGACCATCACTACTCACTACCTTTTCTTCTTGGGTCTGTACCGTGCCTTGTACTTGGTCAACTGGATTTGGCGCTACTACTTTGAGGGATTTTTTGACCTCATAGCTGTTGTTGCTGGTGTGGTCCAGACCGTTCTGTACTGTGACTTCTTCTATTTGTATGTTACAA
Organism: Orthonyx spaldingii; assembly: GCA_013397795.1. Taxonomy (NCBI): domain Eukaryota; kingdom Metazoa; phylum Chordata; class Aves; order Passeriformes; family Orthonychidae; genus Orthonyx; species Orthonyx spaldingii. The sequence goes on from VZTJ01000306.1 coordinate 884,751, forward strand.
AAGGTGAGTACTGCAGCAACTTCCAGCTTCAGCTTGTGGAATGTAGCAGTGAACAGGTTCATAGGGATCTGCTGCATCGGCATTGCGGGCTCGTTAATTCTGCGTGCAGATCAGTGCTGAAATCTCCTTAATTTGTCAAGTACACTTTCTGCTAGTGTGGGGCATTCCTGAGGGTTGCTTCTGAATATGGGTTGAATAGAAATATATAAATGGTTTGATGAACTTCTGGAAAAACTTAAAATAAGTATGGCTAAATATATATTGCGGTTGCCTTCCGTGGATAAGCATAATCCTCCTGCTTCCCTGACCATGTAGGCTGAAATGTGCAGATCCTGTGCTTACAGACACCTTTCTCAGTGGTTTCAATACCAGAAAAGTTGAAAGTGTTTTGGGTGTTTCTGTTTATGCTGAGTGTAGAAGCAGACACTTCTGCTGGGTGCATTAATAATTCTGCCCTTACTCACATTCCAGCTTCCATCATGTAACCACAAAGCTGCATGGGGCTGTGTTGTTTTAGTCATATTTCATAAGAGCCTGTGGTGAGGGGCTAGTGTGTCCTGTGAGAATGAAAAATGGGAATTCCAGGGTGCCACAAGAGGGCAAGATGAGAGTTGTTAATTGTAGTTTTACCAGCATGCACTGAAGAGAGGGAGGCAGCCTGGCAGGACAGTCTGCAGTGGGCCCATTTGGTGTGATAGGTGTTGGCCCCTTTGACATTTTCACAGTGTGTGCTTCTCCTACATCACAACTTTGTTTTGCTGACTGTTTTCTTTCCCACTCTTCCTTGCAGTTCTCAAGGGAAAGAAGCTCAGTTTGCCAGCGTAAGTGCCAAAACATCACCAGCATCTGTCCTTTTGGATGCTTGGACAGAACAATCCTTATCACAAGCAAAGGCGAAGATGCTTGAGACAGAAAGTCAGAAACACAGCTCTTTATAGTGCAGGTAGTCATCAGCGGCTCTGTAAGAACGGAGGAAAAACAACCAGCAGATTTCTGTTTGATGCATCTTGCCTTTATCTTTTTTATTACTATGTATAAAGATTTTTTACATAAAGAAACTTATACTGTATTAATAAATTCAGTGTATGGTTTCAATTGGAATAGTTCCAAAAGTGAGATTTTTGTGAGATTGTTTATGACCAGGAACAAGTGCAAACCTTTTTTTTTTTTTTAATTTTCAAGATTTTCTTTGAAATGACTGATTTTTTTTCTTGTTTTTTTTTCAGTGCACAAATATGTGCATCCTTGATGGATGGTAGTCATCTGTTCTTTCCCTTTGATTCAGTTTTCATTCCACTGTATTTATTTTTTTTCCAAAAGGCGAATATATGTCAACTCTGAATCTGAAACCACCGATGTTTGATGTGATGTGCTGGTGCCCAGTCTTTGTGCCATCTGCTGACATGGAGTTCCTTATTCAAAATATATGTTGGTGCTAGAAGGGGAACAGTCACAGTCTGTAGTTGTTCCCCTTCTAAAACAGACTGATGGCAAGAGGGCAGTGAGGAAATCACTTGAGGCCACAAGGACGGGCCCGTTGTGTTCTGCCATGATGTCTGGGAATGAAAGCAGTGATGAAATCCCAATAATGAAAGCACTTGGCAGCCCAGGTCCTGAGGGGTGAGAGATGCGATCGTGTTACTTAGTGGCAAATGTTTGTGGCAGTGTTGTTTGTTCAGGAAGAGAAGGTTCAATATCTTGGATGTCCAGCCCTGCTCCACCATTGCAGCTGTAGGAATGGGAGACTTGTAAGTTGTTGATTACAGAAATCTGTGGGTGATGATTTTAAACAGTATCTACATTTTCTTATTAATGAATGCTTTATAAGCAACTTCCATGTTCAGCTTCAAGTGGTTTTCGATGTCACTTTTGGACAATTAATATTTTTTTTATAAACTTTTCAGAATCAGCAGCACCAGTTACCATTCTTCATCCTTTAAATGATTCCCTTTTTTTACTGAGCTGTTGCATGATTTATCCTGTGTTACCATCCTCAATAAACACTTTATGAAATGGTGAAAACATTGCGGGTTTTTTTATTTTTTTTTTCATTCCCGAACGTGAAAGTTTTCTGTTCTCCTGGGACTGGATGAAGAGTTGGGGTGAGGATGAGTTGCTTAACATGATTGCTGTATTGAAATATGTAGTTTTTAAGGCTCTGAGGGGCATTGCCATTGATGAGTTCTGCTGATTTGGTAAGAGCTCAGTCTCCAGCCCGGTGCAGAGAAGGGTTTGGTGCTTGTATGTGTTTTATCTTCAATTTAATTTGCCGCGATCCCGCGCCCCTGTTTGTGCTGGGGCGGCGGTGACGTCACGGGGCGGGGGCGACGTCACTGGGAGGTGTGACGTCACGGCGCCGAGCCCGCCCCGNCCCGTGACGCGGCGGCCGCCCCGGCGGGCGGTGAGGCCTGAGGGGGAGGCGGGGCCCGCGCGGCCCCGGGGGAGCGGCGGCGGCGGGACCCGCGCCATGCCGGGGCTCGGGGGGTTCGGCCGGCGCTGGGCCATCGGCAGGGACGACTTCGTGCTCCCGGGGG
>VZTJ01000306.1:887343-913089 GCA_013397795.1 Orthonyx spaldingii
GCCGCTGCCCGGTGCGGTGTGCGGTGCCCGCGGCCCGGTGTGTCGGTCCCTGGCACCTCACGCACGGTGCGGTGCCCGCGCTGCCGGCGCGCTCCGGGCCGCGGCACCCGCCGTGCGCAGTCTGCGAGCAGCGCTCGTGCGGTTTCGTAATTAACGCGGTGGTGATTGCTTTGTGTCCGCCACCGCGGGGCTTTGGGAGCTGAGGGAGGGAGCGAGTAGCACGAGGCAGGGAGCCTGCGGCCCGGTCTGCACTCGGCTGGATTGTAATTCCTGCCGAGCGTGCGTGGAGTGGTTTCGTTCTGCCGCTTTCCTTATGTAACAGGTCCCTGCTGTTAATCTCTGTGCACGGCTCTCATTAAGACGACCACTATCGATCGCTTGGCAGCAGGCACCTCCCCCTTCCTGCTGTAACTGGCGTTATCTCCCTTCCCGGCAGGTGGATCGGGATTCTGGTCCTTTACACGGTTCACAAGGGGCAGTTTAACTGTCCCGGGGGAGGATTGCTGCACAGCTACCTGCTCGGCCTCCTCATCCTTCTGGCTTCCATAATATGTGCGTTATCTGCTCTTGTGTACGTCAGTATGCAAGGTAAATAGTTAATAATGATGTTTTGTGTTTATCTGTTTATGGTGTTTGTGAATCTGACCACTGGTTTTCCTAGAGATTCCAGAGGAGGGGAAGTAAGATCAGCCAAACTGTCGTGTTTATATCAAAGTTTCACAGAACATTCTGGGTTGGAAGGGACCCTCAAGGATCACCGAGTCCAGCACTTAAGTGAGTGGCCCATACAGGGGTCAAACCCATGTCCTTGGTGTTAGCACCGGGCTCTAACCAGAGTTACAGAGGTGAGAGGTGTAACTGTAAATAGCAGCAATAAAAGAACCTTGCTCACTATGAAAGTACAGCTACAAGGCCATTGTAGCTAAGAAATGGAAGAATTCTGAGGCTAAATTTCCAGGAAAATAAGGAGTGAGGTGTGTTGGACTGTGGCTGTAGCGTGTGGGTTTGGGGGTGCTGGGTCTTGCACCAGCCCTGGCGCTGTCCCGGCCATTGGTGATGCCAGCAGGGAGCCTGGCTGGAGCCCTCACACCCTGAGAGAAAGGAAAAGTTGTTTAGATGAACCACAGTTGCAGCTGATTGCAAGACAGGCTGCAACCTGGGAATGGGAAAAAGCAACCTCTGGATCGAGGTGTTTTGAAACAGCTTTATCACTGGGTGTGAACCACAGCTTTGTAATTGGAAAATACTTTCCAAAGCTGTTTTTGTTCTGCAGCCTTTACAAAGCACCTGTCCACACGTGAGCACGCACACCCCGCTATCTCATTACCCTGGATCAGCAAACTGGTTTAAGGAGATGAGCTGGCCAAAAGTTACTCCCTTTTTTATTGCTTTAAAGTGCTAAAAGAAATAGGCTATTAGTAAATTAACAATACAGAAAATAGCCTGAGAAGTATTTGTCCTGGTAATGGTCCCACTTTTGCTCTCCTATTATTATTTAATAGCTCCATTAACAAAACTTCATTGTAGCCCAGGAAAATAGCATCTGAAAATGAAATATTCCACTAGCTGAAAGCTAAATAGAATAATAAAAGGCTCCAGGTGTCATGAGGAACTGTAGGTGCTCCTGGATGCAGCTTTGGCTTATGCTGGGCACAGCACTGCTGCCCCAAGTTCAGTGCAGAACTGTCTCTGACTAGAGTTGTTTTGGGTTTTAGGAGAGTAGATTCTAAGAATCACAGCTATAAATCCATTGTTGTTTTTCTTAGCTTCAGTGATAGCTTTGCATTAGCATGAAAGAACTTGATAGATTCAGTTAAGTTTCTTACTTTATGTAAAGCCCAGAAAGATCATATTTCCAGATGGGATTTTATGTACTTGAGGCGCATTCATGAACAGTTCTTGTTTTAAATTCTCTCTCTAATTTCAGGAACAATTTCTAATCCAGGCCCAAGAAAATCACTTCCCAAAATCCTTTATACTCGGCTGCTTCTCTATTTCCCCGAATTCATCTGGGCTATTGTAGGAGCTGTGTGGGTGTCAGACAACAGCGTGCAGTGTGAGAGGACTGTGATAAATGGCATCATTGGGACAGTTATTGCAAGGTAAAGGTGCCTCCACACAAATCTGAGCTTGACAGTGTGTGTGAAAAGGAAAATGAGTTAGTGTCCTTCCCTAAAAAAGCTGCTTGCCTTGGGAGAGAGAGCATGTCCTGCAGTGAAGGAAAGGAGGTGAAGATCAGAAAGGGTGAGGGGGACAGTGGGAGTGTAGAAACCTGGATAAATGTGAAGGGGGTAGTGATCAGATCACTGAACTGGTAGTGAGAAATGGAGCTGTCACAGCTCTGGGCTGCTGTTTCCAAACACAGGGCTGTGATTCCGGGTTTGGTGCCCTGTGTGAACTGAGCTGACAGCCTTGTTCTGGTGCCCAGAGCATTGCAAGCCCAGCCCCGAGAGCTGCACCCTCAGGACAGCAGCAGAGGTCTCCACACAGAACTCCACACCCAGCTTTGTTTCCAGCCTGTCAGGATCTGTAGTTGGGGTTCCTTGCACACTGAAGGAAGCAGAAATCAGAAGTACCTGGTTTCACAGTCTGTTACCCCACTCCCTCCTGTCCTGCAGCTGGATCATCATCACCTTCACCATCCTTGGCGTTGTCATTGTCTTTGACCCCCTCGGGGGGAAGAAGACGTTCTACCTGCCCGAGGTGAGCCGCAACCTGGAGAGCAGCCAGTCGGGGCAGCTGCTGTACAACGTGAAGAGCTCTGCCACCAGGGTGTGGGAGAAGAGGATCCGCCTGCTCTGCTGCTGCATCGTGCAGGACGACGACCACCGGGTGGCCTTCACCAGCATCGCCGAGCTCTTCCGAAACTACTTCTCGGTAAGGGGGAGAGCCTCACTCCTGCTCACAGAGTTCTGCCACGCTGAGGGGTGGCATGGCTTTACACAGTTCCATGTCTTTGCACAGGACACTGATCTGGTGCCAAGTGACATAGCAGCTGGTTTGATTCTGCTCCACCAGGAGCAAGACAAAATGGAAAATTGCCCCAAGGAGCCTGAAGAAGTCCTGTGTCATTCTCCATCATCTCTTGTGGTAAGATAGGGTTGGTGCAGCCTCTGGTGTAATTCTTCTAGGAAATGGTGCCAGACCGAATTGAAATGCACTTCTTTCTGTAGAGGGTTTTTTGGTTTTGTTTGTTCTTTTAACAAAATTAAACACTGCAATAAAATATCATAACAGTCTAAGTTGTTCATAAATGCAGTGAAAACAGCTTGATGAGTTTATGGTCAAAACATTTTTCTGCTTTTGCATGAGTGGAACTTACACCTGAATGGGGAATTAAGTGCAAAAAAGGAACCATTTAGGACATATGATCATTGTTGAACAGTTGGGAGGACAGGGAACAGAGGGAGAATGAATATTTGGTAATGTTTGCATAGAACTGAGAAGGTAGTCTTCTAGTATGTATTGTGGGCTGTTTGTCTGCTGCAAATACCCAGACAAAGTAAGAAGCAAAAACAGCATCTTCTAAATGCTTGCAGGTGGTGGGTTAGTTTGCTATAACTGATTTTTGCTAGTCTTCAGTGGAAAAGTGCCTTTGTCAATGTTTCCCCTCCTTTTGGTCTGTGTTTGTAGCATGTAGTTTTACCTCAGCCAGTGCATCTCTGTCACCTTCCTTTTGAATCCAGCCAGTGTGTTGGGGTTGTGCTTTGAAAGTCTGGACAGAGAGATCTGCTGCAGACTCTTTAGCCTCCCCTTGGCCATCCTTAGGTAGCGTGTGGAGTGAATGTTGTGTTCAGCATTGAGCTTATCAATGTATCAGTATTGGAAGAAACTGTTTCAATGAGAGCTTTTCAAGATCCTTGAGCTGCGTGGCTACATAAACAAACACAGACTTGTTCCTGAAATACCAGTGGCTATTTTTAGTTCCTCTTACACCTTGAGGTTTTCCTTTTGAGTAATGTGTATTACATCATGCTGATTTTCACTGTGTTCAGTTTTACTCTGAGGCTGCCTAACACGCCTTCCTCCCTCTCTCTGCTTCCTTTTCCTGCCCTGTGTGGTTCCAGACCGATGACTTGGATGTGGAGCTGGAGAATGCTGCTCACTACATGCTGTTTGCTGCAGCTGCCTATGGCTGGCCCTACTACGTGTACACCAACCCATATACTGCACTCTGTAAGCTCAATGGTGACTGGTAGGTTTGACCCAAGAGCTTTAAAACACGTGGCTGCTTTCTATTTAACTAGTCTTAGCAGAAATAAAATAGTTGCTATAGCAGTATTTTTGTTGCATTAAACTGTATCACTCTTGGGAGCACATGAGCTTGACTGGTAGAATTGTCTTTTACAAATTCAGAGAAAATTGCAGTGTCTTTCTGCCTTCAAGCAGTATGACTTTTTTTTCATGGGAAATGTTTGTGATTCAGATTTTAAAAATTCATTTAGCAAAACGACAGAGGAAGAATTCGAATTAAATGAAACATGTTTAAAATGAGGCTTTTTAGGGGTGCCTTTTGGGCATAGATGTACATATAGAAATAAAAGTCTATCAACAGTTTTCCCTGTCTTAAGGAATTAGCAAAAGTTCCCTGTCCCTCCAGCCTCCTTTTTGTTCCTTTTGACCCCTTTACTCAGAAATGTTTACAGTCAGTGTATCATTTTGCATATTGCTGTGTAGGATTGCTGTATGTGACCACTGATATTTGTGGCTGTAAGAATGCTTTTCTTAATTACTAACATGAAATAATATCAATATAATCTACTGAAATATAAATCACTTGGAGAAAAAAATGTCACATAATACCGTGGATAAAACATGAGATAAGATTGCTGTGCAGATTTTGTTTGGAATTTCCTTTTGCCTTGTTTTTATTTTCTCTCAGTGGCCTGTAACCTAACGAATTCTTTTCTTACTGCACTGTTTGCTCTGCCAATGTAACAGGGTCCTGTAACAAGGCAGAGGTGACATCTTGTATCAGACTACTGGTGCTATTGCAACAAGAAAGCACTTTTGATTCCTGCAAAACGGCTTCTGAAAATGTAACTGAGTTTGATTCCTTGAAAAGAAACCTAAACAATTGGAACATGAAAGTTTTTCTCTTCTGTGTTTGTTAGCTGCAGAAATAGACCAACAGATTCTGACATAACGGGCAGTGATCGTCATAACTTTCACTTTGGATCCATCCTAAAAATAACAGGACTGCAGTACAGAGACTTCATTCATATCAGTTTTCATAACAAGGTAAACATTCTGGACAAGCATTCAGCAAGCTGGAGTGGTTAATTCAGGGAAAGCAAGGGGTGAAGGGTCTAGTTTGCCTTCAGCATTTATCAAGTGCAAGATGCAAAGCCAAATAAAAACATTCGGTTTAGATTTCCTTTCTAGTCTAACAGAACAGCCACAAAACCATTGATATAAATGTCTCAGTATTGAAAAAAGGCACTTAAAGTAACTGGATAAGAGACCCAATTCAGCTTCTTTCCATAGTACAGTAGGGAGCTCAGTAAGAGCTTCCAGAAGGTGAGAACAAGTGCTTGCCCTTACAAAACGTTGGTGTCTTTACTGATCACATTTTTCTCCTCCAGATCTATGAGATTCCATTTTTTGTTGCTTTGGATCACAAAAAAGAAGCCATTGTGGTTGCAGTGAGAGGAACCCTGTCTTTTGAGGTATCATCCATCTGATATCGCTAATTAGCTCTATAGAAATGAGTGAACTCCCAGTACCTAGAGGAAATTGTGTTACTCTGGCACATGTAAAAATACCTCACTCACAGGTTTGAGTTTGCCCTTGGATGGGTAACATTCCCTGTGCAAGTGGAAGAGAGAGTGGAGGACTGGCAGTGGTAATTCCAAGTCAGTGTGGGTGGAGGTGCCTCCATAGTGGGGTGTCTGCAGCTGGAAACAGTTGCCAGACTTGGAGCTGTGGTTGCTGTGTGTTTGCTGGGGGCTGGTGTGTGGTGGGATGTGCTGGGCTGCTCACACAGCTGGGGATGTCCCTGTGCCAGGGCTGAGCAGCAGAGCACGACCCTGAGCCACACAGGCCTGCAGGGAGCAACCCCTGAGCCACACAGCCCTGCAGGGAGCTCTGACCAAGGCTTTGTTCACAGGACATTCTCACTGATCTCTCTGCGGACTGCGAGGACCTGACCCTGGAGGATGTTCTGGAGAATGGCTTTGTGCATAAGGTGTGTGCAGCCTGGGGCTGTTTGTAGGTCAGCTCAGCAGTAGCAAGCTATAAACACCTGGGATCTTTAGTTAAACAGAAGAATATTCTCCTTGTCAGGTGGATTGGAAATGATTTCAGTATTCAGATACTGCCTCTGGCACTGCAAGGTAGACTTGGTAATCCTCTTGTCAGACTTAATGTCCTTATGAAATACTCCAAAATCTTTTTAACCCATACATACAATGCATACAGATGTCTTGGTTATAACCAGACCTCTGTCAGGAGGATGTTAAAGACAGGGGCTGCTTTGGAAAAAGAAAGTTGTTCTGTGATGGTGTTGTGTTTAAACTGTGCATGTATCACACCTCAGATTAGATACCCCCTTTAACCTGAACTGCTCTCTTGTAGGGAATAACTCAGGCTGCAAATTACATCTATCGAAAACTAATAAATGATGGAATTTTAAACCAGGCTTTCACAATTGCCCCAGTAAGTTACCTTCCAAATAATCTGGTTTGTCAGAAAAATTCCCCACAGCTTTTTCTGTATCCATCTAAGTTTGTCTTTCTGTCCATAGGAATATAAACTCGTGATAGTTGGTCACAGTTTGGGTGGTGGGACAGCGTCCATCTTGGCCATCATGCTCAGGAACTCCTTCCCCACACTGAGGTGTTACGCCTTCTCTCCCCCAGGAGGGCTCTTAAGGTGAGAGATTTCTGTTGCTTGGCTCTGTGCCTGAGCTGTAAAAGTCTCTAAGGCAGCTGCCAGGTGTGTTGGGTTGTAGCTGTGGGCCTGACTGTGGGAAGGGTTGTGTGTTCTGCACTCAAATCAATTTGTTCCATCTGGAGTTACAGTGGAGTTCTTGGCAGAATGTTCCAGAATGAAACACATCTAGGGAGTTCTGTCAGGCAGTATAATTAGAGTGTAAAATAAGTGTTCCAGAGAAATGCTCACCTGTTTTGTCTGCCTTGGCCTGTTGGACATCCACACACCCTTACAGTCAGCACTGAAGTCACCTTCAGCAAGGAGGTCTGAATGCCCACTGAGGCACTGACTGCAAATGCTGCTGCCACATCCTTGTACTTCTACTGAATGATAATGTTCATCCTAAAACTAAAGTGTGCTTATCTCCTTAGTGCATCTAAAGTGTCTTTTCTCTTTTCTTTTTTTGAAGCAAATCACTTGCAGATTACACTAAGCACTTCATTGTTTCAGTCATTCTTGGAAAAGACCTTGTTGCAAGGTGAGATGGAAGTAGTTTTAAATTGGTATTTGGAGATGTGTTTGATAGCAGACAATGGGAGGCTTTGCTTTACTTTGTTCTGTGTGTTTAAACAGGTTAAGTATGCCCAACATGGAGGATTTAAAGAGAAGAATAGTGAGGATCGTGGCAAACTGCAACAGACCCAAGGTAACTTCAGTGCAGTTCCTGGTTAAAATTGTGGAATTGTTACCTGGGTTAAGCCCCAGATTTAATGCAGTGACTGTTGGTGTGTGTATTTTTGATTTTAAAGCTGAGAGTTACAATTGTGTTTCAGAACAAAATTGTTTGCTTTTAATTCAGTGACATTTGTGTTGGTCTCCTATCCTGTGAAGTTGTATTGTTGGAGATCAGGATTCATTAAGACTCCAAATACACCAGTTTACAACATCAAACACCTGAAATTATCTGTTTGCAAGTTTTGCTGATAAAAGGAAACTATTAAAAAACAAAAATGGGAAAAAAACCCCAAAAGGCTAAAATTATGAAAAGTCAGTACGATTACTTACTTCAGTACTGTAATTACTAGTACCAGCAGCTAAGCAAATTAATAATTTTACTTAAATATTACTGCCAGAATTCATTTGGAAAGCAAATATTTCTCTGTTACAGTGTTAATTCTTTACCTCTTTAAGTGTTAGTAGGAAGCACAGTTTTGAAAGTGCCAGATCAGTGTCAGGCAGGATGGTACTGGAGGTACAGAGCTGTGGCTTAAAGACTCACAGCTGCCATTTCTGAACATCTGAACTTGAATCTGCCATACCCACGAGGTTTCCATGTAGTCCCAGGATGAGCTGTGCAGAGGGGCTGTGTGATGTCATAAATACAGAATAAGGGAATGGGCAGTTAGAAGTTGCAGGTGCAAGAAAAGTTAAATCTGCAGAGCAGAATCCACATGGAGCAATTCAGCTGGTAAAGGTGTAATGTTTTCTGTAGTATTTACTGGAGGCTTGGGATCCATCCTGGTGGAATGAATGCTACTGTGGGGGAAATTTGACAAGGACATAATTATCAAACGAGGTTTGGGGAACGTGTGCATAAAGTAATTTTTGATCTTTTAATTGTATTTTCAGATGAGGTGTGTGCAAGCACACAGCTAGAATAAGTTACTTGAAGAGATGCCAAACTTCAGTTGGACTGTTCTCTCTGATTTCAGTACCAGATTTTGCTGCGGGGGTGTTGGTACGAGGTGTTTGGGGGAGATCCTGATGACTTCCCAACAGAGCTGGATGGAAGGAGCCAGGATGCCCTGACCCAGCCCCTGCTGGCCGAGGAGAGTTTGATGGTTCATCGGTCGCCGTCCTACAATGCCCTTGAGGAGGAATCAAACTTGAATTCACCCCCTCAGTATCCCCATCTGTATCTGCCTGGAAAGATTATCCACATTGTTGAGGAATGCAGCTCCAGGAGGTAAGTGGAATGATGAATACCACTGTCCTGCTTTCCTAAAGTCTACTTACAGCTCCTCCTCTCTTTCCAAGTACACACTCCCAGCTCTGTGACTTACCTGCATCTCCAGTACCCAGTTTTGGTTATTGCACATTACCCAGTTTTCACTTTCTATTCTGTGCCTCCCAGCTTATTTTGGTTTCACTGTAAGCCCTAGACACTGTTCCTCTTTATACCTTATCCTGCCCATTTATTGCAGCTGCTGAAGTGAGGACTTGAAACACTAAGACTGGCAAGTTGAGCTTTGCCAGGCTGCAGTTTCTGCCTGCAGTGTCCTGGTAGTGGTGAAGTGATAACAAAATATCTCCTTACTGAGCAGTCCCATGAATGCTGGTGATTCCAAAGAGGTGAAATATTGCCTGTAACACTGACCCAGCCAGGCTGGAGAGCTGCAGCTGCCCCAGTACCCAGTGTGTGCCCACAAAGGCTGCAGTTTTTCCTGTCATTTACTGCTTTTCTGTGGATGCAGGAAGCTGAGATAAAGACAGCAGAAAGCTGAAACTGCTGGAAGGGTGAGGATTGTGGCTTTGTTGGGGCAGTGTTGTGTTCAGGGGGTTTTTTTGTGTGTCTTTTTTTGTTGATGTTGGGTTTTTTTAGACAAAGCAACCTGAAACAGCCCATAAGCCAGGCAGGCCTTGATATGCTTTTGTGTTCTGAAACAGAAATAAGAGCATCTCTGACTTGTACCAGACTATCTTACAGAAGAAAAGAGAAATTATCCCTTACAGAGAGGAAAGAAAATTATTGGAAAAGAAATTCATGTATTTCCTCCCATTCAGTAGATCAGTATTTTGTTTAAGCTTCAGATCTTTAATTTCTAACAATTTTAATACTGGTTTTACAAGTCAGATGCTTGAACACCTCTGACCTGGCAGGTTTTCCCAGTGGCTGCTCTTTTTCTTTATTGAGTTAATGTCTCTTCTGTCTTTTACTCCACAGCACAGCAGTTAATCATGGGGTTTTTTTAAGTTGGACTAGCACACAAGAACCCCCATGATGTATTTGGGGTTTAATTTTAGGGAATGGTGCATCCTGTGTGCAGCATTAAATGTCTTGCCTGGTCTCCTGTTGATACCACTGTGCCTTGTTCCCTACCTTTGACAGGAACCACGGGAATGTGCAATGTTTAATGCCCTCCCCCTCCTTGCTCAGGCTGCATTCCGTGGTGTTGAATTATGTCTGGATTATTTGACTCTTCGATGGCTCCTTTCCCTGTTAATGCTCAGTGTAATCTGGTGCAGTTCTGCCCTCAGGGACACCTCCTGGCAGCAATTCCAGCTGTTTGCAGAAGGGCAGAGCTGCAGCTCTCTGGGAGCCCACCTGCTGCTGTGAGGGTTCCAGTTCCCCCCTGAGCAATGTCCAGAGTCCCCAGGTTGCCTGTTCCAGTTCTGACACAGCCACTGTATCTGTGGTGTGGTTTTTCCTAGGTTGTGTTCTTCAGATATTAAATACACAGCAAGATGGTCAAACGAAACCGTCTTCAGCAGCATTTTAATAAGCCCCAAGATGATCACAGACCACATGCCAGATGTGGTGCTGAATGCTCTGAACAGTTTGTCTCAGGAACATGGATCGTGTCTGTCCTGTCAACCACGAGGGTACAACCCCAGTGCAGTATAACCACGGCTCCAGGACGACCTGGGAGGCTTTTCTGCACGTTTCAGGTATTCAGGACACATTCCACTTTCATGCCTAAGTGGATTTCAGTACTTTCCTCACATTGCATAAAAGGAACAGGGGTGTCCATGCCCTTGTCTGTGCAGCGACCTCGGGGAATGTTGTGTCGGTGACAGCACAGGTTGTGTCTGTGTTGGAGGCTGGGCTTTCCCAGCACGGCTCAGGATGAGAAGCTCCAGCCGAGCCTGCTGGAGCTGCAGCTGAATGCTTGACCAAAGTGAATGTGTGAGGGTGGCGTGGCCACGTCAGAGCAGAGCCCTGCCAGACCTTATCCACCAGCTGGGAATCCTCTCCTGCTTCCACATCACCTCGGGGTGCCTGAGGGGCTGCAGGGCAGGCGGGGCAGCGGCTCAGGGCGCAGGGGTGAGTGAGCCTGGCCCGGGCTGGATCAGGCACAGCTCAGTGATTGCACTATTTTTTCTTAGAGATTGTGCTGGGATCCCGGGGGTGGGGGGAGAGCTTGTTGTGGTTAAATGCTGCTTGGATATCCATGTGCAATATTCTTTAATCTACCCGTCTTTTGTATTTGTTGATCTACATCACTGCTTTTATTGATTTGAAACTCAAACTACTTAATAACAAGGAAAAAAAAAATATTGTTCAGGCCCCGGCATCATGTTGGTCACCAGCTCTGGCTCCAGCTACTGAGCACCACTGATTCTGCCAAGAACGTGTAACCAGTTGTACCAGTTTTTAAAAAGTGGATTTCTTGTTTCCAGTGTGTAACTGTTTTAATTTTTTTTTTTCTTTTTAAGGGTCAGCAGCATTTATTTAAAAAAACTTATGTAAGTAAAATATGATGTGATTGAGAATTAACTGTGTGGATATTCTTGATGTGATACTCCATATGGAGACAAAATTAAATGCAGAATAAAACCTTGGCTCCTGTGCAATGGCAGGTACCAGTGCTGGCAGCAGCAGCAGCACTGTGCTGCTCTGGGGGACTGCAGGCTCCCAGGGCACCAGCCTGGGGTGCAGCGACTCTGGAGAAGAGGAGCCAACACACAGAGCAGAGCTTTAAATAAAAGGCGGAATCTGGGACATTTAAGCACAGACTGTAACAGGTTCAGAGGAGAAGCACTTGTGTTTGCAGAGAGGGGAGTGGAACAGAGAACCTGCCCCCGCTGTCAGCAGCTTTAACCCACGGCACAGGCACCAGCAGGAGCTGTGACAACTGCAGTGAGAGGGCAGGGCCTCTGCAGAGCTGAGTGTTTCATTTGGGCTCTCAGAGCACCACTGCCAGCCTGGGGTCTGCACACAGAGCTGGGGGCACGGAACAAGAACGTGTGCTCAGACTGGCACAGGAGCTGCACACTTGCTCAGAAACTCAAACATTACCGCACTTGTGATTCAAGGATTTATTAAGTCATACATGCAAAACAGACTGCCAATTGCATTAGCAAAAAAGATCAATGTAAAAACTTCACAATTTTGCAACTTTTATTTTTAAATTTTGCTTTAGTGGTTGAAAGGGTGTAGTTCAACATCCTATTCCTGCCAGTTTCGAAGGTACAGAACATTAGCACTAATTACAGAACCTCACAGACCCAAGTTACCGTTACGCAATCGATGCTGCACATGGAGTGACAGAAAGAACACTTGGCTGCATTAGTCATGTTACAGTGGGGGGGATCTTGCAAATAGTGACATTTGAGAAGGTTTGTCAGTTACAGAGGTTTAAAATATAAAAATTACTAAAATGTGTAAAGCTGCTTCACATGATTTTTACACCTAGTTAAGAGACTAAAAGCTCCTCAGAAAGCATAACTTACTGGGTCAGAAATAACAGGAAAATAAGGAGGATATGCTTGAACATTCTACTCTAAAAAAAAAAGAAAGGAAAAAAAAAAGCAAACTTCTATCAATCAGAAGGTCTTAAAATACAAGTTATATTGCTCAGTAAGAAGAGATTCTACAAGAAAAGCATTTACTACATAAAAGTGGGAATGACTGATTCAGAATTGTACCTACATGAATGCCCTACTTGAAATTCAAAGGAATTTACCCATGAACACCAACCTCTCTCCACTACTGCACCTCTGGGAAAATGGTTGCTGAGCTACTCTGGCAGTGTAGTGTAAGTCAGCTGTACAGTGTCAAAATACTGTCTGGCACTATCTCTTGATCCAACCCAATATCTCATTTATTCATCACAATACAATGCTGTCAAAAGGACTAGATACACTTCAGTAAGAATAGTTATTTTTTTCAATCACAGCAGCAAGAACTAGATTGCAACCAAGCCCTTACCAATGGTAAAGCATTTACACTGTGACTCAGGGGTGGCAGTCGCTGCCAGAGACGGGTGCTGGATGCAGCACCAGGCAACGGCTGCGCTGCGAAAACAGTTCAGAATAAAACACATCGGTGTTCTGCTAATTCCCCGGCACTGTTACTTACTGTGAAAAACT
Organism: Orthonyx spaldingii; assembly: GCA_013397795.1. Classification (NCBI taxonomy): domain Eukaryota; kingdom Metazoa; phylum Chordata; class Aves; order Passeriformes; family Orthonychidae; genus Orthonyx; species Orthonyx spaldingii. The sequence continues at coordinate 900,310 of VZTJ01000306.1, forward strand.
AGAAAGAGGTTTTGCATTTCCTACCAGAAATTAGAGTCATTATTTTCAAGAAGAATCTTTAAAAAACAGTTTAGTGCTTAGTGTTTGTAGCACAACAATGCGACTTAGTTCAGCAGATAGTTTGGCAACACTTAATTGAGCAAGAAGAGGATTTTAAAAATAAGGCTTTACATAGGTGTGTCTTCTCAGGAGTTTGCTCTTAGAAGAATGCAAGGTAAGGATCATACTTTTAAACAAATGAAACCATGAAATTGTCAATTGGTTCAAGAATTGATGGAAGAGAACTAATTTATAACAGAAAAAATTGGCATGTGAATGCTCCATTGTTTGAGCAAAGCACAGGGTTGACGGGGTGGGGGAGGGTGACGTTTACAGCAGCAGACATTTTCTCTTCCTCTTCTTTACAGGAGGGGGGCACAGCACTGCTCGGATGGCTTCATCAAACACTGTCTTGAGGCCTCGCTGCGTAAGTGCTGAGCATTCGAGATATTTCACTGCGCCTGGCGGAGCAGAGACACGGTTACAAAGAGCTCTGCACTGCTCCCAGCTGGCTCCACAACAAAAGCCAGGCGTTCATTTAATTAAGGTACAAGGTCTGCCACAAGCACAGCCCAGATCCAGCCAGCACCAACCCCGCTGCCCTCATACCGATCTCTTTTGCCATGGCAAGGCCCTGTGGGTAGGTGATGGGAGTCAGCTTCTTCTCCTTCAGCTTCTCAATCGTGTCCTTGTCATCCCGCAGGTCCAGTTTGGTGCCCACGAGAATGATGGGGGTGTTGGGACAGTGGTGCCGCACCTCAGGATACCACTGGGGAGGACAAATAAAAAATGTGTCTCTTGTGTGGGGGCAGAGCTCCCTGAAGGCCCTGGCACATCACACCTGAGGGCTTCCAGTCCTGCACTTTCTGTCAGAGTAGAGGGGAGCACCAAGATGCCCATCAGTCAGGATTAGAAAAGGGCACATCACTGTTAATGAAGCCAGCAGCTGTTTCCATGTACTTTTAAAATGTAGCCCATTAAGGGCTGTATTTTCCTCACACACCACAAGAGCCCTGGGCCCCCCTGCCCATGGAGACACCTCCTTGTGCAGCTGAGTTGTCCAAGGACGTAAAATACTCCCACAGTCACAGAGCACGTGCAGAAGGATGGCTGATGCAAGGAAGAAGTGCTAGCAACCCAATTTTTACATGCATTTGTTTTAAAACTTTTTTTTTAAACTGTACTAAAAGGAAAGCTCCTGTTTGTGATCTCAGCACCTTGCTGGCTGAACACTCTTAAATTACTGTTATCAATGCATCAAGGAACAATTCGTACTTAAGTGTGTCATGTGCCCTGAACTTCCATGACTCACAAGTTAGGCAAATGGATTTCTGCTTTTTCAAGCTGCATTTCACATGGCCTGTGGGAAAAACAATTACAAAAATGCACCTAATACTTCCCAAGCTCTGCTGTGAAGTGAACAGTACGATGAACATTCAGAAATAAAATGGTACCAGCTTGTCCTTACCTTAGCACGGACATTTTCAAAGGAAGCTGGGCTCACGAGGGAAAAGCAGATTAAGAAGACATCCTACAAAACAAGTTGGCAGAAGTCAGCCCGACGAGAAGCCACTGTAGAATGCCATGAACAGGCCAGTGCCAGCAGTACCTCCATCACACTGCCAGCTCTACCACACTTGCAAAAGGCAAGGTCAGCAATACAGCTGCACATGGCAATCTGAGGCAGCTTTCCCAGTGGGAAATCCATTCCCAGGCAGCTGCAAGCAGCCAGAGAGAAGGGGGGAAACAAACAAATAGATTGCAGTCAAATTTATAATCAGCTAGTGCAGTAGTCAGCAACTAGGACACTAATGCCACTGCCTTGCAAGGGTTTGTTTCTCTAAATGTCATTTCTTCCTCACTGACAGGGAACTCATCAGCATAGGATGTTGCAAAGTGTTAACTATTAATAAACAACTATAAAAGAGTCTTAAATTGCATTGGCCAACTACACAGTATGAAATTTAAAAAAAAGGAAAATCAAACGAGAATTTCTACAATTATTACTTCCATGCCCAAATCAGAAGAATCTTGTTGAACTTCTTATGAAATTTCACTCCTGCTGAATGCCAGTATAAAAAAGATTTTAAAATTTCTTTATAACCAAATTAGGATTGAGATGGGCATTAAAAATCTCAAAGCTCCCCCCTTTCCTTTCTAAATAATGAGAAAGCAGAAAGAAAAATGGGTATTTTTAGGGATCTTGCACATCTTCCTTTTCAACTGAAGGCAAAAGATTCTATGTAACATCAGGTAAAAACATTTCAGAGCACATGTTTATGGTAACTGCAGGATACAATTCAGGTTTCACAATAACACACTCCAGTCTGCAAGCATCCAGAGTAACCCCAACACTCGTTTCCTCTGTCTGTATTGATGGAAACTTGCTGTATGACCCAAAACTCGGTGAGTGTCTCCCAAACGAGCCCAACTTTCCCCCACCTACCTCTGCATCCGTACTTATCCCGGCACCAAACGTGCTACAGAATCAGGCAGTGCAGAATGTTAGTTGATTGTGCTGCATTTCAAGGCATTTTGTTAGGTCAGCAGCTGACATCTCACTGCTAAGCACTTGCAACCCAGTCGTTCATGCATCACCCCAACAAGTTTCCGTAGCAGCGTCCCAGAAGAAGAAAGAAACAACATCAAATAATGTGATACTATGGCCACTACTTCTGATTTCCAATTCTGCAGGTTTGTGGGGACTCAAGGCTGCACGTGACGCAGACTCTCTCCTTCACTGGCTCCAGAGATCAAAAAATTTGGTGTAACCCCAAGGAATTACTGGAAGATCTCAGGTGCCTTGCACACTACCAATTGTAATAAGTAGAAAAAGCTATTTATTTTCAAGAAAATATTTAATCTTAGCAACTCATATAAACAAATTTGGTAACAGAGTTCTCAGATCCAGCAATCTGATAGTTCCAAGAAAAGTATTTGTTCAAAAAATAGGGGCCAATTTATCACTATCATAGGTAAGACAAGATGACAGAACTTGGAACTGAAGTTTATTTAAAATTTTACATACGGCAATAGGTTGATCTGTCAGACTGGAAGATATATTCTTACCATTGGTTCCTCCAACCTAATAACAGTAGGAGATAAAGTTACTCCTCAAATGGGTTTAAGGGAAAATGTTCTCAGTCAGCAATTTGTGCTCACAGACATTCTCAAGGAGGATTTTCTTCTTAAGAGAGACGCTGCCCTGTAATTCAGCACAACCAACTGCACCCAGAGCAGACACCAACCTTCCCAGAAACCAGTTCTGCACTGGCAGGGGAAACCTGCAAGATCAAACCTCTCCTGAAAAGCACCCAACTAACAATTTCTCTTTGGTCTCCTGAGGAAACAGACCTGACCACCTTTTCTGTCCCAACTTTTTCCTCCCCCAAATATTTAGAAATATTAGTAGATTTCAAATGCATTCAGGAGAAGATATTAATATATAATATAAAATATAAAAATTAATTATATTAATATATATTAATATAAATTCCTGTGTATTTTAAAAATAAAAATATTAATATGGAGAAAAAGACACAAATTAATGCCAAGCCCTGGCTGTGAAGTTCCCAGCTGTTAACTGCTGGGTGGCTGATCCCATCACACACTGCCCAAGGAACCAACACCCAGCTCCTCTCACCGTGCCCAAAACATCGTTCAGGTGCACAAACAGGGAAAGAAGGGTCACAAGAACATGCAAGGGGTGAGTTTTAAATAGCACAGTGAAGGAAGAGGGAGGCTGAGCACAGATCCTAAAACAAGTCAGGTTTCATCAGAACCGCTGTTCTCTTCCTCTGTGCTTTTTGTTAGTTTCAGGGGGATGATGAATCTTTGATACTGCACAAGTCTGAAATCTGAAGATTTCTTCACAAGGACTTCAAGACTTACCAGCCTGTTTCAGTTTCTGCTGCAAAAAATCAATCCAAATAACTGAAAGTACTTCAAACCTGTACTGAACAGTTACACATGCTTGCACAGAAGACACTTTTTCCCTAAGATGCTTAGACTGACATGGAATTCTTTTGCAGTCTACCACAAAGCCACGGTTACTTTAGCAGGCTGAAGACATGCACATGCATTCTGTCCCTTTGCCACAGACATTCTGTCCCTATTAAATACCTTTCAACACACTTTTCTCCACTTTTTGGAAAACATTTCTATGTTAAACAAAGCTGAAGTTTTAAGTATCCTATAAATATCTAAGCATTAGAGAAAACCAGCTTTCCATTGTCTCTCCTTCTAGAAAAGACAGGTATTTCTGGTATTTCAACTACAGTTGCCCACAAGTGGCAAATTCATATCAATCTTTATCATATCTGATGGAGAAGCCCAATGACTGTAAGTTAGTGAGCAGTGAATTAGGGAAAGGTGTGAATTAAGACAGATTACTAAAAATAGCACCAGAGTTCCTTAAATAAGATTCACATTATTCAAGAGAGCAGTTATGCTGTAGAGTAAATGAAACAATTTTGCATTTTACATTATTAGCATTTAACATATATTTGACAGTCAACAACAAGAGTCAAAACACCCCTGCAAATTACCCTTCCTTTACTTATAGCACAGCTCCATCGGGTAAAAGTCACTGCTCTAAACAGATTAGAAAACCACCTCTACAAAGATTAACTGTAGCTGAAGTCACGCTGGAAAGAAGAGAGCAGATCCCTTCAGTTTTTTCCTTAAACATGGAAAGATGCAGGATGCAGGCAGGACTTAACCAGTTGCACACAGGAAGACAGAAGCACATTTGTATCGATGTCACAGCACAAACTACAGCAAGAAATAAAACAACCACGGGCTCAAGCACGTTGGAAAGCTGGGACACCACAGCCTCTGTCAATACCAATAATCTCTTTATTCAGCGCTGCCTCTTTCACACTTAGAACATCTCCACACAGACTAAACAATATCAAGTGCTTAGCAGTGACAGTGTCAGGCTGCAGCCAAACATCGCCTAAAACCAAAAACAAACCCTGCCTTTGGCAGGCATGCTGACCTTAAAATCAATGGACTATGCACCAAGATTTTTTGGGTTAGTTTTGGGGTGTTTTTTTTCTTTTAAATCACCCATTCTAGACAATTCTGAGGCTGCAAGTACACAAAACCCAACAAGTACCAGTGCACACAAATACACAGGGCATGCAAATTTTAGCTTTTTTACAACTGTACACACCCCAGAGATTATAAATTACAGCTACAGCACATAAAATGAAAGAGGGTCACTGTTACTAATAAATACAACCCCAGGTGTGACAATGTGGGCCTTATGTTCAAAAAGAAAAATGCTTTATGTTAGACAAAGCTGCTCCTGGTTTCCCCCTGCAGCTCTTACTGTTTGCGGGTAGGAGAGTGGACGTAGTCTGTCATAGTCCTCTTGACCAGCTGTGTCCCACAAACCCAGGTTGACTGGTTTTCCATCAACCATTACATTGGCAGAGTAGTTGTCGAAACTGAAAATAAAGAGAGTTAGCTGCATTAGCTTGCAGTAAAATAAGGCACCAAAGGACTTTTTCCTCACAGAGTGCTAACTGGGAAAACCAGGGAAGGAAACATTTTAATTGTATCCGTCGGCTCCCCAGAGGGAGTAAGGCTGTTCTTTAAATAACAAGCGTGATGTTGGGTAATGGAATAAAAAATTATACACAACAGACTTGGTCCAGCCTGAGCAGAAGTGATCTCTGTCATGCCTCTTCCAAAGGAAGTGTTAATCCCAGTGAGCACAGGAAAGCAGGTGATGTACTTAGCAAGCACTTTCCAGTCTTAGTGGGACATTCAGCAAGTTAATCTGTCTCATGGTGTGAGATTTAGAACAGAAGATACAGGACCAGCAACCAAGGGATCCTTAATGACAACAGTAGGTAAGAAAAAAGCTAATTAATCCTACTAATCAAAACCCCCTCCAACGAAATATCAAAGCTCATAACCAGGGGCCAGCAGAGGGCTCGTTTTTATCTCATCACTGCTGAGGGTGCAAAGGTTTTAACGACTCGTTAAGGCTAAACCAAGTTCACTGGGAACACAAAACACTGTGATGCAAAAACTCAAATTTAAGACCAGAAAAAAGGAAACAGGAGTAACTAAGGCAGCAAGGCCTTGGACGGGTAACAGAAGTCACCTGTAAACCTTATTAGAATGTATTTTGTTATCTGAAAAACTCATCAATACTTCAGAGAGCAGCATAGCCAGGTGAAAACACAGAGACATCTGAAAAGGGCAAAGTTGCACATGTACAAAACACCCCCCAACAGGCCCTGGAAAAGAGAACTGCACTAATACTGATACTGACAAATCCTTATGTGAAAGAAAAAGGGAAGCAGCAGAATAAATGAGTCTCCACAGTCTCGCCTGAGGAGCTACAGAGCCATGGCTGGCTTAGCACAGGATTGGCAGTAGCACAAAAAGTGGAAGGAATAAATAAACAAAAAATCACCAGGCATGTAAGACAACTATTTCTGACTATGATATGATGTTTTACAAGCTGTTCAGCCTTGGGACTACTTATTATGAATGACATTAGAGACAGAAACACACTATTTTGGAAGAGAACATCTGGTAAAATGTCAGCAAATGTTAGTCCCTAATCAGCCAGGCCTGGAGGGCACAGAGAGCCAAAACTGAGGGACCATCAGCAAGCACTGCTGTGACTGTGCTGCAGTAAAAGCTCAAAGTGCTCCTGACACACACCTGGATACTCAGCTGAGCAGTTTAGATGAAACTGAGGGGTGCTTGCAGCCAATTTAAACAATTCAGTTAAGGAATGTGGAACGGCAGCAGGCACTGAGAAGCTGACAGAAATGAGTTGTTTGGATTTTATAAGTACTTACACAGTGGGTATATACTCTCCAGGAAATGCATTGGTTGTGTAACTGATGAGTAGGCATGTTTTACCTACAGCACTGCAAGAAGAGAAAGTTCACATGTAAAATACATTCATCTTGAATAACAAGAAATAATATTCCTTTTAGGGGAAGAAGATTAATTACATCCAGACACCTAAGGACAACTGAGTATCTCCAGTCACTACTGTGCAGGAAAACAGCTAACTGCAGCATTAGAATTACTGGCAATGTAAACACACCTAATATAAACATCCATTTTGTGAAGTGATAAATTACCAAATTTTGTTATTTTTTAGTCACAAAAAAACCCAACAAACCCGCAGGTATTAACTGGACTACTAACATCTCCTGGTCACCTGACTGAATACTCAGGAAGACTGCCTTACTCCAACTCTGAAATTACAAAAACCTGAGAAGTATTTCCAGACACTCTTACCCAATTCCAAAACTGTTATCATTTCCACAAAATGGTATATTTGCATATAAGTGAAGTTAAAGAAAGCTTGAAAAGTATAATTTCTCAACACATCATTACTTCCAAGAATTTAAGGAATGAATATAAATGATAACTCTCACATTATTTACTGCTATTGCAAAGTGACTCCCCACATGCATTCACCAATTATTCAAACATTTCATTAAATGATTTATAGATAAATTACATTCCAGTATTGGAAAACTTGGAACACCAAACCTCTTCCTACTGATCTAATTCACAAGAGCCTCAAATGGGGGCAGGACAAGGCTCTATTCCAGGATTCCTTCAAAACTTTGGCAGCCAGCTCATTCCCTCTCCACCCTCCTCCCCACATCTTATCTGGAGTCAAACATTTGATTAAGGACAGCATTCAGTTTTTGTTACAGTTTCAATTAAAGTGTTGGAAAACTTGAAACTGGCCTTATTTCTTTTTTAAAACAGTGTCTGCAAAGAGTGTTTGTGACACTGCAGACTGGTTCCCTTGCAGGCTTCCCACTGGCAGTGCATAATCCTTTGACCATGTGAGAGATTCCAGCGGGGAGCTGGTTCCTCCGATTCTGCCAGACAGCCTCAGAGCCCCTTCCCGAACTCCAGGGAAGGAAAACTGCATTGTCTTGCAGATGTTTTATCACTACAGCCATTTGCTCAAAGCCAGTCAGCAGTAACTTTGAAACCTTGCTGCACCTACTCCTATGATTGTGCCATTAGTATGAGGTTTGACTCATGAGCCTCCTGAACTAAATCTTTCACAAGTGAATCTGAGCTTTGTCACGTCCAGAAGTCACAGCTCAATCTCTAACTACAGTCTCTCCGTTCCTCACTGCATTAGCCCAAGAAGGTATTTGATAGCAGCTTCTGACAACATCACCTGAAATGCCTGAGCTATGGAAGGGTCGCTTCAGTGTGCAAAATTATCTGGGATTTTATCCTACACACCCACTTTTAATTGTAATTTGCTTTATGTTTCTGAGCCAGTACCTGCCATAACACCTCCCATCTGCTGCACCTCTGACCATACCATGCAGTTTTCCACCCTGCTTCTAAGACACCGGCTCCTCACACAGTTCTGAGGGTTTTTTCCTTTCAGCAAGAACTCTCTTTACCAAGCTATAATAACAACATGAAAGAAGGCATTTAATTCTGTTCTCATTAAGGACGATCTCTGAACATCCCCTTTTTGTAAAAGGTTTGAGATATACTCGTGCTCAAAAGTAGATGGATTTACCCTTAGAAACAACTTGTGTGGGAAACAATCAAGGAGCAGCTCACCATGCAGATACCTGTTTAACAGCTGTCAAAAGAGGAGATCCCATCTTAGCTCCTGAGCTCACACCCCAACAAGCCAGAACAAGGAGTTAAGGAAAGTTATTCCTCCCCCATAAGGACAACTTGCTATTTTAGCTGCCTGCTGATGAGTTAGCTCAGTTTGGATGTACTGCTGAGCTGCTCTCACAGCACCACACAGCCGGCTGTGCCGGGCCAGCTCACAAAGGACAAGTGGGAAAACCTTCAGGATCCCCGGCGCAGCAACAGCCAACAGCTTTGGGAAATCTCTTGAGGCGCAGAGACCTCAACGCGTTCTCACGCTTCAGGAACCTGTTTGGGCTGACGCTTCAGTTTCCAGTAAGGTCATTACAGGTAATTTGAGCTTCCAACCAATTAATGTCGAACTCAACATTTTCAGTAGCGGATCAGGAACTTTTCTGTGCACCCAGGCTCCTCTGCCCACCTTGCAGTGAAACTCCTGAGTCTGCTCTGGCTAATCAAAACAGCACAGGAAGGTGGTGAGAGATTTCATTCCAAGCTTAGAAGTGCCTGTAGTGTGTTTCTGCAGCACCAATCAGCCAGAGTCATTTAAACAAGAAAAGACACGTTCAACAACCCCATTTCAGACTTGCTCCATCCAGGTTTCCTGCTTTCCTTGCCTTCTGGCTCGCTGCCACACGAATCAGATCATTATGGTCATCAGTCTTAAAAATAAACACTAATGCCTACCTTTATAAAGTACATCCTCTAAGTGCTTTATCAACTTTTTTAGACTTCTAATTTCTGTAATAAAACAACTCCCCTAAAGAGAATTCCAACTGCTTGGCAAAGTTTAAATCCTTGTACATAAAGGCTGAGACTAAGAATCTAAAATAACACCAAGATTAGTCATAAGATTTCTAGCAACTACTTAATCACAGCTCTGTCCACCCACTATTACATAAATGAAACCAGCAACATTTGACTGTCATTAAAAACATGGCCTAGAGAAATCCAGATTTCAATGCTTAACAAAACTACCTTAACAAAAGACAGCACTGAGTCCCTTTTTGATTCTGAGTAGTATCCAGGAATCAATGTATTTATATAACCATATATGTACTAATTCCTGAACACAAAACATATCTCCTCTTTATTTGTGCCAGCAAGTTTCATGAAATCTCCCCCCTGAAGCAGAGCTGCTTGGAGCCATGTTTTATTTGCAAACAGGTGGCAGTTCCCATAAAAGGCCTTGCTTGTACCATTTCTTCCCTTCTCTGATGCTCATGAACCACCTCTGTGGCACACACAATGCACAGCAGCCCAGGTCTTTGCTCAGACATTACAGAGTAGCTGAGATTTCCCCAGTACCACCCTCAGATCAAGAGTTCAGTCCTGCTGCCGTGGTGGTTTAGCTGCACAGGGCTCTCAGATAAGCTGTGTTACTCACTGTGACACACCCTCTCCCAAATGCCCTCTTCAGTACTTACAATACTATTACTTCTTCAAAAACTTTGAAACGGTCAGTAACACGAGTTACCAAGTTTCAAGTCACTGCACTCTCTCCAGACGGCACGGGAGGTGCTCAGCCTCTCACACAAACCCTGCGCTGCACTCAGGAAGACGCCAATTACCCTACACACCCCTCCCCTTCTCCCCGAGCCATCCAAGCAAAGACAGACCAGCTTTAGCAGACGAGGTCTCAGATTAAGCAGAATTCCAAACACAGACTTCTGAATTACTGCTCTTACAGAATTTCTGCAATTAAAAAATGCCTACAAAAGAGCACGAAGTGCGACAACTTCTGTGGCATCTTGTAATTGGTAATTTCTCCAAAACACAGAGCCTCTCCTAACATTACACAATATCACTGGAGATTTTGTACCACTTAACAGCTGCCTTTTTGTAGTGAAAACAAAAGCTGCTAAAAATAACTTCCACCAATGCTGCTTCTCAAGTGTCAATCAACAGCAATTCCTGCAGTCACTCCAGCGGCTGCTCTTCATCTGTCCTGCACATTCCTCCTGCTCTCGATCCTGACAGCTCAAAGCAACAGTTGTCATTTCTTTTCCCCCAAACAATCCCCACAGTGAAACAAAAAAAACCAAGGGGGAAATATGATAGCCCAAACTAGCACACATGCCACACTTTTCTAGTCAAGTTGGTTGTCTAAGCATACACTAGTCAAAACTCTAAGAACAAAACACGAGTTACATAGGAGAAACAGCCTAGTCATTAACAAATTTAAAAAATGAGCACATGTACATCTAAAGCTTTGTTTATTTTGTTCCTAGCAGATCTTTGTGGAGGGTACATAAAACAATACCCAAGTTTTACATTACATAAGCAAATCTTTAACCTGCATTGTTTCACAGGAACACTAAAACTTTGGCCTTATCTAAGCCAAACATGACATTTCCTAGAATACCTGCAATGCTGGAGCTCTTGAAGCAGCAACAGCACAAAGAAACACAAATAGTTAAATATTTTTAAAAACAGTGAAGAGAGAACGATACAAAGCTAAAACGAGCAACAGTACCTGAACAGTAAGAAAGATTTGTTTCTAAGGAGGAAGGAAAAGAAATTAAACTACATTATTTTGTTAACACATACGTACAAAAATCAGGTAGAACTACACCACTTACATTTCCAAGACAAAGACAAACAAAAATGCCAGGAAGAGGGATAGTTTACAAAGCAAATGACCCAAAGAACTGTTTTGTTGAATTACTGAACATTATAGAGTTCATTTGTGCTGAGTTCTCAGTTCTAGAGGAGGAAGTAGACTGAACCTTTTCCCCACCCAAACATGATGCATCACATTTATTTACAGCATTGTAAAGACAGAGTTCAGATGAATTTAAAAAGTATATAGTAGAAAAGCAATTTTGTTGGGTTTAAATTCAATATAAGCAAAAGAGCAGTCCACAGTTATCCTATCTGGCATCAAAGAATTACACTACTATGAAAATTATTTATTGAGATATCACTTTCATGTTCATATGGCTCCAAATGTTACATAGCAAGTCAAAACAAATTTGTCACACTGTAAGGTTTATCTTTCAACCATACTTAGCTGTCTTTTTATGAATTCTACATCGTTAAAAACAAATCAACAAACCCCACACACACAAATAACTTGAAGATTAAGGCACCATGTGAAATTACAGACCACTGTAGTGAGTCCATTTAGCTACACTTCACTCCTCTGTCATCTACAGAAGTTTGCTGTGATACCAATTATGCTCAGCCTACACTGGGATTTTTGTTTCTCCTAAAAGAAAAAAAAAAACCTCAAACTGCATAAGACAAGTCTTGTTTTCCAGCTGGCCTGTGATGTTCCCCTGAGTTTTGGCATCCACTAAGAGAGAGTCCCTCTGAGCTGAGTGGAATAGTATCATGGAGAATATTCAAAAATACCAAACACACAAACTCTTTCCTCAGTTCCAGCACTCCTCACACTGAAATCCAACTGTTAAATTAATGAGTTAACTCGATTCTAAAAAGCATCCCCAACTTGTTTCACATATAAGCAACACCATATTAAGATCCTGTAAGTGTAACAGCTCTTTACAGACAAGTATACAATTAACTATTTGTATTTCCAGCGCCTATCAGTCTCCTTCAGACAGAAGCCTTACAAGGCCAGATGTCTGCAGGCAAAAAAGCAGTTTCTGTCCAAAAGCATTTATCTATCTGCACAGAGTTCAGCCCATTTCACTCAGTTTTACTGCGAGAGTCAGATGTCAAAAATCAAGCTCTAAAAGGTAGTAAGTTTGTTACTTTCACAAAAGGTATTTCAAACCAATATTAATTTTCTCATATAATTAAAAACACAGTAATTTTTTAATACACTTAGGCTATTTGGGTGATGAAAGAACAGCAGCAAGCAGAGGCAGTGCAGGGAGGCGGCCCGGCCTGCCCGGACAGCCCAGCACACCCCGTTCACTGCCGGCGCCGCTCCTGCCCGCCCCAGCGCCAAGCCCTCGGTCACCGCTCGGCCCCACGGCGTGCGGGGCTGGGCCCGGCCAGCGCGGGGCGCGCAGGGCCGCCGACCCTCGCACAGCCCGCTCCCTCCCGTGCCCGCGCGTCCCTCCCCGCCCGGCAGCGGCAGCAGCAGGAAGCCGCGGCCGCCACCCACCCACCCACCTGGCCCCGGCCCCGGCCCCGGCCGCC
>VZTJ01000306.1:931421-946117 GCA_013397795.1 Orthonyx spaldingii
CCCCCCCTCCCCGCTCTGAGGACGGGAGGGGGGGGGAAGGGCAAAGGCCCAGCCTTACCAGAGAGAGAAGCACAGGACTTGCTTCTCTCGCAGCAACAGGACAGGAAAAGAGGGTTTTTTTCAGGTGTATCTCTCTTAAATATGGTTTTTTCCCTGGAGGCGGAACAACTTTTAATTGGATTATACACCCATCAATACTCAAAACTAGCTGGTCACTGGCTCTGTTTCCCAGGAAGCAAGGTGCACTGCTTCCTGCACCATAGGTTACTTGAAAGACTGACTTTTCCTGGGTAAACCCACGACACCATGGTAAATACATGTAATGGCCACAGCAACTCTTGCATCATCCAGGATAACCACTGTTGGGTGCTTCTCTGCACAGTTAAAATCACCTCAGTATTAACAGATATGCCAGAGCTCTTGTTTTTGCTGAACGAAATATTTCTATTAAAGGAGTAGAATAAACACGTATCCTCTGCTTAATGTTGAACATGGAAAAACATTAAAACAGGATCCACTCACCCTTCAGAGGTCTCTCTTCTGAAAGCTGCTATCAGGGGACCTTTTGAGGTCCCTTGCTGACACAAGTGATACATTTTGAAGAAGTATATTGTTATGGGCTGTTCTCTGAAAAGAACTGATACGACAACCCTGAAGAAAGGGCTGATTCCTTGAGTACACAATTAATGTATTTTCCTTAATGATGAACGCTGAGATCATACTGTTCCTCAAAACAAGCATTTAAACAGAAAAAAGGAGGGGGGACAAAACCGAATATGATAATCCAATATAAAGTTCTGTAAAGTTTTGGCTGTGGTTAGACCTCCACACTTAAGGAAGTGTTATCAGTGCTCCCTGCACATCGCTGTAGGTTCCTCACGGCTTTTGGAATTTGTATGGCAGATCCTGAAGTAGTAAATTGTAACCTTTGCTTGTCCACAATGTTCCAGCCACCCACTCTGACAGTGATGTGATACAGCCTTAATTACTCATGTTGTCGTCACTTTCAGATGGTTTATCAGCAGTTTTATATACATTTATTTAATTGGGCGTGATACCTGCAACGGGGAATGTTAAGGAACTCTGAATACTTTTGCAAATAAACTCAGGAACAGACATGCTACTCTGTGCATATCCAAATCTCCTCCTATTAGGATCTGAAATGCTTTGAAGTCAGATTCAAGTTGGTGACCTATGACTTTGTGGTAGCCTCTTTGTTCATCTCATACTGTAAAATTCTGTAAGAGCAACTCATCTGTGTAGAAGCCCAAATTTCCTCTCTGCAAATCTGAGGTTGCCAGAGGAACCTTTTAGCAATTTACACTCATCACAACACTTATCTCTTCAGTATGTTTCTTAGCTCTTGCTTTTTCTGGCAGATATTATAGCAGCTTAAAATTTAAAACCTCCAAAACCTCAAACCAAACACAAGTACCAAAGATTCTGCTGAAGATATTCACATTTCTTAAAGAGATGATTTTTAAGAGGTGGATGGAGTGCTTTACCTTCCATTAAAAAAGAAAGTATTGGATGGGATTTTGTTATCAAGAACTGTGGTGTGTTTGTAAAAAGCACTTGTAAGTCTTGAACGGTAGGAAGTGCTTTGTCTATTTGTTATCACAAGCATTTTTTACACATATCAAAATACTCCTTTATTTATCTTTAACCTCGTAGTTCAAAGAAAAGAAAAAAAAAAAACAAACACATTTTGGAATTCTTTCAAGTATTATGTTTTGTTAAAAGTGTCCCCAAGGGCAAAGGACCAAAACCAACACAGACCTCTTGCTCACTGAACAAAAAGCCAGCAGCAATGACAAGCAGGATGTTTTTGATGCTCTTTGTTGTTTTTTTTTCTGGGGCTGGTGGCTGAAGCCCTTAATCACTTTAGCTGGAAGTTATTCACAAATAACCCTTCTGAGCTCAGTAATCCTGTCTTGCTTTGTATCATAAAAAAATCTTTGCTACAGCAGGGATTCCTAAATCGCCTCTCAGATCTTAGCCCTGCAGTCCAAGTACTGCGTGCTGACTGCAAGCACGTATGACCTGCTCCAGAGCTACAATAGCTACAGCATTTCCAATTTCTGCCTCCTTCAATATAAAAGCATTTAAGATTAAAACAACAAAAAATATTTTATGATGTTGTATAACACCTTCTTAAGGGTTCGTTTGTACCCCTTCAGGTGTTTCTCACTTTAGGTCAGGTTTGTAGATGCTGAATTTTCTATCATGCTGAAAATCACACACTAGCACAAAAACTTGTCAAAACAGAATGAAAATTCAAACCTTTTTTGAAGTTGGACAGCCTTCTTTTATCTTCGGTTCCCTCTAGCTGCTTTCTGAGTGAGAACATCTGTACAGACTATAGCAGGTTTCAAGTCCTTCACTTTGATATACGGTGTGTGTTTCCAACAATCTGTTGCTTAAAATAAAAGCTGTCTGGTCTGTGTTGTCACTGTCAATCATAATTTTCAGAGCTCTTCCTCACATTTTCTTTCTGGTTTATCATCATTCGTTTGCAGTTGATAGCTGTATCTTCTGCTTTCCTTCTATTTAGCTAAACTACTTACTTGCCAATGCTGGCAAGCAGAAGTCTGCAGAGCTTTTCATCACTGGATATTTTGTTACAGTCAGTTCATCAAGCTTTTTAGGTACTTGCTCAATTTACAGTTAATTCTAATATATTTTCATAAAGTATCCATAAGGAACTGTAGGTGTTCCTGAATGGGTTTTTGAGCATTTTCTCTTTAATCACATAGGAACTGAGTTTTCTGAAGGCCCCTGTTGAAACAGCACTGTCCAAAAGTCTGATTCCATTTTGTATATGGCTGTTGTTACTACAGTTAGTATAAAAGGATGCTTTTATAAGTGAAAATATCTCTGTAAATCTTGGTTATTCACATGTGCTTGTTCAATTCAGCAGGTGATCTGCCTGTGAGGGTACTTCTGCCTCCGAGCAGATATTCCAGCCATGATCAAATAATGTGATACACAAGATGATTCCTCTCAAACATACAAACCCGAGAGCCAAGGAGTAAACCCGTCGAGAAAAAAACCAGAAAGACCAACCAATTAAAAAAAAGTGCTTTGAACATATTCTTGGTTTAATTTGATAGGTCATTTTGCTAGAAACATGGGATGAGAAGGTATAAAGTAAAACTTGAGACAGGAGGCAACCTAGATATGATCTGATTTTCCTTTATAACAGGAACTGTCAAATAGTTCAGATCACACAGGGAGGGTGGGATTAATTAAGGACTTGAAATGGGCTCAGAGGAAATGAAAACAGCACAAATATTTTACAACCCTTTCGTGGAACAGGAGAATCACAGTTTTACCATTATTCCCCCAGAGGTATTTCTGTTGTTCTTCCAGCCCTACATACACCTTAGCATAGTGCAGAACAATGTGGAGAAAGCAAGGTTGGGTTTTTTTGCTTTGGTTTGTTTTTTGCATTTACAGAATGTGTAATCAATAAGAAAAGAAATCTGATAGTAGGATTTATCTGTTTAAGTACCTTAGAGTGGTTTCAGTTGGACAAATCACAGCTCCAGTCCTGTAATCCAATCACACAAGATCAGTACTGATGTCTGGCCTTGTTGACTTAATCAGAGCTCTGGAGCTGAGGATCTGCCTGTGTGAGTTGAGCTACAATGCCTGGACTTGGTGATTTATAGGAATGTCATTAAATTTAGTCTGGGTTAAAAGTGCAGCCCTACCCACAGCAGAGACAATGTGAATCTTCCCAGCCATTCAAATTGAGACAATATCATGTTCCTGAAGGGCCTTGAAATTCATTGCATACATTCCAAATACTGTACTCTTCATAGAAAAGCCCTCTTTAAGTGTATTATCTTGAAAAAAAGAGTCAACATTTACCAGCTGAGAACCATAAAACTAAAATACATCATGTCTAAAGTTCCAGCATATAGATTATCTTCTACAACTCAGAATTCCAGTTTATAAAATGGTAAAATGTGCTACTTTATTTGAAAGATTAAATTAATAAAAGCTTTTGATAAGACTTTTTACATAGCTTTAAACTCGCTATTGCTTTTTAATCTTAGACATTCTCACATGAACTGCTCCAAGTAATTGTTAACAAGGTTATTAAAGCTTTTTATGCAAAGGAAGTGTAACTTTTTTATTTCCTGGAGTACTAAATTCTAATTTTTTTCTTTCTCAGCTACACATTGTTCATTTGTGATATGCTGGGTCTTGTATTACTTTGCTTGATGTTGGTGCTGCAGTTAAACATAATTCTAATATTTTTATCTACTACTGCTAATCAAGAAAATATATTGGAGTATCTTCTTGAAATGGTGAGTTAATGAAGTCACACCAAAATGAATTAGAAAGTCCTTACAAGAAATTAGGCTGTTAGAAGAAATGGGTATATTTTCAGAGTACCTTTTCTTATCACAGTTTAAATAACAATAAATTCTTTTTTTCAAATTAATCTGACAAACGTTACGTTATATAATTTCTTGTCACTGTAAGAAAGAATCCACAGTTCTTTTGCCCAGTTATTCTAAATAGTGTTATGACTGCCACATTTATTGGCAGAGAAGTAATGGTGTCTCCTTGCAATTTCCACTTAGAACAGAAGACAGCCCAATCAACACTAAATTCAGTAATTCAGGGAGAATGTTACATGACATCTCAAAAATCAGTGTTATCATTGTAAAGAAGTACTACAGAAGTGTTAAACAATTGTTGACTGTTAGCAGAAAGGGAGGAGACATTGTTTTAATGAGGCAGACTCTAAACTCAAAGGTGGAGTTTGTGTCTGAACTTTTGCTAAGGAGCTCTGTAAGGAAATTGGAGAGTTCCCGTTATTCAGGTGACTGCTGAATGTGAGTGGACAGACCTCTGTTCAAAACTGGACTGAAACCAAGGTAGGATGTCCAACCAGCACTGCAACAGCATTCAGGGAGTCTTTTGCTGATCATGCTCCCAGCACACCCCTAATATTGTGAGCTAAAGACCATTTCGTTAACATAAAATATGAAATTATAGTTTTCCTGACTGCATGTAATAACCATATATAAACACATATATAAGCATACACATGCATTAACAGCTGCTTGTTTAGATCAAGGATAAATTTCTGCTTAACTGTTTTCCATAAATGATTAAAAGTGCAGTAGAAAGAATGGAAACACACCCCAAGTGTGTAGCTGTAGGTGCTGCATTAAGCATGGAAAAAGCACACCCTTCTTTGCTGTTGCATTATTCTGGAATTAATACAGACCTTCCAAAAGCCCATTGTGATAAAGATACTGCTTTACTCATTGCTGTTGCCTGTGGTCAGCATTCTGGAGTAACATCTTTTATTGATCAGCCGTTTAGATTTCTGAGAATACTGATTTATCTGCATTTATCTGACATTACTTGCAGCTCACAATCTAATAAAACCAATATTATCTCCTTTCTAATAGTTTCAAGACAGCATTTCATTATTTTAACTGAAGAACAGAAGAATTTATCTCTTAACTCATATCAGAATATCTCAGCTTAACTAAAAAAGAATTAAAACTACATTTATAGAAAAGAAAGCTTTGTACAAATTATGCAGTAAGTCCAGACCATATCAGGAAAAAGCAGCAGCTAGAAAAAGAACTGCCAGGCAACTGTATATTGTAGAGAGTAAATATGGATATTTCACAGAAGCAATCAGGATACTGGAGATTCAAATATAAGAAACACCTAAAAATACTTCATGGAATGATTTAATGTATGGAGGAGATAACCACTCTTGTCAACAAGATGAAAAGGTTTTAACTGTGAGTGAGACAATATTTAAGAACATAACTAGTGCTTGGCAGCGTATTTATCTTGCAAATGTGATTAAGATGTTGCAAAAATTATCTGTTTGTTTTAATTGTAGTTACCTGCCATCTTGTTTTTCAGGTTTGGAGTCTTTCATACCCGCCGAGCTCCGGCAAAGCCTTACAGAGTAAAAAGCTGGGGCACGATTTTGTTAGTCATGAGAATTTAGCTGTGCTCCTTATCCGTGTTCAACTGGATACCACTTCCAGCAGGAATACCAGAATGCAGGTCTTAGCAGGCCAGGGAGAGAGAACACCCTTGCAGAAAATAATTCATTTGTTCTCAGCTGGTACAATAACTGAACTAAGTATCCCAGATTCTCATGCTTTTGAAGCATTCTCCATCAACAGCAGATTTCAAAGACTTCTATGTGAAAGTCTTTCAGGCATAAGTGTACTGTTATTCCCTAATGCTTTCAATTTTTTCCCCACAAACATAAAACGAAATGGTCTATTTAAAAAACCATATTTTTTATCCAGTGTGAAAACACTGAGCAGTCCACATTTACATGAGCAGCTTTGTGCACTAAAACTGCAGTAGATTGAATAACTTTTTAATAAAACATACTTTAATAGTTCCACTGTTTTGAAATACAATTATTTGCTTTCAAAATGTAGCTCCACCATCACTGTTTTAATTTTGGATATTTGGGAATTTCATATATCCTGCTGAATGGCACACCTGATCCATGCAGACATCCTTAAGAGGAGAGCTTGCATCTGTGCAAATGAGATTTCTGCTATTTGAAAATATAATGAAACTTTTAAAGATACACATTAAAATGAAACAAAAAATGTTTAAGTGAATTACTTTGCAGGACATTGTTTCAAATGTGTCTACTGTGTCTTGTACACTAAGTCAAATTTTTTTGTTACATTCCTTGTTTAGTCCAAATCATGGCAATCTGCCAGCCAGAGCTTTTAGTGATAAATTCTGCTATACAAAGCAAAAGTTTTTATATGTGAGGCCACTTCCTTCTGCTATTTTATCATCTTCCTGGTTTTGTCTGTTTTCAATAAATGCCTTTGTATTTTCACATCTTTTATATGCTTGTATACACAGACACTTTCCTCTGTATTAAAACTGATAGTTTCAAGTTGGTACGGATAAGAAAGACAGACTGTTGACTTAAATTTCGTTGCACTAATATCCTATATGAATGCTTTTATGTTACAGTGTTAAAAGATCTTAACATTGATATTAAAAGTATTTCCTGAATTTGGCAGTGGGGTGGAGAGGCAGGGGTGATGTTTCATAACAAGGTTTTAAAATGGAAATAATCTCTGGGTACAGCTACACTTGAGTGCTACAGATTGGCACCAGAAGGCTGGGTTCTCACAGTGAGCATGCATTATTTTAAAGCATCTCAAATTTAAACAAACTGAAGTTTAAATTCTAAAAAGAAATTATAGTGGAGGCCAAACATCTCTCCTTTGTCTGTCCCAAGGGGCCGAATATTTCTGCCTGAGGAGAAAAATCTAAAAAACTCATCAGTAAAGAGAAGCCACAGAGACCCCTGTACACACAGTGGAACCCGAAGAATCTTGAGGGAAAGGAGAATTTGAATTCGGGGTGGTCAGAGAAGAATGAGATCAGAGGGAAAAAGCTGAAGTTGCAATGTGGCAAACTGGAGAAAAGCTTCTGGAACTTACAAGAAAGAGAAGCTGTCCCTGCTGTCCCTGCCCATTTTAGCAGTCTGTCATGAATTCCTCCTTCCCACAAAAAAATGTTACCAAGGATGTAAGCTACAAATCATCTTTTTATCTTTCTATGAAGACTTTTTTTGTTGTTCTGTAGACCTATTGTTCTTTTACAATCATATTAATAGACTAAAAATAACAAGGGCCGTTGTGCCAGACTTTAATTACAATTCTGTTTCTTAAGAATTATTATTTTATACTGTGCTGATTGAGATCACAGAAATCTTTTTCTGACCACAGAGGTATAAGGTACCAATTTCATCCTTCCTGTAACTGTACTGAGGTAAATGGAGTTACATAAGGAATTAATTTGACCTGTCTCCTCCATTTCCTTGGAAAAATTCTTTGTTTCAGCTCTTGCCAAGTATTAACTTGGACTCTCCCTTGCTTAACATCTTGTACCTAGAGACAGTTTTTCTTTCTTTAAGACTATAAAGAGAAATACAGCAGGGGAAAGACAATTAAGGTGAAGATCTGCTTTTTAAATTGAGAGGACACTTCCATTATGGTAAGAAAATGCCAAAACCATTTTATTTGGTATAGATGTGTATGGGATTATTCTTACATCTGTGAAGATATGAAAGGTATAAAACAGTACATATAACCATGAGAGGGTAAGGATTTAAGTAATGTTTTTCTGCCTAAGACCCATGTGTTTATTCCTAACTGCAGCAGTTGGAATAAACAGGGACCCTTCTTGGTCAGAGACCGTAAGAAAATATTACACATCACCTTTCAACAAAGAATCATTCCCTTTCCCCTGGACTCAACAAGTGTATTAAACTATGAGAGAAGCTGAATGACTACTCTTACCAGTCTTACTGCAATTTCATGATGCAATAAATTTAATTTCTGGATGGCAATGTGGCATGAAATTCTTTGTACAAATTCAACCCAGCAGTACAAAGTTATTTAAAACCCAAAACCCTCAAACACAAGGACTGGAGAGTGGTTTTCCTCCTGGTGGTTTTACGTTAGAGTTGATATCATCTGTCTTCCTGCTGCCAGCAAAAAGCCAGGACAAAGCTTGGTCTAAACACTGTAACTCATAGCTGGCTAACCTTGAGAGAAATGCAGTTACATGTTCATATTTAACCTTGATCAATTTATTACCATTAGATGATCTAGTATTGCACAGATGAGACAGAACAAGCATGTAAGCCTGAGTATAAGCTCAGTTTGAGAAGGGCTGAGCATGAGGGATCAGAAAGTGAAATTGATGGAGAGTCTGTGGTTAAGAATAAGGTTAGAATTATGCAGGGGTATTGTCCCCACAGACAAATTTACAATGCAGCAGCCTCCCTTCCTTCTTTCCATACCATCTGTGTGTCACAGTCTACCAGTGCTGCAATTGTGCCAATGCAACTGTTTGTGGGACCAGAGCGTGAATTTAATCAATGGAGCAATTCTGGTTCAAAATGATTAGATTAGACAGAACCTTAAAAATCTGGACTGAGCGATCTGATTTACAGCATGGCTTCACGAACAGCTGCACAAACAGCTCAGAGGCCACTAAAAGTCAAAATCATTAGTTGCCAGTTCCTGCTCCTGTCTGAATTTATGGTTCCATATTTATTAAACCCAGATTTGTGCACTGCTGACTAGCCAGCAGCAGGAGCTGAGCCAGCTCATGTGGAGATATGCCACTGCATTTCACTCACTGGTGAATCAACAAGAGCACCTGGTGTGGCCCTTCTAACACCGTGTGTCACAAGCAAGTGCAGCTTGTCACTTGGCTGCCACCTGTGCCAGGGGATGCCAGCCCTGGTACCCTGGGACTTGGCTGAGGAGGCTTCTTCAGGCAGGGAGGAGGAACTGTGGGGGCTCCCATGCATCAGCTGCTGCCATATGCATGCAGCCAGAGCAGGACTCATGCATGGTTTGCAGCCCAGCTGCAACTCCCACTGTAGGATGACTCAGGAATTTTAAATTCCCAGGCCTTGGTGAGACTGGAGAGTGGTATGTGAGAATACATCTAACCATGCCAAGCTGGAGTTAGCCAGCAGAAGGGAATTCAGACTGTGGCTACTTCTCAGGGTGGGAACAGTCTGGCCTTAATCAGCACACTCTCCTTTGAGGGTTAATTTACATCAAGTTCTTTCACTTTTCCTGAGATAGAAAAACCCTCTCAAGCTTCATGCAAAATTCCACTCATGATCTGTTTCAGCCCATGTCCTTTGAATCCAAATCCTCTTTTTCTGTTATTTTAGGCCCAGCTTTCATGCTAGAAAGCATCCTGCTTGTGTCTAGTACTGTGCATAATTAATACAGGTAGAACAAGTTCTAATGCAAAGTATATCTCAGATCAGAAGCATTACAGAGGTGGTGGACCTTTGCAGTTTTTAATGCATTTTGTTTTCCTCACCGGGACATTCTGGTGTTTTTTCCTCAATGACTCACAAGTGGCCCTATCAGTGTTACACAATGGAAACAAGCACTGCCTTCCAAAACCAGTAATATTTGATGCTAGGAGTAGATAAAGCTCATTTAGAAATCTTAAAAAAACACAAACCCTTAAATGTGTCAAGAATAGGAATTTAAAATAAGCTGCAAATAAAATTCAGGATATGATTTCAAAGTTAATCTGAGAGAAACTCCTTCAAAATTCTTAGAAGAAAGGTGTCTTTATTCTTGAGGGTTTTGACTATTTTAATGGAACTAGCTTCCTATCCATATAAAAAAGCAGCATTCATAAAAAATGTCTTACTTGCTAAGCTTTAGCTTTGATGTTCCCCAAAGAAACATAAAATACCTGAATGTAAAATTTTTTTGGCCTAAATGAAAGATGCAAGCACTTTTGAAACCTTTGAGACAACCAACAAACAGGATTTTCCATAAAAATGTTTTTCCAGCTGAGAAAAATGTGATATGTGTGACAACATAAACATTTTAAGAAACCATACATGGCTAAAACCCACCTGCCAGGCAGACAAAGTCAAAGAGTTTGCCTGAAGAGTTTAAGAATACCAGATTATTCAAGTATGATAAATAAATTTTAAAAAAAGGGGGAGAAAAAAGACATGCTGATGGACTAAGCATGGAAACTATTAAGCAATGCTTCTTAAAAATGTGAGAGCATCTATGTGAGCAAGCTGTAAAATCAACCAAACAATTCTAGATTACAAAACACTGCACAACATCTGTATTATTTAAGATGTATCTATATTCTTTGGGACAGATCTATATTCTTTAAGATATATCTATATTCTCTAAGAATGTATTATTAAGACTGTACAGACATTCATGTCTCTAAGATTAACTGTTCTCCTTAAGGGTAACTATCCTTCTTACCAAATCTAACAGAAATCACACTAAGCCAGACTTGCAAATTAGTGATGTCTTGCCTGAACACACGAAATGGGAGTACCTGCATGGAGGTGACCAGCTCTTTAAGATTTCAAAGAGTCTTCCTTCCAACAGTAAAGGAGCATTATTCCATTTCCCTGTGGCTGATACTGACATCCAGTCTGATGGCCCAACAGTTACTTTATTTCTTTCTGCATTGAGAAAATTCAGAATTTTATTTCTTATACTTGAAAATAATGCTACTATCCATGTATGAACATCCTCATAGCTCATGCTTCTGATTAGAAATAAAAACTTTATGAAATATATAATCGTAAA
Source organism: Orthonyx spaldingii (assembly GCA_013397795.1). NCBI lineage: Eukaryota > Metazoa > Chordata > Aves > Passeriformes > Orthonychidae > Orthonyx > Orthonyx spaldingii. The sequence continues at coordinate 942,575 of VZTJ01000306.1, forward strand.
ACTTTTATTTTCATTCACCACTCTTGGAATCTGGTTCAAAGTGAAACCCACAGAAACAGCTTAATATTTAATGAGCTTTATAGACCACAAAAATGTGATGTAAGGGTTTCAGTTGTCTTCACTGACTCTCTGTGTAGGGACAAATGCCATAACAGATGTGCTCCTGAATCCTTAAAATGAAGAATGACATGATAAATTACTTCTCAGTGGAAACTGAATCAGAACAGTTACCAAACTATCCAAAGAGGGTCAAAAGAAAAAAAAAAAAAAGAAAGAAAAAAACCAGACAAAGTATATTACCTGAAAATTCGGCAAGTAACCACATTTATCATCGAGGAATCAACCCTGCCAACAGCAGTTTTTGGAGAAAGCCCAATTTTCCACTAAAAATAATTTCAACAGACCAGCTATTAGACTATTATTTACATAAATGACAGACTATGAAGCTCTTCCAACACAGAAGGTTAGACTTGTGGATATGAAACTGGCAAAACATACTGGTTGTAAAAATAGAGCTAAGACTATGGAAGACACGGCAAGAAAGGAAAAAAAATCAAACAATCTTGAGAAAACTATTGTTTGAAACTCTCAGTAATATGAGGAAAATATTAAAATTCGTACCTATTTCAAAACAGAAGAATGATCAAAAATTCCAGAAAACAAAGAAGTTGTGACAGAATTATTCACAAGAGCAGAAAATAATTTATGGGAGTTTGTCTTGGAATTTGCTGAGATTGTAACGTGTATTGCTTCCTGGCATCTTTGTTGGCAAGGAACGACCCTGTATTTAATGATAGTGGTGTTGTTAGTGCTGAACTGCCAAAACCCAGGGAGCAGTTCTGCTGTGGTAGAACTGCTATAGCTACGATGTAGAACTGTGACTGTAATTCTTTACTCGATTTTACACATTTTCAAAAAATCTACTCCTGACCTAGTTAGGTTTACAGCCAGACATGAGCTTTGCTTTATACACAGGAAAATGAGGCAACAGGGTGAAAGGTTTGATCTTAAAAGTTTCTGTGACACACCTCACCTACAGATTGAACAGTTTGTCCACTAAAGCACCTTGTACACAGAATTAAGTTTTATGCTTAGAACACTTGTAGGATCAGGCCCATGCAAAAGCAAGTCTATCTATGATACACACAGCATGAACGAAAATGTTTTAAGGAATATCTGCCATCCTTTCAAAGACACACGGCCTTGGAGAGAACGCTGTAATTTCAATACTCTCTTGGACTATGTATCGTTAATAAGTCATCCTGCTAAAGCAGGACTGGAAAGAACAGATTCTTCTTGAGAGAGTATTGAATGACATCTATTCCAGAGTTCCAACAGAGTAAGCGCTATATTCACTAAGGCAAAATACTGAAAATTTCAGGGCTAAAGTTAATAATGAAGGTAAAACGAAGAACATTTTCCATACCTCATGAGTTGGGAATTGGATTTCACCAAAAAGTTTCTATCAAATATCGCAACTGGTCACTTGTAACTAGGACAGACATTTTTCAGATCTTCCTTGCATCACAAAATCATTTTTACCTTTGTTATTAATTTGGAGAGTTTTAAAACTAGTACTGCTTCCATGAAGTCAACAGGAATTTTGCACTGAATGGGCAGGAGGAGGACTGTTCTCCACACTTTACTATCCCCTGCTATTAGAATTAGTGACTAGGCTTTTTTATTCTGGACTAGAATTTTCCTTGTAGCAAAAGGGAGGGAGGGAAGGAGGGCAGGAAGGAAGGAAGGAAGGAAGGAAGGAAGGCTAACAAACAGAAACAAGAACATAAAAGCATATACTATATATAAAAGTGTGAAACAACACAAATGAAATGAAAGCAAACAATCTGTGATCAATTATAAAATTAGAATTTTTCTCATGAACCAGATTCCCCACTAATGTAAATGAACAGTTTGCTCAGTGTGCAAAAATATTCAGAGCCCACTGTCAGTTCATCTGCATTAAGACTTATTTTAAACCATCCTGTAATGGCACTTTATAGACATACATTTCAAAACAAATCTCTTACCAAGGTGATGCTTCTGTTTTATGTAATCATATCCTTTTTATAACTAACTTACTAAACTTATAACAATATTTAATTTAAAATATGAAAGACAAAGAGGAGTATTTTAAAGGTTTATGATTTTTAAAAAAGGTAAAACACTTTATCACCAGAGCAGCTGTCAGAGCCAAAGCTCAGCTCTCAGCAAAATGGGCTGTAATAACCATCTATTAGCAGCAGTGTCAAGAGGTGAGTGCTCCTGACACAGCTTCCTAGATGGTGCTCTGTCCCATGCCAGCCTACAAAAGGAAAATGAAAAACCCGATATTTTCCTGTTGGCTGACCCTTTCCTCCCACAGCTTCCTTTCTGAATAAAATCTTGACATGAGCGGTTTTTAAAAAATAATAAGGGGCGGTGCCAAGGAAGGAAGGAAGGAAGGAAGAATGGTGTGCGCCAGTACACTTCTGCTTACCTTTACAGACTCTGGAGGCTGCCCGGACTCGCATGGTAGGTAACTCACTGAAGATCTTTACTGAAGACTAAAGAAATCCCAGAGATGCTCTGGCTCCTAGGGCAGTAAGCAGGAGAGTCCTTTCTGTTATCCACACAGACAATGCCCACCAACACAAACCCCTGCACCGCCCATGGGGCACAGTCCCACTTCTACACCAGGCTCTCCCTGTGGCAGGGGGAGCACCCAGCACCGGACCCAAGAACAAGAAGCAAGAATCAGCAGAAAACACAGAGAAACATCAGATGTCTCGGGCTCTTTTTCAGACACTTGCACCCACCTCGTCCCCCTTCACTACGCTGCTTCAGGCCAGCTCAGCCCTCACCTTCCAATCTCCTCCCGCTCTCCCCCGCTTCCCTTTAAAACGCCCAAAGGAAGCTTTAGAACCCCACAAAAGAGTCAGGGGCTCTGCAGACATTTTCTGGCTCTTGCACACCCCAAAACACGACCCCAACCGACACGAGCCCAAGCGACTCGGCCCAGGCTCCCCCAGCTCCCGACCGCCCGGGCGACCCCCGGCAGTCCCCGGGAACGTCGCTTGAGCGGCCTGGGCGCTGCGGGGCCGCGCCGCGCGGGACCGGCCGGGGACTGAGCACCGCGAGGGGCAGGCGGGAGCGACAGACGGAGGCCGGGGCGCTGAGGGGGACGGGCAGCGCGGCGCTGGCCGCGACCCTGCAGCGCGGGAGTGGCGGCAGAAGGGGCGGGCGCAGCCACCTTCCCTCCGCGGGTCACATGAGAGGGGCGGGCGGTAGAGCCGAGGCGGTGGCGGCTACCGGGGCTGAGGCAGGGCTGGGCGGGGAGGGACGGAGCGGCGGAGCGAGGCAGCAGAGAGCGGCGGCGGTGGTAGTAGTAGCAGCAGCGGAGAAGGAGAAGGAAGAAGAAAAGAGGGAGAAAGAGGAGGAGGAAGAGAAGGAGGAGCAGGAGCAGGAGCGGCCGCGAGGCGCCGAGCGAGTGGAAGGAGCCCCGGGCCTCCCTGAGCCGCGGCCGCCGCGGAGCGCCCTGCCCGCCGTCCCAACATGGACGAA
>VZTJ01000306.1:946303-1013393 GCA_013397795.1 Orthonyx spaldingii
CCTCTGCTGCCAGAGGGGAGGGGGCGAAATAGAAAAAAGTACGCGTCTGGATGTACGAGCGGCGAAAAGAGTAATTAAGCTCTGCGAGGGCTCTGTTTGTGTGTGTCATCTTAATGGAGGCTCGGTGATAATCACGGGGTGGTTCAGCCAGTTTAAACAAGGTGAACTGTATCCGAAGACAGCGGCGTTCACCTTGCCAGATACTACTTTTAGAAAATCCGGACTCGCATGTTGGGGAAGCTTTTATTTGTAATTTTTATCTTTCGGAGACTGGCTTGNCTTTTGGAGACCGGCTTGCGCGCTGCCCCAGTTTAAAGCACTGCAGACGTGCCACACGCTTCCCTCCTTTAATTTATAATGTGTTTTGCGAGTGCGTGTGTAAAGCTGCTGCCTGAAATAACCAGTTCTTGTGTATCATCAGCGATAATGGTGGCTGAGCAGGAGCTGATCCTGCCCTGGGGCAGAGGGATCGACTGCATGGCCTGCCCTATATTCAGCGTGTCTGTGACCGTCTGTGCCGTGGTGGTACAGAAGGGAGCGATGAGGGTTTATCTTAGACCAAATGCTAAACAGGCGGCCTTTGAATGCATTGGCTGATCTCTAAATAGGTAGAGTAAGGGCTAAGCATTGTATGATTAATAGTTGCGCGGTACTTGCTAATTCTAAATATAATTACCCAGAACTCGGAAATCAAGAGGGTGTGGTGTTTGTTTTGACAACTTGAAAAAATAATGCTATGATGAATCAGGAAAATAATTCTTCAAGCAGGGGGTTGGAAATGTGACGATTTCTCAGGCATTTCTGCTTGTTTTGACAGTGATAGACTTAACTCTTAAAAATAATCTGAAAAAGGAAAGCAAAAGACAAAATAAGCCAGTCCTGGAAAGTTATTATTCAAAGCAGTTGAACACTGTAATTGTAAAGAGCAGAAAGCTCATTTAACTCAAAATATGTTATTTTCACAGTATTATGGACTTGCATCTGTAGTTAAGGGAAATGAACATGCTTGTTACTTGTACTAACCCTGTGTAATATAGTACTTAATCACGTGCAAAATGTAAACTAGAAAGTGCACATATTGCTGAATTAATCTTTCATAAAGTGTTAAGCATTTCAAAGTTGGATTTTCATGGGAAGACAAATATTCAGGACCTGGGAAGGAGACAGTCTGTATTTCACGAAAGGCTGATTCTATAGCTGAAGCCAGATTTGTTCCTCTAGCGTGCCAGTGAAACTAATAATCACTTTAATAAACATGTTGCTTTTTTGGGTCAAACTACAGTATAGTTTATGGTTGGATTCGCTGTGAAACAATCGCAGACAAATAAGACTGGAATTTTTTTGCAGTTGGTGTATATGACATTTTACACTGACTTCTTGTAAGTATTGCACTTTATTCTTGAACAGAGACCCAGTCTCGCTTTTTCTGAGGGATCGCTGTCAGTTTGGAACACCAGGATAAGTTAGGGCGTTTCTAACTAATTAATTAACAAGTTGTTACTTTGTTTGGGGTTTTTTCCCCCTTTTAATGATAACGAGCACGTGGATTTGATGGCCTGTATTTAAACTCTTTATTGCTGTTGAGTAATGAGACTTGCGATACCTGAGCAATGAGACTCCCTCTGGAGTCTGACCAGGGCAGTCCAGTGTTTTGAACTTCTGCAGGACATTCTAAATCCTCATAAAATTGACATTATTGAGTGGGAAGCTCTTACAGCTAAGCTTATCATTGTGCACAGGTACTTTAGGAAGTATGCAAATTTATTTAAGGGCTGCACAGAGTCACCCTAATTAGAGACTTGAACTAGATAAGCATGTAAATATCTAGGACATTAAAGTGTGATTCAGAAGGTAAGCTGCTATTCCCAGTTCATCTCTGCCTGCTGCACTGCTCTTCAGTTTAATTTACATCCTATGCATCAGTTCTCGTATTTGTCAAATGGGGTCAGTTGTTTTACCACTTCTGATAAAAACTGTGAATGAAAACAGAGCTGTGTAAAGTTAGAATTTATTATTTTAGAAGCACTTGATGGAAGAGAAATGCTAATTAAGGGAATTGTTCTCAGTGCCTCCTTCTCTTTTGTGTGCGAAGCCCTAAACAGGGCTGTGCATTTATATTATACAATCCACTTCCACACAAGCCTCCCATTGATTTCAGGAGAGGCTCTGTGCATGGATTATTGATGCGATATGATCCGAGTCAGTTGGTGTTTGGCTCAGCTTTCTTTTGTGTCCTGATTAAAATATCTCTGTGGTTCTCTTAGTCCAGGAAACTTCTCCTCCTCCCTCTCCCCTCTTGGTTTAAAACCACATCTTGTGTGGTTTGAGTGGCTTTTCTCACAGGCTCACAGTTGGGTGGTGGCGGTGCCAGTGGCCGGGACCCTCGCGTTCAATAGTGCTCCTGGTGTGGTCACACACTGTGAACAGTAAGCATGTGATCCTCTGTGAAAGGTCAAAATGTATAAACAGTCAGTGCTGGAGGCACAGGATAGAACTTCTGTTTGTTTTCTGAATTTGATTCTAGACATCCAGCAGCTTTTCAGTCCCTCAGATTCAATTCTGTGCCATTCCATTAGTAAAAGACTGCAAGATTGGGTACTTACCAGTTTCTGTATGTTTGTTTTACGCTATCTCAACAAAGGGCTCTAAATAGACATGCCAGAAGGTTAAAGTCCTGCTTCTACTTGACAAATAGACCAAATTATAGCACTAATTACGGCATTGAGGTTTCCCTACTGTTCCCCAAACTCTGTGCTTTATTTCTGAGTGTTGAAGCTGTTCTGGGACAGAGCAGTCGGGTTGCCAAGCTGTGTTAGCTGCTGGCTGTGCTTGCCAGCGATGGTGCCAGGTAGCACGTTGGGTCTGTGGTGAGGACAGAATGTAGACAGTCCTTCATTAGGAGAGACACCAGGAGACCAGATCGGCGCACAGAGGACTCGGGAGAGTGAATTTGCTGCCAAACCAGACTTAGCAGGATGACTTCTGTTCTTCTGCAGGGCAAAACACTTACCTACTTACAGATAAAAGCTGTTAAATGTAACAAATGACCCAGATTTTTCTTAGAAAAACGTTTTAAAATTGATTAAATATATATGTTTATATTTTAGACATGAGCAGCCTCATCTCTTCTTTCCACATTGTAACATCTTTCGAAGGTAGACCTTAAAGATACCAAAGGCCATATGGCCTCCTCATGGTTATAAACATTTGCTTTGCATTTAAGACTAATTCTGCATGTTTTCTTATTTTATGAGTTTCTTTTATTATAAACAAATGTGTTTTAACACAGAAGAACGTTAAATATGTTTCACTCCCTACTCATCAAAGTAGATAACTTGTACCAGTAGTTTTAAATAAAAGTTGTCCCAAAAGTCCTTTAGAGGAGGACTTGTAGTTCTAAATAGCACTTTGGGGAAATCCCAAGAATATAAAAATGCACCTGAGTGTTGGACTGACCACTCAGCTTGGTTCCAGGGAGTGAAAGAGAGCAGATACAGAGATAGTCTATTTATGTAATTTAGTTTTTTGTGTTCTTTTGGCCGCCAGAGAGCTTCGTGCTAAGTCTCTTTTTGCTAAATAGGTATTTTCTTTGTGCCAAACGAATCTCATATTTGTTCGGATTATCTGTCAGCTCAGTAGGATCTTAATTTTTAGCCCAAAACCATTTAATCTGTTATCACTGCAGTAAAAATGTCATAATAAAGTATTAACAATTATGCTGTACATATTAGTTATTTTTGGTACTATCAGAAAATGTGCTTGTTAATTGCAGCAACTTGTTAAGTTTTTGTTAGCCTAATGTTTGATATTTTTAGCTGTGACTTGGAAGAAAATGTGAAATTTTTGCTGATAGAGTTTCCAGAGGTGGTTGGTTGCCAAACTTGATGTGTTGTTATATAACGGTGTTTGGTGACACGTTCAGCAATGTAAGCAGGCCGTGGATTTAGGGGAGCAGTGTGCCTGTAACAAGCATCTGTGTGTGCTGTTACAGCTGGGAAGGAAAGCTGTAGGGTTTACAGGCAGGAACAGAGTGTATTTTGCAGAACAATGTCTGGGAATCACAGTAATAGCCACATGAAAGTGGGCTCCCCGTGGGCCACTGTTACCAACTGGATATTGCAATCTTCTAATATCACTGGAGTTCCAAGAGCTTTCACCAGTTGAAGGGCTGCAGAAGGTGAGACAACACAGTGATTTTCAAGATATATTCTGCAGTTCACATCAAATTTTTCAATCCCATCATATTTATTACTTCCTCTTCTCTCTTTTTACGATTTTGAATGCTTTTTCAAGAGAAAATGAAAAAAAAAAGGCGTTCCTCCATTTTCCTCCTTTTACAAGGGTGTGTAGTGATAGGACAAGGGGTAATGGCTTCAAACAGATAAAGAGTAGATTTAGATTAGATTTTAGGAAGAGATTCTTCGTTGTGAGTGTGGTGAGACACTGGCACAGGTTGCCCAGAGAAGCTGTGGCTGCTCCGTCCCTGGCAGTGTCCAAGGCCAGGTTGGACAGGGCTTGGAGCAGCCTGGGACAGTGGAAGATGTCTCTGTCCGTGGCAGGGGGAGTAGAATGAAAAGAGCTTTGAGGTCCCCTTCAACCCAAGCCATTCTGTGATTCTGCTTGCCATCTTTTTGTACTGTAAGTCTCTCCTTTCCTAGTACAACAAAGGTTTGAAAAGCTTTAAAATATTTCACTTAAACTGTAGCTCCATCCTAGCTGCTGCAATCTTGTGCCCCATTCTTTTCCCTCCCAATGCAAACATGGTTTAGTCTGATCCTTTATACACCCCGTCCTGGACTCCAAGGCCAACATTTGAACTTCCACTCATCTCTTTTCCTTGTTGGAAGTCACTGAATGAGCTGTTTGCACTCACTCTCTGCAGAGTATCTCCTTGAGGTTTATCCTAGGTCCTTTCCACACTTGTCCTGACCCCTTGTACTCGGTACATTCCCTTCCTTCTCTTTGTACTGCCAGCTGCCTCTAGTACTGTTTACTATATTTTTCTTTTTGAAATCTTGCCTTTTTTTTTTTTCTTTCTTCTTTGACTGTTCTCTCCTCCCCCTCCTGTCTTACTTGCTTTTTCATGTGGAAGATGGTCTTTCTACTTCCAGCTTTTTTGTGAAGATGTGCAGGACCTTGTGCTAGCTTTAACACTCTCTTCCTGTCTACATCTTGTTTCTGGATAATCAAATTTCCAAATAAAAGTGGAACTATTGTATTTAAACTGGTGACTCACAGCACATACTCTGTGTGCTCTGGATCCAGTACCATCTGTCCCAGCTAAAATGTTGGCTTGTTTGACATCTTAAGATTGCGTAATTGTCGTCTTAAGCTTAATGAGTCTAAAACAGAGCTCTTAATGTTGTTTCCACCCACTTCCTCTTCTTGATGTCTGTGGACACACGCTGGCATCCTGAGTGGTTATTGACAAGTAAATAGTGAAATGTTGTAATTTATTGCTTCTTAAAAAATAGTCTGTAGAGGAGTTGTAATAAAAATGGCAGTTAAAGGGCAATGCAAAAGTACTGAAATACTTAGGAAATAAGTTATGTTCTCCTATGAAATGCTAGTTCTCCTGTTTGAATGCACAAATAGATTTAATCTGGTTATGGGATCACATTTTCTGTAGACTTCTGCATGGGACCAGCCAGCGCATAGGTTAGCATTTTGTGGCAATGGAGTGAATCTATATGGATTTTTTCCCTCTTTTTAAAGTAACGTGATAATTAATGATTTCTTCTTCACTTTGTCTCCCTACAGTTCATGAGTACATAAGCATGTACGAAAGGATTGCACTAATTTTAGTGAGGACTCTGGACCTAATGACCATGTGTTTCATTCACAGAGGATAAAAATAAATCCTTAGCAGCTGGATTATTAGGAAAACCTGTCAGTGTATAGAACTGTGAGACAGATCCCAGGGAAGCAAAGAACACGTGGTGTTTCACTTTGTTTTACAGAAGCAAAAGAGGAGTTGTGTGAACAGATGTCCTGTTGGCATTTCTGACTTCTTCACTGTGCATTCTTTTAGAGCAATGTCTTGTACAGGAAAGGTATATGAATGAAATAGTAAGAATTGATTTATTTATGCCATTTGTATAATTTTAACATCTAGCAAATTGTTTTTAATTGCATATGACTTCCTTCTTTTAATTTCAACAATTTCATGGGAAAACTTAGTATTGTAAATTTTTTTGGACAGCAGTGTTTCCTCTTGGTGGGATAGACATACAAAATCCACTAGAAAACCATGTGTTTTGTGGTCCTCTGAGATTTGCCTGAAGAAGGAAATGGCTTGACCTATTTGGTTGCTATGAAGTAAAAACATTCTTGTTCTCTTTTTTTTTTTGTGAACATCTGTGTCACATTTATTTCATTACTTTCTGAGGTTCTTTAAGCACATTATTTGCTAACATGAAATTTTATTTAAGGAAAGTAAAGTGATACATAGCTGCTCCCACAATTTTATTGAATTTCTGATATCTGCTTATAAATAGGTACGATATAAGTGGGTTTTCCAGTTGAAGTTGACATGTTGAAAGGTGAACGTTATCTAGTATTTCCTAGGAAAAAAAGTGTTTGACAAATTCAGTAGGATCTCATGGAGTTAACAGGAAATGTTGCATGCAGAGCCTTGGGAAATCTAAATCATAATCTCATCTAGGATTTGAAGATGTTTTGATTTAATTTTTCAACAGGTTGGTGTTCTTAGTGTGGTTTTAGTGATTAGCCTCATTTTCAGATGTTTATTATTAAAGTAAATAGTTCTTTTTATAATAGAAGGCACATATGCCAGGTGTTTGGAAAAATTGAAGCTGATTCTGTTATTTAGCAGCATAATGGAAATTGTCCCAATGAGGATAGATTTTATTGATAATTTTTCTGAATTACATAAGAAATTTCTTCAACAAGAATCTAAGATCAGTCCATTTGTGAAAGTTGAATCCGAATTCAGATCTGGCTTTTGCTGTCATGTCCAAGGGGTTGGCTGGATTTTTGATATAAGTTCTTAATAAAAAGAGGAGAAACCAGTGTTGATTTTTAGATGAAATATGTTGAGTGTCTTAACATAATAAAAAAGCTGTGTGAAAATGGTGAACCGTGAGTCTGCTTATCCTGGGATATGGAAGAGGCTAACAGCAACTGTGGGAATTAGTTTTGGTGGCTCTTCTATCCAGCTGCTAGTTCTCACACAGCTTGTAGGAACATCTCCTGCTCAGTCAAATTAAATTGAAATTGAGTGCTGTGCAAGGTGCACTTTGGCAGAAGGAGCTGATGGGTAGGAAAACAAATGTGTCCCGTGTCTCTTGTGCTCACTCCTGTTCTCACACGCATGCGTGCACAAAAAAAGGCTGAAAAAATTAGCATATGCAAGTAAGGGAACTGCCTCACACTGTTTTCCTAAGAAGAACTGTGAGATGTCATCTCTTAATGAGTCACCTCTAAGGTTCCTATACTGCTGCCTCATTAGTGTAACTTCTAGAATGCAGATTAAAAATTTTTTTGTTTTAATATCTGATTCATAGTGCAAAATACCATCCATGCTGTTTTCTTGTTGAATTCTAGGTACTCAAGAGTCTATTTGCTGTTACATTTTTGCTTTCATGTACTGTAGATATCATGTTCCTTAATAAGGTCCTTGTTTAGCTCACGATCAGTGTTGTCTGTAGAGTCAAATTCTGGCATAAACAGATCCCATTGCCTTACTACAGGAGAGGGGGAGTTCTCAAAAGGGGTATTTGTAGCTGCATTAGATACTATAAAATAAGGAATTATGGTTGCTTGAGGCAGTGTTTCTTATATTCAGCAGTCAGATTCCAAGTAAGTTTGGGTTGTTTTTTTTTTTTCCTTTCTTAGTAAAGTAAATTTGTCCTAATGAACTTCCTGCCCAGTCATTCTGTTGCACCGAGGAGGAATTTTCCCACCAGGCCATGTATTCTCTTTGACCACTTGCAAATGCAATTTTTGAATTTGTAAAGCTGCTACATGTTTTTGTTCCAGTGTCTTGCAACTGGCCAGCCAGGGGATGTGACGGAAACTTTTTTCCCAGAAAGCTGAGGTTAAACCACAGTGGGTGTAAGAAGAGATGGTGGCTTTGTTCAGGAGGAACTCCATCCCTGGGAAAGAACTTTGCAAGTTAAATGTGTTCTCTGATCATGAAACTCCTCATGTATACAGGACAGGAATTGTGTCCTGCACGGGACCATTCTCAGTGTTTCTTGAGAAGACCAGAAGGACCTGACCCCTCACTTGTGCATCCTGCCTGGCTGTGATCCAGGCAGGAGCTGCTGTGTGCAAACCTTGTGTGCTGATGATCCATTGTGATCATCCATCTGTGAATAGATCTGTGGACTTCACTGCGTGGGGTAGGTGAATGGGCATCTCTCTGTTGCTTTGTGGTTCTCCATTTACATTTTTCTGATTTTTGGTTCAATTTTTAAATTTATTTTTTTCTTTTCTTTTAACTGAAAGGATTCTGCTTGGTACCCACCCAGAACAAGCACTTTATATTTCAGAAGTTAGCCGTCAAGAGTCTCTGTCAGGCTGAAATAATTCTTAGTATTGTCTTGTATTTTGTAAACCCAGTATATACTAGTTGGGGAAAACTCACTTTGCATGTGGTATCTGTCATGAAAATGCATGAATGAGTAGTCCATATTATGGAAGTGTATGTTTATAGACTCAAAAGTAACTGTGTTACTTTATAGAATTTTTATTATTATTATTTAACTTCCTCTTCTGCAGTTCAGTTTTGACCTGCTATACCCTTTTAGTCATTAAAATTAACATATCATGTAGTTGCAGCATTTTTAAGCAGCATCCAACATTCATGCAGGGACAGGGAGAGTATCTGTGCTTGTGTTCCCACCATCTCCTATCAGTTGTGCCTCTATCCCTGATTTGCAAGTTTGTAGATTAACTATTTCCTAAGTGGAAGTTGAAACTGGTAGCCAAGGCTAGTCAGAGTTTAGGGAATTGGCTCTTGAGTCTATGAAAACGTTTGCAGTCTCAGAAGGGAGAGATTAAAAAGTTCCAGGTATATGTGAGTAGTTTATTCTTCGTGTAGATGCTGCTGATCAATTCTGTAGTTTGGGTATCTCAGGCTGGGTTTTCAGCCTGTATTCTGTGTACTACGTGTGGTCAGCCTTTCTAGGCAGCTGACATTTCAGGTTGCAGTCCATGTTTTAGCAAGGATAGATGAATGGAGCATATGGATTTGATTATTTTTTTGGCTATAGGAAGTGGATTTTTGTGCATTAAATATAGTAACTTTCTTTTTTTAAATATCTGAGCGGAAACTTCCCCACTCCCAGTGATTTTTTTTTTAAATAAGAATACATGTAACTTTCTTCACTCTCATTTTGTGCAATGTAAGCTGGAAAGACTGTGATGTTTAGTCTTGGTCTTGTACCAATAAATGACATAGTATCACATGAATGTTTTAAAAGATTAGGTGATATTTTATAAGAGCAAACATAAAAAAAAGACTGGTTTAAGCCCTTCCTCTGTGAATTCACTGATACTCAAAGTAAAGAGAGTATGCATGATGTTATTGTTCTTTTTCTGCTGAAAACTTATTTATTTTCCTTTTGTATCTTCTACCTGAGTAGTAAGCCTAGAAAAGTAATATGTGTTATGAAGGGGAAAGGTTGGGTGAAATTGGTAATCCAAATTAAATACAAATAATACTCTCAAGTTTATAGAGCCTGTGGGTGGGTGGACTTGGCAGATCTATCCATTGTGGTATGTTACACTTGAAAGAGCATATGGAGATGATTATTTTCTGGCATTTTGTAGTAAAAGTTTTTGAAGAAGAAAGTTTTAATTTTTTTTAATGTAACTTTTATTTTTTTTTAGAAATGAGGTGAAAGGTAGGGAGAATAACATTTTTTGCATTGACTAGTAAAATAGTTTGTTGCAGTAGCTTATGAAAAAAACAATTTATTTGAAGGTAAGCTGCTAAAAGAAATTCTCCTACTGTTTTCCTATTGGCTGTCTTGTTTTCTGAAGGCAACCAAAGATCCTGTGCAGCTGGGACTAATACAGGATCCAGCTGTAACTTTTTTTTATTGTTGTTCAGATGTCCGGTGATGGTCAGATCTAAGTTATTGTGTTGAAATTCAGTAAAGGAAAAGGGTAGGGTGGGAAAAAAGTGACTCTCCATAAAAGTATTCCAGTAAAAGCAACAGGAACTAGGAGTATTCATTTCAGAACTCTGCCATAAATCCCATCCTGAAATACTTAACCGCCTTCAGATTTTGCTGTAGACTTTAAGTCAGCTAAGAGTTTCTGGTTAATTTTTTAAACAGAAATGAAGTTAGCTGGTTGGAATGGGAAGGTGCCTGTTCTTTCAAATTACTTAATGGAAGAAGATGCTGTTTTCTCATTCGTAGTACAAGGTTTTAGTCTATTCTCTTTACAGTATTGGTGCAGTATGTGATGCTACAATGAGGAGTAGATCAAACAGGTTCGGTTTTACTAATTTCACTTATGCTGTGTTTTGCTAGTCTTTGTTTTAGAGAACCTAAGGATGTAAGAAGGGGAGAAGACTAACACTTTTCTATAGAATTTGGTTTACCTTTGGTGTATTTGATGCTTCCACCTCTGTCTTTTAGGCTTCCTTTCCAAGTCTTCATTCCAAACTTAACTTGCCGAGGGAGTCCATCAAACAGCAGCCTGTATTTCAGACTTCTTTTACTGTTACTCCAAGCCTTTAATTTTGAATGTCATTACTCAATCAGTTTGTAATTACACTAGTCTAATTTAAGAAGTTTAATACCAATAGTATACAGATTATATGTCCTGATTGACTGAAAGATACTTCAAATACTGTAAGTTATATCCATCAATACTGACAGTGATATGGATTTTAAAACATAATTACTGTCTCAGACATAACCTGGATACTGCATTTCTTTCCATGTGCCTTAATTGGTTGTTGGTATTAATTTTTTTGTTGGAGGAAAAAGAAAAAGGATGAAGATTTATGGTGGATCTGTTGGCTGTGGGATAGCCTGGCAGTTTGCCCCTCAGTCCTAGAACAGAACAGCAACAACAACTTTTCCTTCCTTAGCAAGTAAGAGCTGATCTCTGGCTTCAAAGTGGAACTGAAGTGTGGACAAACACTGTGCTTTGAAGGCAGAACACTTCTAACACAAACCAATTGCAATGCAAAAACATCTCTGATGTCCTTCTTTTACATATAACATTTTAAATGAGTACCATGGGAATAATTTACTTTACCTTTTTTTTTTTTTTTTTTTTTTGACATTTGCAGGAATTAAATAACCAGTACTACATTTTATCCTTGTTTAGTAAGAATGGTAGTCAGAGTTCTTTTCTCCCAATTTTTAAAGGCTGTGATCTTTATGTGAATTGTGAAGAGCCTAAAGGAATCTCTTTCAGTTAATTGTTTTCTTGAAGTGCAAGTCAACTTCCAGAGCATTTTGCAAAATTAGTTTTACGTAGACTCTGCCAGTGTCAAAGACCATTAAAATACAGCAACTAGAATGAGAAACTTGGCTTACAGATTTGCTTTAGGATGTTTTGGCTGTATTCATGACACATTATAAGGAAAATTAAGAAAATATTTGTGACTTGAGAATAAAAGCTAAGTTGAAAAAAGTATTATGATAATGTCTTATATCTTGGAGAGCAAGAGAACACTGCATTGCAACTATTACTGTATTGTGTTTTTCTCTGGAGCTCATACGGACTTAGGAGATGATTTTCTAATGTGATGGGAGAACATCAAAAGGTCCTTCTCACATTGCAGAAATAATGGTACAACAATTCTAGCGAAGTTTTGGCTTTTCACTACCTCATTTTACATTTTGAAGAAAGGGTTTCCTGCTGAACAAACACATGTTAGTCTGATAGCATTTTCCTGTATTTGAATTGTGAACAGTCAAGTGACTCAAAAAAATTTATGTTGAAGTAGATACAGGGTTTTAGCATAGAATATGTGCATACAATAAATCTATTCAATTAATCAGTCTGCTTCCTTTCTCTCCCACTCCCTTGCAGCTGGAAGTTCATCAGCTTCTGCTACTATATCTAGCTTCCTCTGGAGACTTTCTGGGATAGAGTTAACAGTGGTGGCAGGCATTAGTGAACAATGTCATGATTATATTCTGTGGGTCTGTATAAGTTGTCATTTTCCATTGCTGCTATTTCTAATGGAAAATATGTCATCTATTTAGTATGAGCATATTATATGTGCCGTGCAAAGTTGCATGCTGCAGGATTTAGTGAAAGCATGTACATCATCATTAAATCAGTATAAAATACCTTTGGATTTCCTTAGTGACCAATTAGGCATCTAAAATGGAAAAATTATGATAAGATTTTATTTTCATAAGTTCTTAGCTAGGCTAAGGCTAGACTTTCATTGTTAGTTTGTAATTAATTATGCTTTGAGGTTCTTTAGTGTATGTTAAGACATTGTTTTGAGGTACAGCTGTGGAAGAATTAAAAAAAAAACAAACAACTGGGAGCATCCAATTTTTCTGTCAGTTGTGAGCTTCATGATAAAATACTTGCAGTCAGATCTAATGGAATCTAACAGCCTGATTAAAAACTTTTATAACTTACTTTTGTTGACCTTTTTTTCTTTAAAAGATCACAAATGTAATCTTTCAGAACCAACTTCTGGACATTTGGAGATACTGGTTAAACATCTGCAGGGTAATTTGGGTATAGCACTTGGGTGTTCTGGTCGAACTTCAAACACTTCAACAAAGTTTCAAGATCCACTTTATTAAGGCATTTAAAAGATGGTAGAACAGATGCTATGATTGAAGACTCTTTTAGAAGTACTTTTTGCATGGTTTTCAAGTGGACTGTAGACTGCTGCATGTGTAGATGTATGTGGGGATTATTGGGGACAAAAGTCTAGACTTAATAGTGCCACTGCTTTTATTACCAACCACTTCTCTCAGTGGTCAAGAAATCCTTAAAACAATAAAGAGTTTACCTGTGAATAGTATTCTCCAGGTTTTGTACTTGCTGCTGCGTTGGCCACGTCTGTGACACACAGAAGGATTTCTGAGCTGCAGTAGTAAGTGTTCCCACTGTTCAATATGTGAGCTGTGTCAGTAGAACTGCAGACACTGTTGCTACAGACTGCTTAACAGAAGTTATAGCTTGGTATTTCTGGTTGCCCTAAGGCAATTTTAGGATAATTGCAAGTATGTTAATGTGAGTCAGATTCTTTCAGTCTTACACAAAGTTTGTCTTTGTATAATGAAAGCTTGTTCCAGGTAGAGCACTGCTCTGAAGGCACCACCTCTTTGGAAAGGTGCTTAGCAGAGGCTACATCTGACCACACTGTCAATGGAACTGGTATGTGCAGGTGAAAAAATCAGGATTTGCTGTAGGTTTTACTTGTTTAGGAAGTGGTATCTTTTATTGTTACCTTTTGTGCCATGTTGAGGGGTAGCAGACTAAAACATATAGTCCTACTCAATTGTTTCCCAGTCAACAAAAATGTTTCCTATTTGAGCATGACAGGATGAAGTGGAAATCTAAGAAAGAATGTTTATTAATAGGAGCTGGTTGATGTGAAAACAAGATTCAGGGTTGAATCCCAGTTAATTGCTTACATTTTCAGGGAAAATGCAGAATCCCAGAGACATTGAGAGTAATAAAACTAAATTGCTTAGATCTTTGTAGTTGTATGGATATGATTTTTTTTTCTTTGTTAAGTACTTAGCTGAGAAAAATGACTAAGTTATTTGAAAATAAAGTACAAAAGATTATGTGTTCAGATTATTTTTCACTGATCTCTGGAAGGAATGCAGTGATTTTGCCAGTAAGGGGCAGAGAAAACAGCTTAGAAAGGGCAATGTAATATTTCAGCAGATTTAGTTGAAACAGTTGGGGAAACTTTAAGTAGGAAGAATGCATTTATTCAAATGAGTTTTTGATCAGAATGCCAGGAGGTTTGCCTGGAGTATGAAAAATCTTTCTGTATGTAACATATAACTTATGTCTGTACTTAGAAAAATTTCAGCACATGCTGAATGTGCTCTATTTTGGAAGTATGGTGAGGCAGATTTGGTATGACTGCTGATGGTCTTTTGCCAAGCAAAGAATGAGAGACCAGGGGTTTGACCTTACAGTAAGTAGATCCATCCAACAGACTTGTTATCAGTGGGCCAGATAAAAAGCTCTTTTATATCTGAATTAGTGACCTGTCAAGCTAATTGTTTCATGGTGTGATGGCAGCCAACAATTCACAAAAGCTGAGTATACTCTTTTCTGAGGAATCTGGAAATGCTTCACAGTCTCAAACTAAGCTTTGCTATTCCTTCACCAGCAAATCTATGAGTAAATTCCTGACTCTCTCCATGCCCTCTCAGACTTCAGGCAATGTGACCAATGGGCCTGTTGATGCAATTGTAAGAAGCTGGAGCAATTCAAGCCTAAGATAGCCAAGAAGCAAGATACTGCATTAGCTGTAGTGCATTTCTCTCCCAAGTACTGCAGCTCAGTTGTTTCCATAGCAGGTATCAGGGTTACTTTTTTTGGAGGAGACTGCAGGAATTTCAAAGGCTTACACAACATCAGACATCACATTGTGCAGAGTTGTGCATCCTGGAGGCTGTCTTGTTTTGGGTGAGTATAAGTGCTGCTCGAGCAGTTGTTTGATAGATGAGCAGTCCTGTGTGGCACTCTGTAGCTGCCTTTGGAGACATTCTTCAAGGAAGGAAGATTGCTTTCAAATCTGGCAGTTACTCCACCTCCTTCAGTGTGCAGCTGATCTTGGAAAATGAATAAATAGAAAAGCTTCTGCAATAAATACTGTTCTGAAATCTAACTCCAGAGCTGTGTCAGGCTGGGATGGGGGAAGGGGAAAAATGAACTTTGCCTTGCTTTTTCTGAAAATTGGATTGTGTGCTTTAGAAACAGCCGGCAATCCTAAGTAACGGCTAATGCTCCTCACTAATGAGTGCAGTGCTGTGAGCAGATCCCTTCTTGCCAAGAGTAGATGTTACTGGAAATTTGTGACAGAAAGCCTGTCTGAGCCCCAACTGTTTTGCTGGGAACACGGTAGGTCTGATGAGCTGTGCCTGAATATTGAGCAGGGTTTGGGGGTATTGCTGGCGGTCGACCACAGGGTCTGGGCTCCAGGACCCCCCTGCAGCTGCTCAGCGACATTCCTGTCAATTTTCCGTGCTGCGACTCGAAATGGATCTGACAGCAATGTCTGCTACTACTCTGGTGTGTTTGCTTTTCAAGTCTATTTTCCAAGGTCTGTCCTAGGAAAAAATGTGGGTGCCTGCCAGCCAACCATTTCCTCTTCCCAGTAACTCGGGGTGACTGGGGAAACACAGCCCTTCTGTAAGGGTAAAGCTGAAACACGTTGCTGCAGTCTTATTCTTTTTTCCTTCTCATACAATTTAAAAAGCTGAAGGAATCAGTGTTTCTGTTGGCCTTTTCCTCATGCAAGGTGTGATGAAACAATCTCTGCTTTTAGGAGGAGTTGTCCCATCCTTGGTCTAAAGTGCTTGGATCCTGGAGCTGAATGAAGTCTAGATTGGCAGCAGGATACGTGTGGTCAGTCCAGTTCACAGGGACTGCTGGGAATTGTGTACCAGGGGGAGATGGAGTGTCCCTGCTTTGCTTTTCATCCACACATACTCCTTGGGATGGTTGGGAGAGAGACTCCTGTCCTGACTGACAGGGAAGAGAAGCTGACAGAGGGGTGTTTGCTCTCCTAGCAGTAGTGTAGACTTTGCCTCACATTTACAGGGTTGCTGGGAGTCATCCCAAACGCACTGAAGTGAACACAGAACTGAATCCTGAGCAGTGGCTGCAGTACTTCAGGCAATCCAGCTTCCCAATCTGTATGGGCTCCCTATGTTCAATCTGTTTTCCATCAGCTGTCTGAGCAGGTCACTCTCCTGTGCTGGTCTTTCATCTGAAGAGTTGTTTAAAGCTAAAGTGTTTTTTAGTTCCTGTCAGTGTTGCCTGTATGCTTGGCTCAATCAGAAGTGAACTGCGCTGTTATAGGAATTAGTCATGGAACCATCCAGTCCCTTTCCATCCAACTCTTTGTATAATTCTATCTAGAAATACACTACAGTTGTATTGGGCAAAGTCATAAATGCCCCAAGTTAAAACGTACATCCTGCTTCTATTGTATGACTTAAAAGATCTTACTTGTGGAAAGCTATTGCATCTACACATTTTAATTTCACAATTTTGTCTTTTTGCTGCAGGCAAGCAAAATCCACTGCTCTTTTGCTGCCCTTTCTTTGCTCCGTAGTGAATGAAGGGTTTCAGTTAGACATGGTATCTCTAATGTGCCACTTAGCTATGCTGTGCATAGTTGGCATGGTGATCTGTTCCTTTCACCTCCTAGATAGTGTTGAGGGGGAGCCCTGATTTCCTTCCCAAGACTCCCACTTGAGAAGTGGCTGTTGTTCTGCATTGCAAGTGAATACATGATGTGCTATCAGCTGTTACCCGTGGTCTCTCTGAGTGTTATTGCAGGATCATTCTCTTGCTCAGGGGGTGCTAAAATTTTTTGTGACCTGGATCTTGCCGTGAAAGAAAGAAACTCAGACTTTGCAGGCTTTCACTCTGTAAAGACTAAATTTGTGTTAATGCGTACTATAATATAATGTACTCTAAGCAAAGGCTTTCAAATGCAAACATCAGAGAAATTTGTTTGATTTCAGCTGTGGCACTACATAGTTCCCCATTTGTTTCTCCAGTTTTGCACATACAAATGCTCCACAGAGAGAAAATTATTACTGAACTTTTCCAAAATTATTTATCTGTGAGACTCTGCCTTGCAGCATACCTAATGAGGACGGGAAAAAAATAATTTGTTCCTGTTTGACAGTATTTTGTTGGCTGGATGCAGTGTAGAGAAAAGGCTTGAGGCCACTCTACTTTTGGAAGAACGATATCTGTATTTATAGTGGTGGTATTACTATACAAAGCTGATTTGATCATGCTCATCATTTGCTGTGCAGAAAAGAAATTAGGTACAATCATTTTGTTAAAAAGCTGAAAGCAGAGTAAGAAAATGTTAAGGCAATATAAATGCCCCACTATCCCTAAGCCAGCAGGAGTACAAGACTGTGCATTTTTACTTACAGTGCTTGGCACTGCACAGCATTGCATTTGACCCACATCACTTCGATGTTACTGTTTTCCGTGTTGGAAGAGGACTGTGATGTTAAGATGTGGTAGTGTGTCAGTGTGTAGCTGTAACACTGAAATCAGAATGGTGATCCACCAGAATTCCTGAATAGTAATTAGTAACTGATGCTGGTGAAGGCACATGCTGTATTGGATAGTATTTCCTGTATCTGTGCTAATCTGTTCGTAGCCCTCTGTGAAACACATACCACTATGGTGTGGCCAACATCTCCCTTTTTAATTTCCACATTAGCTGACATAAAATTTTTCTGCACTTCTTAAATATGCATGGATATACATATTTTAACACTTTATATTATTAATGCAAGTATTAATGTATTTGGGTAAGAGACTTAGAATGTTGAGTTAAACTCAGCTTTCTTTTCATATTCAGTAATTTGTATTTACATATTTTAGAAAGAAAAGTTGGCCTAGAAGCATCTTCTGATCTTGAAGCAAGAGTAGAGCGACTTCAAAAGAAAAGTGTTTCTGAAAGGAAATCCATGCTTATCTATTATTAATATCAGGTTGAACTACTTTTAGTATTCAGAGAATACAGCCTGTAAGGGTGGGGTTTGGGGGCTGAGCTAAGCTGGTTTTAGGGCCGGCTGACCTCAAGGGGGTTGCTGTCCCCTGTACCTCTGTGCTGCCAGGGATTTCTGCTGCGTCTGTTTTGTTGTCTTGGGCAATTCTGTGGTCTCTTGGTGAAACCATTTGTCCTGCAAAATTGGGGAAAAAACCAAACAAACCAACAGAAAAAACAGGGTCCAGGCATGAACATACAGGAGCAGGTAACAACTCATTACCAGTGAAATCTTGCTCAGACCTTATCCCTGTGTGGTTTTTCTTCTTTCTCTCCAAGCCATGCTGCTTTATTTGATTGAAAGTGGTTCTTTTATTTAGTTGTTGCGAAACACTTGGTTTCTTAATGGAAATACATAAAAATATTGAAATAAGACACTATTGAAGTAAAGGAGGTAAGTGTAATGTAAATGTGGCCGTCAGTACTGCCTGCTTGTGAAAATAAGAGCATTGACAGTGTAAAAGAAACACTCATTAACTTCAACACACCCTGCTTTCTAATGGCCAGTATCTATGTAAGAGGCATAATTAGGAGCTAAAAAGCAAGGGAGGTGCCTCTTCAGTTTCTGTGGGTATATCTGTACAGGGAGGTGAAGATCTGGAAGTTGCTGTAAAGCACCTCTTTGTGCTTTGGTGCCGTTAAGAAGGGCAGCTCATCGCTCCCAGGCAAGATTAGCAGCTCATGCGAGAGCTCTGGGAAGCCTTTATACTCCCTGTTCCCCTGCACAGCTGTTGGTGCTCGTGTTCTCTGCACACACAGTTTGTAAAGACACATCTGCTCCTGCTGCTGATTCCTCTTCCTTTTGTGCTCTATAGACAGAAACATTTGCAGGTACCATGGCAGGCCATGTCAATTGTGACATCTGAAATCAGATGGTTTTTGGGAGGCAGGTCAAATTTTCCTTCCCACCAAATCAGAGTTACCTGGACCCTGATTTTGCACAATTTTCCAACTGCCTACTTTCTGCTTGACTGGAGATGCTAACACATTAACAAATTATGTATGGCTGTTTCTGGCCAGGACAGAAACATAATCTGGCCTTATTTGAAGTAATTCTAATGGATTATAAGAAATACTGTTGTTTTTCACAAGAGATGATTTCACACTTGATGGTGCAGTCACCGTCCTGGACCTTTTCTATATAGAATAAAAAATGTATTTCATATTTCCAATTTTTTATGCTTTTGTCTGTTAAAAAAAAAGCCTACACAAATGTGTATCACTGATATAATAAACCTGCTTTGCAGTGGAAGTAAATGAAAAAAAATCACGAAGGTGTAGCAGGTCAGAGAGAAACTATTTCCTCTAAATCCCTGAAAATTTATTTTTGTGGTAACAGTATTAACATTTTTAGAGTTTCCCCCCTCCTGTTATTAGAAGCACAAAATGATAATATCTTAACTTTAACTTTCCTGCAAAGTATGTCCTTATCCTAGAGAAAAAAATGTTTTCAGGAACATCTTGTAATAGTGTGATTTCCAGCAGCTAAACAATGAGAATGATGGATGTGCGTTGGAGGTTCTCATCTGGGTTTGGCCACTAATGTGACTTCTGGCCACAGAGTCTCTTGTGATTGAAAACTCAAAATAACACTGCAAGCCATGGATTCTGTCCTAGATTCCTCATACCACCAACTGGTAATTTTTTTTGTGTGTGAAAGGATATTGTGTACAGGATTATTTCTCCTCTTAATGGAAGTGTCATTGCTTCTCTACTGGAACATGCTCAGCAGTGACTAAACAGCAGATTCACACAGTAAGGTAGTTAAGGAAGAAGCCAAATCCAGCTGGTTTTAGTGATTGCATTTAATGTAGATACAATTTGTTTCTGCACTATGAAGTGAATCTATTCAGAAGGATGTCCTCCTACGAAAACTTCTATGGAATTTTTAATAGCCACAAGTGGTTGGGGCATTGTTTATACATCTCGTCTGAAAGCTGGAAAATGTTCCTGTAATCCAGTTTAAAAAAAAGGGAGCATGTAGGGGGAAAGGAAGAGAGAATAGCCTGAGAATATCCGCTGAGGCAAATGTCCTGAGACAATCAGATTGTTCTCAGAGATGAATGTATATTATTTTAACGGCCAGAAGAAACATGTCTACCCATTTTGTGTATGGGCGAGGATAAGTTTGTTTAGTTTTAAGCCTTGCATTGTGTAAATATCTTTACACTTGCAAGATGTTTCAACTGCAGCAAAATTAAATTCCATCTGATTGTTCTTTGCTTGGAATGCAAATACCGAAGACCACTAATTTGGGACTGACACGAAGAAGGAAAATGTTTATCTTTATGAAACCAAAAAGTTAGCTGAGCAATGAGAATCAGGGGGTTGTGTTGCTTTGTAAGTGGGGTTACAGAATTAGTGTTTTGTCTGTGTTGGTTATTGTTAGATGTTTTCTTTCTGCTGGTTGTGGATATTTTACTGTGTCCTCTTGAGAGCCTGAACTCTGAAGTCAGCTGAAGAGGTCAAGTGAGATTGCTTTAGACTTTGCCTGGTGACTGGCAATTGAAAGGCTAATAAGTGAAGTTTTGCTTCTTATAATACCATAGGAGAGCTGGAAATTATTTAAATTTTACTACTGAAGAAGATGAAGGTATCATGGTTATGAACTTGGAAAATAATGGTTTTCTGTTTCCTATTACGAGATTTGCTTCTAGTTTTCACTAGCCTGTGGGAACTTCCTTTGCAAGCTGATCTGTTGTAGTTTTTTCTCAATCTCTAAAAGTTTTTGGGTTTTTTGGTACTTGCTAGCTCAAAAATGCTTCATATTGAGAGTTGTGGGATAGTGCTCTTCTTTGGATATTGTACTTGGGCTGTCCATAGTGGAGAATTATTTAACCCACGTGGCATCACAACTGATGCACAATACACTGATTTCTGTGGTGAGATGCAGTTTGTTTGTTTTCCCTAACACAGTATAGTAAACAGAACTGTATTAAAAGTGTATTCCAGTGAGTGTTGGTTTACAGGATATTCATTTATGTACGTTTAGTTCAGTTACAGGAATTGAACTCTATAGGCCAAGTTGGAATAGCTTAAATATTTTCCTATTTTTTTCTGTTGGTAGTAGGAGTAGTATTGCATCATAAATGGTGTTGTGTATTTCTTTCTTTCTGTTTGGCCAAGAATATAATTTGTATTTTCAACAACTTTGTTCCTCATAAATAAAGTATCAGTAGTACATTAACTTTCTATTTAGTAGTAACTGAAGCTCTGAAGTTCTAGAAAAAGGAAATGCTCTCCCTGTAAGCTAAAAGGTTTTCACAGAAATGACTTAAATTAGAACATTGTCTTTATTTAAAGATTAGAAGATAGCATGAAAGCATGCTGCAGCTGTAGCTTGTTCACTGTACTGAAATGCTTTTGTTCTTTTTTAGTATTTAAATGTTCATGCTAACTCCTCCCATCCTGTCTACTTTGTGTTTAGATTGGTGAAAGACAAAAAAACCCAGAAGTGACTCAGAGAGGACAGCTAGAAAATTCGTTTTACAGAACAAATACATAATATGTGCTCCATGAGTTGTTCTGTGTGGAGGATTATGTGAATACAAGGTTGAAAAAGAAGTGTTCTTGCTGCTGGAGACAAAAGGGTGGCCTTGGGAGGGGTCTTGCCAGAGCAGATCCTCTCTTACCATATACCTGCAATGTTTGCTTAGGACTGTAAAGGTGTTATAATCCACCATTGTGTGTTGCCCTCCTATGTTAATATTTCAAAAGCCTTAACTGAAATACAGAAATACTGTTAACCTTTGTTTTAAGACAGAGCTGAAACAGCAGGGACAGTAGGCATAAGTCGCGTGGCCTCCTGGGGCAGACACATTCCAGGCTCTAATGCCACATGAAGTCTCTTCAGAAACTTTTCTTTGGTGTATTCGTTTTCCCACTCATGTTCCTGCAGCATAAACAGCAGCACTGGAGAAGGGAGGCAGTGATAGACAACCAGTAGAAGGATGATAATAAGGCAGACATCTTCAGTATCACACAGAGGCCAATTCATGTGACTGGGACAATGCACTTGGGAGTGATCCTGGAGAGTCAATCATCCCTTCTCTGTGCTGGTAGTGTGAGGGGAAGGAAAATACTGTCTATACCAAGAGTTCCTAGAAGTTGAGCAGTACTGTAACTCCCACGCAGTTATATCCTGACTCTTCTATTCTTGTCAAAACATACAGAAATATTTTGGCTCTGGTATTTAAATACCATTATTTAAGATGTTGCATTAATGTCCAGTTTTATCTAAGTGCTCTCCAAGTGCAGAATCTTCTTTTGGAGCAGACTGCTTGTCTTGTATCTGGCAGATAAATACTTGATGTTATTTCCTAATGCAAAAGGTAGTCTGACTCCATTTAGCTTTTTTCCTTTTTGTCTAACAGCATCATTAATTATACTGTGAGGCTTGTCTCTTCTGTGGCTGTGATCAGAGGAGAGGAAAACACAGCAGACAGTATTTGGGTGCTGTAGGAAAACACTGAGGTGTTTGATTTTTCTTTTTTTGGTGGGTTGCTTGAGCATAGAAAACTGTTACAGTTCATGTTGATTCCAAAAAAAGCAATTTGACTTGTTCTAGATATTCCAAGCCTGACGCAATGAGCCTTCACTGCACAGTAGAGTAAGGGAGAAGACACTGCAGTACCACTCCCTGGTGTGCAGATTTGGGAAGGGTTTGTGCTAGTGGCCAATCCAGTTTTGTAACTCAGCTTGAAGAAAAAGCAACACCAGCCATGAATTCTAAATATTTAATGCTCAAAGATGATTTTCTGTTTGAGTTTTGATTAGTATTTCCAGCTGCCAGTAAAGGTGTTACCAAAATGTCTTGCTGTGGCAAAAAGTTAAAAAATTTAGCATCTCTTACTAATTCTGTAAAACTGCAGTGTAATTTCATCTGCAATACTGCAGAAATACTTTAAGGGTATCAGAATGTGCTTCCTAGCTAAGAGAGTGATTATATATGGTTTGCCTTTGTTGTAATCACCATTGGGTAGCAGTATTATTTTTGTTTAATTGTCAGTCTTCAGTTAACTAATTGGAATATTTGTGTTGTGTGTATGTACATGGTGTGTGTATAGTCATTAATTCTCTTTGGTTTAGGATCGTAGAGTAAACATGTAAGACAGATGTGATGTAGGCACATGTATTCATAAGATTTGATGTGAAAAGAATCCTACCACTACTTGTGTGCAAGAAATTTTTAGGGGTGGGTGGCTTTCTGACGAGATGAGGAGAATAAGCAGGTAAACATATTGAAGTCTGGTATTTGTTCAACAGGAGACTGTCATTTCCTAAACTGAAAGTAATTTAATCATGTTTGTATCTGGAGTAGTTAAATGAAATAATTTGCCATAATTACTTCATGTCTGACAAGGTCTGTCGCCATTTGGATTTTGTTATGATTCGGATCCTACAGGGAGAGGAGCTTGACCATTGGATGTTGAAATAATCAATATATTTCATTATTAAGATTCGAACAGAAGCTCTGTTCCAAATGGGTGTTTAAAACTCTCCCCTCAAGCTGAACATTTTTTTGTAATCCTGTTGCTACAGTGTGTTATATGTATATAGGACATAAAGCAGTGGCCTTGGCCATCCCAAATGACTACATTTGTTGTGTGTTGCTCTTACATACCTTATTAATTATTTTTGTTGTTCCATTTTACTGAGCTGGAAGGAAAAGCTGTACTATAATTAAGGAGCTATTTCCAAGAAAGTGGGTAGCATTAGAACTGTTATTGTAGGACCATTGCACAGGAGGTGAATATTTGTTGGTGGTGTCTAGTGCCGTACAAATGAGCAGAAGCTCATTTTGAGCTCTGTCCAAAGAAGTTGCTTGCTGGGGAACATCTGATTGTTCAAGAAAAACAATGTTTTTGTGCAAATAATTTTTGGTGTTTGTTGGTTGTCAGACAGAGACACAGGGTAAGGGTAGGGTTAGTGACAGACACACTTGCATCCTCAGTAGCAACTGATTTTTATCAGCAGGGTCATATATTTGATTTAGCATGGCCGAGGAGAGACCTTGAATTACAGACTCGCCTAACTGATGTTGTGCAAACCCCATGTTTGTGTTAAATAACTGATTCTGCTGCTGTATTTGTGTGTCCTACTGCTGGGAGGTATTTGGTGTGATGGGTGTTCGTGGGGGTTGGACCTGCCTGCATCACTCTCTCCAGAGCAACCAAATGAAGGGGCACTGCTGGGATTGGATGATGTCTGAAGTCAGCACCAGGATGCACATCTTGTGTGTAGCACTGGCTGTTCTTTGGCTTTTTTCTCTGGAAGATAGTCATATCTTCTGAATCATAATTAATTTACATGAAGAATTTTGATATTTTACTGATGTAATAAGAATTACATCTGACTTGAATGTGGCAATTAAGCTGTAGAGCCAAATCTTGCCACATTGTATGATAACAAGATTCCTTTCATTGTCTGTTTTTCTTTTGAAGGATAGATTCTGTCCATAGTCATTCATTCAATTACCTTACCTAGAATTTTTATAAAGCAGGTTATAAATGTATTAGATTTAGGGTTCATTTAATTTCAATTAGGTGTTGCATGTTTTGATTTGTTTTGGATTTTTTTCCTGAAAATTATGTGAAAGAATTATCCTGATGTTTCATGTACGCTTATTTTTCCTTATCACTTTATTAAGTTTTCTGTGATGATGAGGCATGTTTGCACATGCTAAAGAATTGTATGTTTTGCTCTATTCCAGTGCCTGATGACCTCTCCATGGAAGAAAGAGAAGAGCTTTTAAATATTCGTCGCAGGAAAAAAGAACTGATTGATGATATTGAGGTAATTGGTTTACTGTAAAGGTCCTTAGAAGACTCCTTCAGTAGATTAAGTTACAGTAAGCTGCAGACCTAGATATGAATTTCAGGTAATGGTTTTAAAAGCATATAAATGACTTAAGCTAAATACTCCTAATTATGAACAGGATTTATGCATCATATGTGTGCTTTTAAAAATATTAACTTCTGAATTTATGTAATGCAATATGTGCAGATGCCCACATTTGATTTGTGTAATCAAAAACTCATTAAACACCAGATTTGCATCCAGGACAGGAGCGAGTGAGAAATGTGGGTAAAGAAATCTTATTGATTGATAATGGCAGCTTGGTCTTGGTGCTCTGACATGAGCACACACTGGTTCATGTGTTTAACAGTCATTCAGTTGTGGTAAAATCTTTAAATATCTAAGGAGCCCTAAGATTGTTCACTTTTCTTCAGGTAAATAAGGAATATTAGAAAATAAAACCTAATTGATCATATTATTATATGATAGATGATTTCAAAAGGCGTTCTAATGTAGGTTAATGTATTGTCCTTCCTTCTTTTGACAGAGATTAAAATTTGAAATTGCTGAGGTTATGACTGAAATTGATAATCTGACTAGTGCAGAAGAAAGGTAAGTAATGCCAACATACTGACATGATTCAGTAAGACCTTGGAACAGGTCTTCCAGGAACAGCAAGTAAAACTAGCTTTCTCATGATAAACAAACAATGGATCCACCTTTATTTAGTCTGTTATAAAGCCTCTAAAGTCTGACTTTATCCCATTCAGGCGTGTCATTTGTTTGGATAGAGAATATGTTGGATAGAGTGTAATATTTTACTGTCCATTTGATAAGGATATGGGTCTCTGAAGCTGCAATCACTAAAAGGAATTGAAAATAGTAACATAATTTTCTCTGTTATAAAAATGGAATGTCTTGGTTTTGTAATAGAAAATACAAAGTAGCCAAAATGCAAATTAAAAACTCATCCAAAAGTTGTTGTTTTTGTGAAAGAGCAACTGCTAAGTGCTTGTTGTTTCTGCTTTGTCTCCATATGTAGCAAAACTACACAAAGAAATAAGCAAATAGCCATGGGAAGGAAGAAATTCAACATGGACCCTAAGAAGGTAGAGATTTTTTTTTCCACTTGTCAGAAATAAAGTTTCTGCTTGTAGTACGATCTATGACAAATACTTCCATGTTTTTCTTAAGAAACCTTTCAGATAATGTAAGTTCACAGGCCTTACTTGCATGTCCTGTAACACATGGAGCAGAGGGTTAAACTGGAAGCAGCCATCAGGTCAGGTGCCAGCTGTGTGCTTCTTTCACTTATGCAAACCTTTGATAGTGGAGGTTACTTATCAACAATAAAATATGCCAGGTATTGATTGACCTGGCTTGCTTTGTACCTGATAGAGGTGTTCTATGTTGATATGTCAAATATAATTTAAAAAAATTTTTGGTGTTTGGTTATTTGTGAGGCCATACTTTTTTTTTTCTTTAATGCTCTCCTATTTTTATCTTTCGAAATACCTTTATGTTTTTTAATTTGTTCTCATGCAGACTTTTATATTTGAGTATTTAAAATCTGTTTGTGGAAAAGGTATATGTGAACATCTGTATGAATACATGTTTGTATACATATATACATATAGATGTGTACCCATCTGACTTGTAAAAACTTGGTTACCAGTTTCAAGAAATCTGCTCTGCATTTAGCCAAGAAGTAATGCAGTTCTTCTTTCTGGACTGCCTCTATGTTTCTTAAATAGTTGTTAATTTTGAGGAAAATTTAGGGACCTGCACATTCTCTTATAGACCTCTCTTGCAAGATTTAAAAGAGCTTCTTTGACATAGTTGACCTTTAGCCTTTGCTTTCCGTTTTTCATCTCCCTTGCTTTGTTTTACTGTCTTCTATTGTTTGCAATTGAGATTCCATTTTGAATTTGTGAAGAGTCTTTACAGTCTTTTTGGAAATCATTTAGCATTTATTTTTCTGTGTTCTTGATACGTTTTCTTTCCAATTGTATTGAATTCAGTTCCATTTTGGTGGCTTTTCTGAAGTGTTCCAAGTACAGCGATGACTTCTGTTCTTCAGTTTTCAGTTTGCCAGAAATTCTCAAGTACAAGAACTTTTTCTAAACTGCTGGCCATGTCTTTTATTTTTATTTTCCATTTTGGTGACTGCCTAACTTCCATTCTGTTGACGGCAGAACACCCCCAAATATCCTGGTAGTTTCCTGTTGTCCTCCATCTCTTTCAAGTCCTAGAAGTTTGTGGCAAAGTCACAGGATGATGTCAGATGCTTTCATTCCAGCTTTAAATTTTATTTTTGTTACAGTTCTTGCTGGATGAAATTATTGCTATAAATAGATGCTGTGGCCACATTGCTACTGTAACAATTTAAATGTGGTAAACAGAGTAGTAAGTTCTTGATAATGCCTTGTGATCAGTGGTGGCTGCAGTAGCTGTCTGCTCTAGAGCTGGGTTGTTTGCAGCTGCTACGTTAAGTTAGACTTAACTAAAATGTCTAAATGTTAAATACTAAAGCATTGATCCTTCTGGTGCTGGGAAGAGCTACCTTGGGTTCATTGGGAAAGGGATGTTTTTCATTCATGAACGGGAGGGAAGATGGTCTCTGGATTTAGGGATGCCAAAGAATTGAGGTAGTAATACGTGGGTTGAACCTACCAAGTTTCCTCCTTTAAAACCAGGTAACAGAGGTCTCATGTTCTCATATTAGCAGGAACACAGTGAGGTAGTTTTCTTTCATCACTTCTGTTTGAAGATCTTTACACATTCTAGTGTGTGTGTGTGTAGAGCAATTTTCCCTTGCTCCCTCTGAAAATAGGTGTGTTTTATGTACTTCCATGATGTAATACCACATACCTGGGTGTTTGGATTTGGTGAGCTCGTGTGGGAAGGGCTGTAATGGTAAAGTTTGGAAAACATTTCAAGAATCCCTGTGCACAGACAAAGTAGTGCTTGAAATTTGCAGTGCTGAAGTTGGTACTGCCTGTGTTGGGCCCAGGAAATGAATTCTCTGTGACAAATACAGGGTTTAAATAACTGCAAAATTTGTAATTGAGTTACTGTAAAAGTGATGAAATTCAAAGCAGATTTCATTGCAGTGGTGTAAAAAAAAAACAAACCCATGCAATATTTGTGGTGAGTATTGAATATGTCTGTAGCCATGA
This sequence comes from Orthonyx spaldingii, assembly GCA_013397795.1. Taxonomy (NCBI): domain Eukaryota; kingdom Metazoa; phylum Chordata; class Aves; order Passeriformes; family Orthonychidae; genus Orthonyx; species Orthonyx spaldingii. The sequence continues at coordinate 974,021 of VZTJ01000306.1, forward strand.
GTTCTGTGTGGGGAAGTTAAACTAGCACAGCTGTCATCTGTCTCCTGTCAGTCTACAGAAAGAAAATTTGCATCAAGACAAAAGGTAGTGTAGGAGGTGGTGGGGGTTTGCTTGGCCTATTTTGCCATTTATTCCAGACTCTGAAGTTGTTGTCCCAGACAAATTCTTTTTCCTGTCTGTTTGACTTCTGGTTCTTCAACATCTTAGGCATAATTACAAAAAAAAAGTCCAGGAAAAGGAAAATTAAATTGACTTTTTCAATATAATAAAGTATCTGCTTCTGTGCACAGAAATTTGTTTTCCATGCTTCTAATCAAGTCCACTAGCAGTAACTTGTATGACTTCAAAAAACCCTATTCAAATCAGTCTATTTATACTAAGCATGAATAATATGGTCCAGGTGTTGAGCAAGGGAATCTGCTGTTTCTGATATCAGAGGAAAGATTCTCTTTTGATTGTCAGAGATGAGAGCTTTTTGGATAACTTGGTATGGGAAAACGCGCTATGCAGTCAAATATTGTACAAATATGCTTTGAAGGGATCAGCTTTGAGGAAACCTCGGTAATTTCTGCTTCAAGATATGTTGGATATATTCTTTGTAAAGAAATCATGTCTGTTGTGAAATGACTTATCAAAATATTAAGTTGTCAGAGTACCAGCCTGGCATTGAAAGTTTTCAGATGATGATAAAATTGTTTTGAGAGAATTGCATTCCAGACTTTTTAAAGAAGGCTTCAAGCTTTATAATATCACAGTTCACTTTCTTTATTAAATTAGGTCAGAAAACTGACCTTTTTTTGTCAGGCAGGTAACCATTTCCTTATGAAAAACTAGAATTAGCCAAACAGATCATAATTTTTTGAATGTTACTAGAGGGCCATCTATGCTATATCAAAAAACCAGGATTTTTTCAGTTGTAATGAAGTAAATAATACTCCACTTGCAGAAATTGGAAAACTAATATTTCTAAAATTCTGAAATGCTCTAGTAGAGCATATGAGTAATAATTTATTAACCTCTTTTGTACATATTTGGAATCCAAGACATTAAGGTTATTTAGAGTTTCCATTTCTACTTTTCACCAGGATATTGTTAGAATTTGAAGAAATCAGCAGGAAGAGCAGCATCTGTGTTGGGGTCTGGGGCCTGTAAAGAAGTTGGTTATCTCTGCATGACCTGCTCAGTGTGGGAACAACATCCCTTCCATCCTTTCCACAATCTCTGTGTAACTCTCAGTCTCCTTTCTTTGCCGCTTTGCAGAGAGGTCTCTGGGCTTGCCTAGAGTGTGCCAGTTGTAGGGCAGTGATTTATGGAGGAGTAGGAGGCCTGGGGCTTGATCAAGTACCCTCTGAGGGACAGGGTAAGACTCTCCACCTGCCTTTGGTAGCAGCCTGACTGAGCAGCCCTGTGTGACTAGTGTAGCTGCAGTCCTTTGTGAATAGCTTAGTTCCAGCACAACCAGAATTCACTGATAATCCCAGTGTCAGCATAAACCCTTTTAAACCGGTTTCAGTATCTTCAGCTGTGACTTCCTACTGCAAGTAGTGGCTTGATGTATTGGGTTGCAGTTTGTAGATTATACCAGATACTTTGTTTTGTGTCATGGTGGTAATTAAGTTGTTTCTATGTACCTCTTCATTATATGATTTTGCAGATCACAGCTCTGTAGACATTTATGCAATGTTGGAAACAGGCCAGTTCACACATTAGCTCCAAAGAGCAATGTGGATTCATTATTCAATTAATGTTTGATCTTTCTAGGATTGAGGGATTCAAACTGCCACCTAGTACTTCTAGCCTTAAAAATGTGTTCTCATTTTCATCTTAAAACCAGTACTAAATATTGCTCACCTAACTGAAAAATGTTTGTTTACCATTTTATTAAAAGAAATAAAAATCTGTAGGTTAATGTAATTCTTAATGTGCTATGTATATGTCTGTGTCAGTATATTAATACCAAATGTTATGAATGATATTTACATAAATGCTTGTGGAAGAAGACATAACATTCCTTTCCCTCTGGAATTGCTCTTCCTAGGGAATACAGTTTCTGATAGAAAATGACCTCCTGCACAACACTGCAGAAGACATTGCACAGTTCCTTTATAAAGGAGAAGGATTAAATAAAACAGTAATTGGAGATTACCTCGGTGAAAGGTAAAGTAAAAATATTGGAACTTCACTCTTGAGCTTACAAAGCACATTTACAGATTCTGGGTAGTTTCCTTCCCCTTCACAGGCTGTATGAAAGAGCTGCTCGAGTACTCTGAGATCTATAAAAGCTACAGTGGGGATGTAAAACTGCTACAGTGAATTGTGATAGGTTTTCTTCCTGTTAGGTTGTTATTTTTAAATTAATACATTGTGGAATGATATTTAATTAACTATAATTTACTATTTTGAGTAAACCAAGGCATTTGTCTGTAGCGCAGAATTTAATACCATGAGCTTTTGGAATGTCTGAGAGTTGTATTGCAACACCACTGATAACTCTTGGTACTGGGTCCAGAGGAGGAGTGATTTACAGTCAGTAATAATTGGACAGTAAAGAAATTACTGACTAGAACAGGTACTTCCTGGGACAGCAGTTACAAGCAGGTTTGAGTGTTGTCACTTCCCTGCACGCAGCTGTCCCATTGCTAAGCAAGTGTCTGCAAGGGCAGCTGCACCCAGTCCTTATCAGTCCTGGTACAATAAACATGCAACGTGCATATTTATCCCCACTGTTGCAAAACACAGTCAGAAGGCAAATGACTTCCATTGCTGTGCAGCCCAGCAACTGATTCTGGAAAAGGCAGCTGAGAGAGGCAGCAGTGCAGTGGGTTGGAGGGTGTGTATGTGCTGGCACACGTTCCAGTGCCACTTAGGGAGCTCTCCAGGTGACTCATTGAGGATGTATTCCTGTGGTGATGGGTTGTGGCAGCTCCCTTTTGAGACACTCTGCACTCTGGTTCCAGCATCAGCAGCGTGGTTTGTGCTCAGCAGTTTCCTCTTGGCTTTCTTAGGTTCAGTGAAAGTTTTCACTGTAATATGAGCATTTTGAAAATAGATCTTTGTTAGGAAGTCGCTATGCAGAATATGTAGACATGCCAACAGTTTTTGTAAAACAGAATTATGTCTGAGGACATTCTCTCTTACTTTGCTACCCTCTCTCAGGGGCCCATCATAAATTACTTCTGTATTCTAGCTAAATATAGCTGAAGACAAGACCAGGTTAGTCAACAGAACGAAATATTTATATAACATTCTGCCATAAAGAGATATATTCTAAATTACTGACTTTTATAGTCTTACAGCACTCAGCAAACTGAAAAAAGTGAATGCTAAAATGGAATGAGATAACACTTAAAAATATAGCAGACATTATCATAATACAGGATGAATTGCATCCTAAAAAAAGTCAAGGTTTCTTTCTATGTGAATAAGTCTTCACTTATTTTTTTAAGTGGCTTCCTGGAGCTTTTGTGTTATTTGGCTTGTGTCTTTGGAGGTGTACCCAACACAGGTACTGCATGCCTATAAATAAAATCAATAATTTGCTTAGAGTGAAAACATACCCCTCTGGAGTGCTCTCTGTTATTACACTCTAAAGCCACTTCACTGAAAAGTGGTTGCCCAGTTGAATTGTGCATTGCTAAATTTGATGAGAATTGCTTGGATTTGCTGACAGAACTGGTGTGTTTTTCTGTAAACAATGTGGGGACGTACTAATGAATGAACAGTTGGGTTTAAGGTATTTACTCCTGAGTGTTACAGGTTAGTCTGACTATGCAGTTAGTCAGCAAAGCAACAGATAATTCCTGGTGGGTGCACACCTCTCCATTCTCGGGTGGAGGCTGATACGCAACATTCTGTCTTGGTGATGTATTTAAAGCACACCCTGAGGATTATAAACTTTTTTTCTTCTGGCACATGAACTCAGTGGTGGTGTAGGCCAAGTTCTGCCCATCCACATAGCTTTGTGTTCGTTAATGTTGAAATGTTACTTTTGCTTTTAGACACCCTTGTATCCAACAAAGCATAATTTGGCTCATGATTTTCATACCGATATAAGAGATGTGTGAGAGGAAGCCCATTCAAAACCTATTCTGATTTTAGGAAACTTTGTTGTATCAGTTATTAAGAATGGAGTAACAGTACAGTACATGCTAAGTAGCTCTTTTCAAAAGCTATTCTTTTTCTTGGCTAGAAATAGAAGCATTTTTTGTGTCTTTGTACATAAATTAAGATACTGCTCTAATATTTTCTGTTCTTAGAGTGGAAAAAAGTTTGTTTGTCGTATGACTAAAGAAATTAGTCTTACATTAACCATTGTTTTGAGAATTCATGACAATGCCTGCAAAAGAATTTTTACTGAATAAATTTCTCAGGAATCTTCCTATGTCAAGGCAGGTGCAGTAATAATAAATGTGAAGTAAAGAAGGCAAGGCCATTTTTAGGTCATGTAAATAAACAGTTCCAAAATCAGTTCAAGTGTACTGACTTTTGCTAGCCTACTAGCAAAAATGGGCAAAACTACTAGTGTTAAATATTAAAATACCTCTCAAATAAATGTGCAAATATTTCTGATGATTTGATCAGCATGGTTGTTTATTTCCTTATTTATTTTCGGAAGCAAATTGAGATAACTAACAAGTCTTTAAAGGTCAGAATTGTAATTGTCTATTTCCATTTTTGTCTTTTATAGAGATGAATTTAATATTAAAGTTCTTCAGGCTTTTGTTGAACTCCATGAGTTCGCTGATCTCAATCTTGTACAAGCCTTAAGGTGAGTAAATTCTTTCTGTTTTTTGACCTGAGCTTCCTTTATCAAATTGCGTGTTTATATGAGTCATTGTGTTGATTTATTTGTCAGAAAGCTGCTCTACAGCTCAGCACAACAGTACAAATTACTGTGCAAGTGAGCAGAGACAGCTCTGCTTAACCCTTCTGATGGCTTGTGTGTGTGCTGCCTTTGAGGGTGAAAACTCCTGATTATTTCAGACAAATACAAACAACTAAAACAGCTGTTACTCCTTGGTGTGCTTGCCATATGTGGACATTTGAAGATCTGTTTTATATCTTAGCACAGAGATAGGTTAAAAAAGAAATAAACTCTTTGCTTAAATAAGTCATTTTCTTCCTCCTTTTATTCCACCTCAACATGTTCTTCCAGGCAGGGAGGGGAAGAAATCCACTGACCATAGTCACTGATTATGTTCAGTCACAGAGAGGTAAACTTGGAAACAAGTGATTTCCTTCTACTTCCCTCAGTTTCCCACTTGTCATGTGAAAGAAAGTGTGATATCTTAGTTTATTTTTCTTCCCTTGCTACATGAACAGTTCCCTTGATTTATCTGGGATGCTCGCATACAGTGACCTTGTGAGAGCCCATCTCATCTTGGTGAAAATCCTTAACAGATTGAGCAAATTAAGTTGACTTAGACAGTTCTGCCTGTTTTTTTGCCGCAAGTGACTCCCTCCTGACACCAGATAAATGGAAATGTCCGTGTGATCTTTGTTTCTGGTGCAGTGCCTTGTGATGTGGAGTCAGAACAGCTTTGCTATGGTTGAGTGATGTGGTGATGATAACTTGAGCTGCCTAAGGCTTGAGCCAAAGAAGCCTTTTCTGTGGCTGCTGAAGCTTGTCTGGGAAGCTTCGTATTCCTGTCTCCTTTACCCAATTTGATACTAGGTTTGACTTTATTCTTCCTTAGCAGCTGCTACTATTAAATGTTTGTATTTTGGTAGCTTACAAAATTCGTGATCTGGGTTGGAACCTTGCACGAGGTGAGTAAAAGACAGTCTGTAGAGCTGACAAGCTAAAGATGGCCTGTGACACTTGAATATAATGTCCTAAAATGAAAACTGATGAAGACAGGAAGAAATGGTTGTTATATTGGCATCCAGTGTACAGGGAATAGTGAGAACTTGTTTTGCATGGCAGAGCATGTAACTTTGCTGGTTTACACCCTGGTTTAATTCAGATAATTCTTTTGCTAAGAGATAAAAGAATAAATGATGAAATTCATTGGAACATTTTAGTGCCACAGTGTGCCAAAATAAATTTGTGAAGACTTCTGTCCTGTATGCATTCCAGTGTACCTCTGTGTAGAAATACTAAGTTACAAAAGTCAACTCTGAATTCCAGTTCATGGTGCTAAGCAGCAGCAAGATCAGCTGCATATATTACAAAATTACTGAAATGATAACATGAGTTGCTCTTTTTAAGACATAGGTCTGATTCTTGTAGGGTGAGCTTCTAGTAGACAGGCAGCACCTCTCTAAGCAGTGGGGTTTTCTTGTTGTTGTTACCATTTTTAAAAGGTTTTGTATGAATTTAAGTAAATATGTTAAGTCTTTCTGTATTCCTTGTTTCTCTCTCCTTACACCAGAAATATTTTGTGTATTGTGTCTTTTTACATTGTGAATAAAGTCTAGCTGACTGTTCATTGCTTTTTGTAGCCAGGAAACCCAGGGAGGATTGAACTCGTTTTTTTTCCCCATAACATTCTCATGGCAAAAATGGGATGCATACAGAAAATTGTTTACTAGTCTGGAAAAAAGAGAGAGCCTCAGAATATGAACTGCCATATTATCTTGCCTGATAGCATGCAGTGTTGCTGGCTGAGTTACTGGGCTAGCCATCTGTGCATGTTGCTTTATAATAGCTCCTGACTTGTGTGTTGAGAGATTGAGAACATATTTCTAGGACATTCTATAGAGACGTTGCTGATTCTTTTCCTTTTCCGTTTGTTTCGGATTATTTGTAATAAATACTTAATATATAAATATTGGAATGAGTCTGACAGCTGTTCTTCCCTTCTGTAGGCAGTTTCTGTGGAGCTTCAGACTCCCAGGAGAGGCTCAAAAAATTGACCGTATGATGGAAGCGTTTGCTTCACGCTACTGCCTTTGTAACCCAGGAGTCTTCCAGTCTACAGGTCAGTCACAGGGAACAGCAGGAGTTCTTAAGTACTTATATGACCAAATATATTTTTATGTAGATATATGCATGTATATATGTATGTTCTTCTACAATTTATGCAAGGAGATAATGGCCAGTTAGGAAGTTGAGGATACAAGAATATGTGAAATGAGAAATATCTGAGAACTGAGAAAATGTGCCTGTCTAATCCAGGAGGTGCATTCTTATGGTCATAATGCATTTTCATTTATAAAACTTCAGCATTAACAAATATCTAAGCCAATTAAAGTATAAAATACACTTCAGATATGTCACCAAAGATTTTGTCAAGGGATTGAAAAAGAAAGATTCTCAAGGGCTTAAGTGCAGAGGAGACCAGTAGGTTGGGTAGTCTTGTCTGTCAGTTATAAGGACTTTATACCTCATTATCTCTGTATCAAGTCCACCTATATGTGGCTATAGTATATTATTTAGAAAGTCATCCATTTTTGTTATCCTTTCTCTTTAGCAGTCTGCTCACCAATAATTTATCTCAGAAATGCAGCTCAGTTTTCTGTTGAATTACTTGGTTTAGGATTGCTCAAGTCATAAAAGCTACCAAAACTTTGTGATACTGCATAGAATGCCCTGGCATTGTTGGTCTGTTTGGGTATATACACAAATAGTTTGCTCTTGATCACTTAAGTTGAGGAATAGAGAGGATGGGAAAAGGTTGGTGTAAAGCAGGTCTGTAACAGCTAGAGAGGAAAACAGCTACTGAAAACTGCTGAAGATGCAGGCACATTTTTCTTCTCTGTAGCAGGTTTTCATCCTGCTTTTTCTTACACAGAATCTCGTACTTGAATTCTGGGAGAATTTACTATAATCGTAACCATGTCAAGAGACATGATAAGATTTCTTTTGTCATCTTCTGATATTATCCAGTAGTGCTAGCTGCCTCCTGTATGCCAAGAAATTGAGTCAGTGTCATTTTCAGTCTTTTTAAAAGCAATTCAAAATATTATTTTGAAGAGACCATTCTTTCTCTTTGGAGAAAGCTTTGAAAGTACTTTGAGTAGGAGGCTGATGGACCAGGTTTATTATAGCATCCACCACTATGATTTAGGCAAAATCTGTGCAGAGAACATTTTGCCCAACACTTCAGCGTTTCAAGTGAAATGTTAATTTAGGGTGATAACAATGATTGCATAAGAGTTTAAATTTTTTTTTTTTATTCTCATACAATTTTTCTTATACTTGTTTTTTATTTGAATTGTAACGTTTTTTTCTTCTTAGGCTTACTTCGAAAGCTTAAAGAAGGATTTTAGACTTCTATGTACAACATTTGGAATTTTTTGACTATTTCTTTTTCTTTATCAGTCAGGATGAGCTATGTACTGATTTTACAGGTTTGCACACACAACATATGGGAAGATAAACCGTTTTTAACATCTGATTTCAGATACATGTTACGTGCTTTCATTTGCCATCATTATGTTGAATACCAGCCTGCACAACCACAACGTGCGAGATAAACCCACAGTGGAGAGGTTTATCTCCATGAATCGTGGAATTAATGAAGGTGGAGACCTTCCAGAGGAATTGCTAAGGGTAAGTTAGACTGGGTAAGACAAAGCCTGGCTTTGTGTTTGTAATAGCAGACTTAAAGGTGGGTACCACAGTTCCCAGGCAGATTTCTCAAGGGAAGGCAAAAGAACATTTTTTAGCATGTGTAACCATTAAAGTAGCTGAAAGAAGCATTTTCTGATATTCACAGCTACTTTGAGCTAGTTCTCCCTATATCCAACCTTTTGTTGAGAACAGGCTATTTCAGAGAAAATGCTCTGTGTATCTCTCAGTTTGCTTATGGCAAAATTCTTGTGGAATTGGCTTCTTACGAAAAAGGCAGTATTTAGAGATAAGGCAGAAAAAATAGTAAAAGTTATTTTTTTTCCTTATTGCCTCTCATTTTTTACTGTGTGTCTTGTGGAGCTCCCTCCTTGAGAAATCAGCAAAAATATTTACTGCTGTAAGACATTGTGGTGGGCTACACCATTTTCTGAAAACCCAGATTTGTTTGGCAAAACTTGTACTAAGTGGGACTGATCCTGAAACCTTTGAAATACTAAATGCTGAAGTTAAAATAAAATTGTCTGTGCTAGGAGCTTAAGAAATTTGTACTGAAGAGAGACTTGCTTATAGATGAAGTAGTTTAAAATCAAACTTGATCAAAGTAGTAAACAAAGATTGACAAGGGGTGGTCCAGAACTTTATGGACAATATTTCCTATGCCTTTTATACAAATAGTCTGAGAAGCAGTAAGATATCCTGGTTGCATTTTCTGTTAAGATGTTTTATTAATGAGGTCTTTTTCCTCTTTTTTATTTTTCTAGAATTTATATGAAAGTATTAAGAATGAGCCATTTAAAATTCCAGAGGATGATGGAAATGATCTAACGCATACATTTTTTAATCCAGATAGAGAAGGTTGGCTGCTGAAATTAGGTTAGTCACAAGGGCAGTTCTGCTGCTGTATGTTTGTTCATTGTTAGCATGTTTGCTGCTCTGTGTCTTCCTGCTTTCTTGTGAAGGTAACAGGTTTAACTTTGTCTTCAAAAATGTATGAACCCAAATAAGTAGCTCCTTTATGTCTGAAGGCTGTTACTTCTTATTTTGCATACCCAAATTAGCAATCTTGTTTCAGACTTCGGAGTTTTATTTCTGAGATCTGAGAAATAAAATCTCTGCCACAAAAAGGAAACACCACATGGTATTTGCCACATGCTGTGACTGATAAATAACAACTAAGTCTCCACAAGGTCATTTCAGAAAACTGTGTGTGATATTTCAACACAGTTTTCTGTGTCCAAAAAAAGGATTTATCTTCAAATAGTTATTTTTGTATGTCTTTATTTTTCCATATTATCTGTGAGTTTCTCTTGGTTTGGTTTTGGCTATGATTTTTTAATGAGTGGTTTAAATGTGCCTTCTTGTTTTCCTTATGGCCTATGACCTATCACCTTTCTGTTCTGTGACTGGCTGTCTCTGCTTATTCTGCATTAGGAGGTACGTATCTGATTGCTTTCCAGTCCCCTCTTCTTCAGTTGCTCATTCTTTTATTTTCTTCCTCCTTCCTCCTGGTTTTTTCTTTTTTCTTTTTCTTTTTTTTAAAATCAGATCCGTTGTAGCATTTTGCTTTTTCACTCAGTGTCACTAACAGTGTCATCAGTGGTGCTCTGAGGGACTGGCATGTCAGTGTCTAACTCACATGCAAGTGTGTTCTGCAAAAGAAGAAAGTGTTTACATGTAAAGCAGAAAAATAAAGACTTGAGCACACTTTTCTCATTCATGGAAGAACATAACAAGGAAAGAATAATCTCTGCTGAGAGTAAACAACATCTTGTTCTGTCATGAAGTGGCAGCGTGGTTTTGTTTATCAATGATATTAGATGATTGAAAGATTGGTTACATTTGAACTACGTATTTGTAAAAGCTGTTCTTTTTTCTGCTTATTTTCCTTTTTAAATAATACATTTAGCTTACTTAACAGAGTCTTAAATGAGCTTCAAATTTAGGGTTGCAGAAACCTCTGGTAGTTCAGTCTCCTGGCACTGCAAGATGCCTTTGTTTTTACAGACTCTGGTAAAGTTGATGGGATTCACTTTTTCACTTGGCCTTAGGGAATTTTTTTCCTCTATAAAGGAGACCGACACTTCGTTTTAACAGTTGTTTTTTAAAACAATGAGTTTTTAAAATTTAAACACCAGCACACACTTCAGTAGAGCCAGTTGTTGGCCACTTCAGTGTGTTAAAGTGGAAGGAACTTTGCACTTGGAGAATGGTGGCTAAAGTGTGAAAAGGGATTGTGCTGGGGGTGCACATGGGGAGGATGGAGAAAGCAGAGCCTGGATAGAGCCATGGCCCCACTCTGCTGATTGCACCTGGAACTTGGTGGTCATGCTTGTGCTGGAAGGAAATGGACGTGAAAAGGAAGCATTTGGAATTCATTCACATGCTCTCCAATGTCCTGTTCTGACCTCTGTGCTACAGATGCTGTGGAGCTCCTTTCTAACTACAGAAAAGCCTTTTTGACCTGTATTGGCTCAGCTGGCACAACTTCAAACATGACTTTGCAGCTTTTCTCCATTTGGTAGCATGAGATGATGGTTAACAGAAAAGCCTTTCACGTTGATGTAGGCAGAATGTGCTTCTTGGAGAAGAGGTTGAGTACAAGGCCATGCTGTGCCTGTTGCTGCTGCCAGTGCTCCCTCATAGACTTACACACATAATGAGAGCACAGGCAAGTGTGAGTGTGTGTAGAGGAGTGACAACATCCTCTCTGAAAGAAACTGCCCATAAAAGAGGTCTAATAAAAAGTAGAGGAACAAAGAAATTGAGGAAGCGATGACTGAAAGTAAGTGAGAGCTGCCGGGTACTTCTGCACAGTCCGTCTGTGGCTCTGGTGCAAAGTCAGTAAAACCAAAGGTCGGGACTGAAAACTCTGCCTGAGTCTTTGGTGTGTAGGATGCAGATGAGACACAGTGCACAGAAAACCCAGTAGTAAAAGGGTGTGTGAAGCAGAAGGGTGTTACACGTAACACTCCCACGGTGCGAGGATTATTTGAATAAAGAAATGAAACGTGTCCAGAAGCCTCCAGTGAATCAGCCTGGGAATGCCTGAAGCTGTGCTTCCGTGGAAAACTGCATTTTTTTCAGCAGACACAGACTGGTACAGACTAATACACTGCTAGTTTAGATGCAATGACCAGAAATAAACCTGACAGCATTTTTTTTCCCCCCTTTTATTTCTTTCCTCTCCCTCAAGTTTCCTGTTTGCTAGGAGTCTTAAAGTGTATGTTGAGAGTGCTGTCTCAAACCACATCGTTTCTATTTTTGCAGCCCTTTCTGTTGGGAAGCACTTCTTGTGAAATGGGTAGGGTTTCCTTCAGTTCTAGAAGATTCTGATATTAAAAATTTGTTTAGTGTTGAAATGCTAAGGAGACAAGCTCCTGTATGAGGGTTTAAGTGCTCAGTTGTGAGCACCATAAAAGTTGAAATAGAAAGTTTTATTTAAAATGATAAACATGACTAAGACTACTTGCAGACCTTGTGTATATCAAGACAGTATTTTGTATTTGGTGTTTCTCGTAATCAGCTCTTCCCATTTATGTAGCTGTGCCCCTTTTTTAGTATTCCATCCCTCACTATATAGATTTTTCTGTGGGTAGAAGATGGATGTAGTGAAACTTTCATTTATTGTAAAATTCATCTGTCCAAAAGACCACTCTGGTCTTTAGAAGGCTGGGAGGGTGCAGAAGGCTTTTGGAGAGTTTGCAGCTCTGAATTGTTCAGAGGTGACCGTGTTAAGTCCGAGTGCCAAACCTGGCAGCCAGACAGCAATTCTGGTTTTATCTCTCTAGACTTAGCCAGTGGCTTTAAATAGACATCTTTATCTTGGTAGACCTAAATTATCATTCAGTTCTGCATCGTTTGAAGCATGGTGTAATGAAAATGAATGCAGCAAGTTAAAGACTGGAAGCTGCTGAGTGCTAGTGAGTCCTTGCTTGGAGCAGCTTGACCCATTATGAGCTTTCATATTTTTCTGCATAATGAGTGGTGTTGGTACCATGAAATTCCTGCCATCCACTCTAAGGTATTTTGAAATTGTTGCCTGTGCTCTCTTTGCTAATGGCCCAGTTAGAACTGTTTTGCACAGGGAGGTGTTTCCTTGCCTTAAACAGCTTCTCTTGGCAAATTGCTTGGTTTGTGTAAGATTTTCTTCTAGTTAGAAGGAAACTGTGACATTTTTCCCCCAAACTGGAGAGGAAATGATTCCAGTCAGACACATGAGTGTGTTAATTTTTTCTGCCAGTCCTGCGGTTACGGAGTGCTTGGAGATGGTCCAAAAGCATCACATCCGGGCCTGTCCCACCAGTGGTGCTTATTCCAGCACATCTGTCCTTGGGAGGATGTTGTTTCTCTTCCCTAATCTGGGGCTAGAGGACAGTGCTGGTTGATCAGGAAACCGGTGCCTTCCGGTACCTGCTTGGCTCTTGGGGTGACTGAGGCTCTTCCAGGTTGAGGCAATCAGTGTTGTGGTCAAGGGAAAATGCTTTTTAAAGGGAAGCCAAACTTTGATCCAACCAGCTGTGCAATTGCTGAGTCTGTTCTGTCTGGTGCTATCTAAATGAACTCAGGAGAAAAAAAAAAAAACCTTGTCGGTGTGTGCATCTCTCTCCTTCAGGCCTAAAACTTTTATGTAAATGAGCTGAAGATTTGGATAGAATTTTCTAACTTCAGATACCTTGCTGCCTTTAGCCTTAAGGCCTTTTTTACTTTGGAGATTGATGTTTCCTACGTCATTGCCAGTTGTTCCTCCCTTTATTATAGATGGTTTCTTTTACCTTGTTGTCTGGTTTGTCCTTTGCCCAGAGTTAAAATGATCCTATGTTGAGTTACAAAGGTGAAGAGGGTTTCTGTTCCTGTTCCTGTGCATTTTGCCTTGTAGCCTTTTCTTGTAGTTTACTTACATTTCCACCTACGAGATACTGTGCTTCTATATTTCATTATTTGAGATGTCTGTGCATTTTTGTAATCAGCTTGATCTTTCAGAAGTATGTCACTTATCTCTCCATTTCTGTAAATGTTTATGGATTCATACTCTGGTTTTCTTGATCCTCTTCTGCTAACTTAATTCCTTCCAGTCTTAATCTTTAAAAGGCTGGGAGCTGGAATAAAAGATGAAGTATGGTACTAAACCCTTTGTTGTTGTTTTGTGAGCCTACAGCAATCTCAGCCAAGGACAAGAATGTTTTGTTATCGCGTGTTTTTACCTATTAATCTCATGTGCAGAGTTTACAGACCACAGCACCTTATCAGCCAGCTGCTTGGGCTGCAGCCCATTGTAAAGGCATATTAAATGTGTGTTATGTGGTGACCCCTGCAAATTTGATTAGTACAGATTAGATTTTGAGCTTTATTAGAGTTTCTGTGCTGTTGACAGCTGCAATTCGGTAATGGGGTGGGGAGACAGAGACTTACATGTGAGAGTAGTTCCTTATCCTGCCAAAAATCCTGCCTAACTGCTTGCTTTTTTTCTTTTTTTTTTGTTCTTTGGAAGAGTAACTGATAGCTTGGTGGGGCAGGGATTTAAGGTCTATTTCCACGACTCCCATGAGTGCTGTTACCCAGTGAGCTACTGGCTGTTCTGGGGAGAAGGGAGCAGTAAGAGGGATGTTTTTGGAAACAGTTAATCTTTCTTGTGGCTTCTCTGGAGCTGGGAGATGTTTCATGACAAAAGCTTCATCAAAACTGCAGCATGATTACAGAAGGTTTCAGGTTTGAGAAATCTGGCCTTTCCAGAGAGAGGGGATGTTGTCAGGAAAACATTCAGCAAATTCAACTGCTGTTTGCTGCTTGGCAATTCCTATTGTTCTGGGAGTGTGTGTTTTAGGTCTGTTGTTTCTTAAATTATAAACAGGTCTTCTTTTAAATATATGGTTATTACTTCTTTTTTATTGTGTTTTGACATGATATCACAGTTTATGAGAAACATCTTTGTTCAGTTTAAGCTGCTCTGTGATAGTAACCTGTTTCCCTGTTTGATTCATTCTCTCTCCTCCTGAATTGTTTTTCTACTAGAACTGGGCAAGCCATGACCTCTGATAGCTGATGTTACCTGTTAGCCTGAAAAACATGGTGATATTGTAGGGTCATAAAAATGTTGAGTGATGTTAATCTGCTGACCTTAGAGAGCAGAACGTGACTTACAGCCACGGCAGTTGATCCTGGGTTATGTGAAAGCAAGTCACGCTGTGCTGATGGCAGGGAGTGCCCTGGCAGTCACTGTGACTCGGCGGCTGCTTTTCCATTGGTCTGGAAATGAGTCAAGCTTGAGTTCGTCATTCCAAGCCCAAATACTTCCTGATACTTGAGCCAGCTCTCGGTCAAGGTGGTGGGGAATTTTTCTAGTGACTTACGTGCCAGTTTGAACATCTCTGCAATGCTTTATTTAAGGATCTGTCACAGTGGTTGTACTAAAATGCCACCAGTTCTTCCCTCACTGTCTCCAGTTCACTCAACCATTCATTGTGTCACGGCTTCTGCATCTTGCACTATTTTGCCTTCACTTATTTCACCACACCTGCTTGCAGATTAAATTTTTCTTAAGATATGAGTGCGTCTGGTGGAAACAAAGTTTATTTACAGTTTATTGAATGTTGCAGTGTGTTAGCACTGGGTTATCGTGGAGGTTGTGAAACCCAGCAAAAGGAAGGTAAAATGTGCAACATACTTGGTCTGCAATGCAAATATGCAGTAGATTGGTATCAAGAAATGTCATGATATCCCTAGAATTGTTCTTTAATTTAATATGGTTTGGATTTCTGTATTGAGCAAAACCCCAGCTTTCTTAAGTATAACGAAAAGACTAAAAAATTATTCTTATGTCTTAAATTTGGTTATAGGACTTGGATTAAACTGGGTTTCTTGTGTGTATTAATGGTGCTCTTTTATGCACAGGTGTTCAATAGCAAGATGAACTATTTTTAAATGTTGGCTTAATGAAATTAAATCACTGCTGAATGGATGATGCACAGGTGGTGACATAATCCTGAAGTCAGATAGCTATGGTGGATCTAAACCTTTAAACTAATAACACATGAATGCGTTATCTACAATTGTCTTTCTTGGAAATGAGTTTTAAAATAATGTAATGTGGGAACCAGGTGTGTTCTGAAGCAGCCAATAGCAGAAAAATAACTGAAAGGGCCAAAACAATACTGTTCTTTCTAAAAAGGAACTGGTCCCTACAGGGTGACATTATCAGGTGTAAGGAAGAGGAACTCTGTGGTTGCTGTTGTCTAAACTGTTAATGAAGGAAAAATTGGCATTTTTGGAGCAGTAGATATTTCTTCTGTCAAGTGCACTCAGTGATGTATTAATCCATGAAGAGATATTTTTAAAATACTGAAAGATGACAGATTGCTAAATATGGTGTATTTTGGCACAGGATTTGCTCCTTATTGCTGACACACCACATTTGTTCTGTGAGCGATGTTTACGAGCACCTTACACACTTGACGTTAAATCTGAAAGTAAAGATAAGGTCTTAATCACATGCTTGCTCATGAGTGGAGTGACAGGAAGGTGACAAAATGCCCTTAATTTTATGGATGGGAGCTTTCCCTTGCCCAGGACAAGCTGTGGAGGGGGTTGTTCCTGTTGCTGGCCCAGCTGCAGGTCCCGCAGCGGTGCTGGTGCGAGCGGGCGGCCGTGGGGGTCACCCAGCCCAGGGCTGGCCCCACTTGGCTCTGGCAGCACTGGCTGTGTCCAGCCCTGGGCAGAGCTGATACTTTTGGGGCAATGAACACGAGTGAGGGCCTGGACAGAGGGAGCAGCTCTGGCCACCCACTGTTGCCCACGGCTCTCGTGGCTGATGGCACCTCCATAGCTGATGCTGCCTCGGGACAAGTTGCAGTAACACGTTCCTTTAACCTCACTCATCTGTGCCTGATCCATTTACCATTAAACAATTAAACCATACTTTGAAAAATAAACAAAAATGAATTATTTCCTTGGCCGTTGTTGAAGCCCTGGCAGTAGCACATGTTTAATTCTGGAATACCTTTTGTTTGTAGGGGGAAGAGTAAAAACATGGAAACGAAGATGGTTTATTCTGACTGATAATTGCCTGTATTACTTTGAATACACAACAGTGAGTATATATCATGGTGAATTTTCTTTGTAATTGAGATATATAAGTAACTAATAATGTGATATTTTCCTAATTTTTTAGGACAAAGAACCCAGAGGGATTATTCCGTTAGAAAATCTTAGCATAAGAGAAGTCGAAGACCCTAGAAAACCAGTAAGACAGTTTCATATTTTTTTTAATGAAGATAAGTAAACCATATGGAACTTAATTGTACTGTTAAATGAATTTGTCATTTTTGTTTTGTTTTTTAAAATGTATTACTTCATTTCTGCCCTCCAGAACTGCTTTGAGCTGTACAACCCCAGTCATAAAGGTCAAGTAATTAAAGCGTGTAAAACGGAAGCTGATGGTAGAGTGGTGGAAGGCAACCATGTAGTGTACAGAATATCTGCTCCCACCCCAGAAGAAAAGGAAGAGTGGATTAAATCTATCAAGTGAGTTTGAAGTCTTAAATGTCTTTCAGAAACAAAGTGAAAGCTCTTTTCAGGGTATGATACTAAGAGAATTTGTTGTAACTTGTTTGAAGAACTCTGCTGTGGCAATGTCCTCGAGGATCAACAACGAGCTCTGTGGGGTTGGTGGATCAAGATACAAATCTCCTGTTACTGTCTGGTCCTAAGGAAATACTGCTGCTAGCTCAAAGGAGGAAACTACAGATTTATTGTTTTATGCAAATGTAAAACCTTCTGTGAATTATCTTTAAACCTATTCTAGTGGATTCTTACTTCACCTAATAATTAACTTTAGCAACATGTATCTTAAGCATGTTCACAGGCAGCTTTAAACTTCCACAGCTTGCCTTTATCTTGGAAGGTTTATAAGCAGGCTCGCACTTAAAAAAATAAATAATAGTCAAGATGTGAAGATGTGGACTCGTAACAAATCACAGCTGAATAGCATCTTTTGCTAAAGAGATATTTGTGGTGCTTAGAAATCAGCCATCCACCTTAAAAGTGTGGAGTCATCCACGAGGAAGAGAGAACAAAAGTTTTGGTTTTCAAAACGAGGTATTATATAACCAAACTGATGATTCCTTTTTTCTCTTCCAGAGCAAGTATCAGCAGGGATCCCTTTTATGATATGCTGGCAACAAGGAAACGAAGAATTGCAAATAAGAAATAGAACATGATCAGCAACTTGTAGACCTGCATCAACCTATAACTGAGTGTACAGTGGAGTGATAGAAATTGGACAAACTAAATGAAGACAACTGTAGATTTTATATATATATACATATATATATACATTTTACTATGGCATAAAAACGTGGCAAAACTTTTCAGGGTAAATAGTTACTGGCATATAATTTGAAATAAGCATCAAATCCCAGAGAATGATTATATTGGAACTTAATTCAGCTGAAAACATGGAAGCCTTGTTTCCACTTACATTGGGGACATCTCCAGTTTACTTGGGTTGGGAGGGTAGGAGTTCAGGGCTAACACTAAAATGTCCTCTACCTGTTACCTGAGCATATTTCCCATAAAAGGAGGAGTGATTGTGAGACTTTGAGTTCTCACTGAGGTGCAGCACCAACAGTGGAGCACGGTGTGATCTGGCACTTCATTTTCCTGTAAGCAGAACCCCCCAGTCCCAATGTCAGTGTCAGTGTGTGTTCACAGTAACAGCTGAGTGCAGCTTTCACTCAGGATTCCTCTCCTACCTTTATGGAAATAGCTTTTCTTCAGAAACACAGTGCCTGGTGGCTCAGTAGGTACCTCGTGGTGCCAAAAGGGTTTGTCAGTGTGCACTGAAATACAGGCAGAGCCTGCCAGCAGAGGTTTGAGGCCATGACATGAAGTGCAGATGTGCTCTGGTGTTTGCCAGTTGGCTAAAAGTCATTCCTGTCTGCTCCTACACTCACAGCAAACACTGAGGTTTAATCTGCTTCTTACCTTACATAGTAACCTCTTTCTTCTGTTTGAGATGTTGTAGTTTGAGTCACACTAAGTCACTGCTAAAGGAGAGAGGTGACAGGGCTTGTGTGATTTTAGGCCTTGCATGTGAACACCCCCAAATAATTTCACGTGCATTTAATGTTTTTAAAGGGAAAAGCCAGGAAGGTGAACTGTCTCTGTAAGATGCAGCCCTAGGAAGTTAAGCAAGCAGGATTCATTCCTTTGCTTGGTAACAAACTTTGGACATACAGAGTTCATGCAAGTTCAGTATTTTTATTGCATTCTTAAAGGCGATTTTCAGGTTTGTGCATCACCAGTTGAAATTGAAAAAAATAAACAGACATTTTTACTTAAAAAATAAAATATTACACATTGATTACCTGGTGCAGCTAGACTTCCCCCCAGGCACGTGCCTCTGTTTGTGTGGAAGACCTTTCTGTGGACCTTCTGATGGCTCTTTCAGGAACACATGAACTGCTGCAGCAGATTTTCCTCCAGTGCTTTTCTGTTGATAGCACACACTGTCCTTAAGGTAAAGCCCTTAATTCCACAATGGGTGCAAAAAGTGGGAGGTTTTGACTCTACTGCTTCTGTTACTACTCAGTTTTTCCCAAACTTGTTGAACCTGAGCCATGCCTACAGTGCCAGTGAACACTCTGGAGATCCAAAATGTTAAAGCAGCTTTGCTTGTTGGTTACAGGAGCGTCTCTGGATCTGTTGCAGGGAGATGTGCTGCACTGGCAAACCCACAGAGTTACCAAGCTGATCTGTTTGAAATCTCCTTTGAACTGTAAGGGAGAGTCTGTTTCACTGTTCTGTCTTACTGATTTGCCTTGTTTTGCATGGGGTGTCAGCCTGTGAGTGTTTTGCTTTATTGCATGTTTGCAAAAGAGGCTGAGAGGAAAAGAACAAAGTAAACTTTCCTACATTTTAGATTTTCCCCAGGGTGTGTGGAATTGTTTGGGTGAATGTTTAAATCCGAGTGCTTCCAAGGGAGTAAAACTCAGCCAGAGGAGGTAGAATCCTTGAGTGTCAGTGTGGGGATATCTTTGCTTAATGGAAAAACATTTAAACTCTTTATAGAAATGAATTCAGTTGTGTGTCCTGTGTTTGCAAAGCAGCACAATGACGGAGCTGCTGCCAGCACTTGTTTTGAGTCTTCTGTTCTGCAGTGACATTTTGTTTTCAAGCACTGCCTACATCAGCCATAGCTTTGGACAAGTAGATTTGTAATGCAAATAGTGACAAGCCAAATCAGTGGTACTAGTGAGCATAAAGGTGAAAGGCAGCAAATGCAGTATTTCTGGAGAAATGTGAGATTACAAAAGCATTAATAAGCCATGAAGCACTTTTGTATCAATTCTTCTGAAATACCACCTTTGAGGAAATCTATTTATTTACCCAGGTGAGGATGTCTGCCTATAAGCATGAAGGAAATGCCTTGAGAGTTCATTTGCTGTATTTAGTTTGAAGTTCTTGTATCCGGCAGAAATAATTATTTAGAGTAACATGTAACTGAGGATATTATAGCAGGAAATATATTATTTCTTAGCATTGAAGTGCAACATCTTAAACAGCTACTTGTGGTGCTCAATGTATCTATTTAATTTACCAAAGTTAATGGAATAGCATTTTTGTGTGTGTTAATATTTGATTTCAGATGTTCTTTGTAACAGTATTAACAGGGAGTGAAACTGGCCCAAAATTTCCACTGGCCACGAGGCCAGTAAAACAAAGTGGCTCGTGAAAATTTTGGCCATATCAGGTACTATCCATGAGGGTGAAGAATAATCTCTCAACCTTTCCCTTTTTTATTGGGCTTCAAGTCCAGGGGTGGCTACTGAGAGTGGCTGCTCGGTGGCCTAAAGCAGGATCTGTTACAGTTTGGCCATGCTGAGGAGAAGTCCTCCGGGGACAGCAGATTCTCCCTTCCTGTTGCACTGAAACTTGAGCCATTCTCGAGCTCTTTGCTTTTGGCTCTGCCCTTTACAGCTGCAGGGGCAGTGAGAGCACGGTGCCAGTGCAGCTGGGAGGGAACTGTACACAAAACTTAAGCTCAGCTGGACTGACTTAAATTTTACAATATTCTGACAAAATAAGCTCTGCGTCACTTAACATTTTGAACCATTTTAAACTGGTACAAAACTGAACCTTTATAAAACTGAGCAGCATTTATAATGCTTCATATATAAAAAACAGCGTATTTTTAAGATTTATTACATATCTATGTAGATATGCTTGCTGGAAAAGCTAGGTCAGTTGTAGACCTGATGCTACAAATTAAGACTTGTGGCTTACCAGTTTCATTTCTATATTTTCTTGGAAAATGTTTCTAGCTAGAGTTTAAATATAAAATGTAAATACTGTACAGGTATGTATTGATATGAGTATTACTTGGTGTACACAAGTGATTTGCATGACAAATATTGTGTATCAATCATTGTTAAAACGGTGATGTTCTTATGTAAAGCCACAGCAATATTAATGTTCTCATTTATCATTACGACCTGTTGCTTAAATCTGTCAATTTTCTCAAAAATAAAGTGTGGAACTCTACTGTCATGTATCTCCTCATTTACCAGGAATACATGGGAGGCAATTGCTGACACTTAAGAGGTTAAGGTTTAATTTTACAACTGCTCTTGTAAGTAAAGGGCCTCTTTTCCCTACCCTTAGGTACAGTAATTTAAATTATCAGGTTTAACTTTTCAGAGAGAAAATCCTTCAACTGCAAAATGTTTCAGTAAAGTGTGTTACCCCAAGTGTGACTCCAGTAAGGGCTGGCTTCCCTTGAGAGCCACCCTAAATTGAGGTATTTCATTTTGTCTGTTCCCTACCAGGAGCTTCAATCAGATGTGAGGGGGGGAAGCGGATCTCTGCTCCCGGAGTACATTAATTAGTTTCCTCAATTAGCAATTAGAAACAGGTGAAGCTGCTCCACAGCTCTGGGGCAGTGTCACCGAGTGCCCTCCCTGCTCCAGAGCCAGCTGGGGGCTCTGAAGGGAGGCACAGCAACAACACAAACTCCTTTGGGGCATTTGTGCTGGAGTTACTCATCCGACAAAGGACGAGACACCAAACCTTGGAGCCGGAGGACAAAAGAGGAAAGAAAAGCCAGATACAGGACAGGAAGGTTGGTTACTTTATGTAACGTCACATAACTGTTGCCATAGGAACATTATGCAGGTACATTATGGTTTGGCTTCATGGTGTTCTCCATGTACCAAAATACTGCTTTTAAGTATTTAGTGAAACATTAACCTTGCTCTATTTTTCCTTTTGTTGTTTTTTTTTTTTCTTTTTTTTCTTTTTTTTTTTGTCACACACAATAACAAGCTCCTGCTGAGCTCCCAGCCTGGGGCCTGGCTGTGGGAGCTCTCACGTTCAGAGGAGAAGCCTTCTGCATCCTTGGCGAGGCAGCTGCAGTCCCAGGTCACTGCTCTTCTCGGGCTCTCACCGACAGCATCTTCTCCCCTACACTGAGAGGAAGATGGGGCTCCTCGAGTGCCAAACACGCTCTGACAGCTCTCAGCTCCCACGACACAGTGCATGTTAAATAAGTAAAACTCAAGTAAAAATCCATTTTAACTTTGCTGTATTTATATACTATATAAATTTTACATGCTATATATTTACAGTGGGGCAAGTGCTTTTTATCTTTAAAAAAACAAAGATCAAACTTTAGACATCTCTGAACAACACAGCTTGTATAAACCAGACAGATTATTCAGATGAACTGTATTTAATACAGGTTCCCCACTCATCTCCTGATGCAGGACCAGTGAATAATAAGTGCATCACAGTTTGATAGCATTTAATAATAAAAATAAAAATCACAGTATGAATTTGTCTGTAACTAGACACTTTAGAGAGACAAAACAGACAACTGAGACTTAAGACAAATGACAGTATATTAAGAAAATGTAATAAAAACATATGGAACAATATACAAATAGTCTTGAGAGATACATTCAGAACTGCATATTCGTTGTTTCACAATGTCGAAAACCAGAAGATTTTCTTCAGATCTTGAATATAACTCAAATGTGAAGTAAATT
Source organism: Orthonyx spaldingii (assembly GCA_013397795.1). NCBI lineage: Eukaryota > Metazoa > Chordata > Aves > Passeriformes > Orthonychidae > Orthonyx > Orthonyx spaldingii. The sequence goes on from VZTJ01000306.1 coordinate 996,578, forward strand.
AGTTTCTAGTGTCAGACCACAGAAAAAAAAAATGAAGCTCTTGCAAAACTTGTGAAGTTTTAAATAAGTCTTTAAATTAAATATACAGACTGTCAGTTGCAACTTTTATAATTCCTGGTCGCTCTTGCACCAGATGTCTTAACTTGGAGTAACATTACATGAATAACATAAAGTCAACCTGAGTCTGTAATTAAGCAGCATTTGAGATGGTCTATTCCAGGGCATTATCTCAGCTCAGTGAGATATTTATGTGGTAATTTACAATGTTCAGCAGTTGTAAAAAGTTTTCACCCTTTTGGATTAGAAGTATATTTTAAAAAAGAAAGTCTCAAGTTAAAAACTAAAAAAAAGTTCATATATGGTAAAATTCTGTACAGAAATGTTAAGCACCACTTATGACTGGATTTTGTCTTGATGGTAATTGATAATAAATTTTAAGTTTTGATGGTCAATATTGGTAATGTCAGGTTTGAAGGTAACAAGTTGTTGAAGGTAAGAAGTTGTTGAAGGTAAGAAGTCGTTGATTTTGATGATGAGAAGTCGTTGGTTTTGAAGGTGAAGGGTTGTTGGGGTTGGTGGTGGGTTCAGTCTGAGTATTGAAGGCTTTCATCAGTCAGCTCCACGTCTGAAAGGCAAAAGGAAGCAAGGTCAGTCCCTGCCCTGACATTAAACATTAAACTGTCTCAGGGGCTTGATTTCTGAAAGACCAGGCTCAAAGCTGCCCCAGCTCCATCTGCTCCCTCACACACCACGGCTGGGGAACTGTGCAGAGCCTTAGGACAGAGCCACCTGCTCTAACAGCAAGTGCTGCACCTTGGGTAAATCAAATTTAATTGAAGCTTTGCCCAGACAGCATTGTTGTTTTAGTAATAATCTTGTGGTCAGGCTGACCAAATCTTAGCCACAAAGGCAGAGCCTCCAGAAATTTGCTGGAGAGAATGTGTAGGAATGTAGGAAAGAACTGCTGCAAAGCTGCTCCGTCCCCCATCCTGTATGAATTTTTCTCAAACCACTACTTGTCACCAGCTGTTTTCATCCTTATTAATTTATTCAAAATAACAGGAGTTGGTGAAAAGGCACAATCTCACAATTCCTCAGTGGTTCCTTGCCTGTCCCTACCTTGTTTGAGAGGTTCAATGCTCTCTAAAAACACAGCCAGAGTGGCCTCTTTTGAAAGCAGCTTTCATTGTTCAGAGAATCCTACTTGAGACCCATTAAAAAAAAAAAAAAAAAAAGATTGGCCTTCCAGAAGATGGAGCTAATTAACATCCATGGACTTGAGGAAATACTAAAATTCTCAAGACTTGAAAAAATTGCTTTTGCCAGTCCTCATCTCCCCCTCAAGCTGTGAGGGGGGTGTTCAGCAATGAGCAAACAGCTCCTTCCCTGCACAGCCCAGCACCCTCAGGGCCCTGACCTGAGCAAGGAGATGCAGCACACGGAATTCCTCACTCAACCTGACTGGTCTGGAAAAACCCGAGTTTGCCATCTGCTGGCCAGAGAATCGCTAAGGCCAAACCGTGCATTTTTCTTCTGTTCAGTTCCTGATTTATCAGCTAGAACAGACCCTTTTAGTGCAAAAAGGGTTATTTTGGACATGAGTATTATAAAAGAAATCTGGTTTTACAACATTAGGATTTGAAAGACCTCTCAACTCAGTTCTTAAATTTTCCTCATTAAAGAATAATGTGTGAACAATCATCTTTCCCTCCACTCTCTATTTTCAGAATAGAACTTTTGGTTGTCGCTGTCCTAAAATAAAATCGGTTTTCCACCAATGCATTTCCCCTTTGCCTTGAGCAAACGTTTCAATGCAAGAATTTACTGACTGTGGCAATTTGCCTCAATGTGGAAACCCCATGAAGGAGGTGTTAATTTTCCAGAATTTCAAGATTAAACTCCGAATAGCAAACTGCACTCGGCTGTAATGCAGGAAGAGGAATTATTTTTGATTTTTTGCTATAATGACATTTTCAACTTGACTAGAAATGAACAGGACTGTCACTGACCATTAACCCAATTCTTAAACTGTGGGTGGGTATAAAATGTAGAAAATTTAACAATAAAACTTGCTTTTGGATAGTGAGCTGTCTTCTTCAGGGATTACTTCACTTATCTTCGAGACAATCAGATAGTTTGGGGACGGTTTTTTATTAAAACAGACGAGTAACTGGAACTGGTTTATGTCAGATAATACACATTTAATAAGGTTTTATTTCTGTGATAAACACTTCTGTTCAGCAAAAATTTCATGGGAAATGTTGTCAAGTTTGATTTCAGATGTTGAATTTGTTGCAGTATGCAATCATCTTCATTGCATAATTCTAGAGCTAATTAATTTAAACTAATTAATTTATCTACTGCCAGCCCAAGTAGAGATTATGACAAGCAACAGCTGAGAGCTCAGTGTAAATTTAGTCAGGCACATAAATTCTTATTTTAGTTTTTTGTAAGAAGCACCAAACAGACTTTTTTAAATATTAAAACTTGGGGAAGAGCTGTTTTCTCAGCCCACTTTTACATATTGTTAAGCCTATGCTAACAGAAAAACCCCACAACTGAATAAAACAATAGCAGGAATTTAACACTCTCCACGTGTGAAATTGTGAAGTGTCCTCTGGAGGTTTGACAGCTGTGCTTAGGAGAAGGCAGAGCTACACCTGGACCAGCAATATTTCAGTATTATCACCAATTCCTGTTACTCTGAGTGAGCTACCAGCACTGTTTCTATGCTATGAACAGCTGAATACAGCATTTTATTTAAATTATAGAATGGTTTTTGTTGGATGGGCTCTTAAAGATCATCTATTTCCAACCCCTGCCACGACACTGTTTGGAAGCCGTGATAAAACCCAGGGATTTCACCACACAAGCATTTAAAGATTGTTATGCATAAGCAGGAGTCCTGCCAACAGCCCAGGGTCCCTTACCTCTGACGTACTCGTTGGATGCCATGGAGCTGTATTTCTTGCTGTCACCTGCACCAGAAGGCTTCTCTTCCTTGTGGGGTTGTTTACTGCCCTGGTTTCTGTATTGCTCACATAAATGGTCATCTGGAGGACGGGATTCTTCCTTCTTCTCCCATGTTTTCTTCTGGAAACAAGGATCTAAATATTCCAATAAGTCTTTCAGTTTCCTGTCGTGCTTCTTCTTTTTCTTCTTTTTCTTATGTTTGCGATTGTCATTGTCAAAGTGGAGCACAGAGCAATCCAAATCATAAAGTCTGAAGGAAACATGCAAGTTAAAAATAGAAAAACAGATGTGGCACTTGAAGTATATATGAAATGTTATTTATTTACCACAGGTGACGACTTGCAGAGTGTCTGCTACTTTGTGGTAATTTCTGCACATCTAACTTAATTTAGATGCAGCAACCTTAAGCCCTCAGAAGGAAGGACAAGAGGTCCTTGGTTTGTACACAATTCATTAACAGGCATATGGGGAATTAAAAAAAAAAATATTAAAATTGTAACCTAATCAAGAACGGCGTGCAGATGTTATTCTGACTACATTGTCCAGCTCTAGTGTTCTAACACAATTCAGCAACATCTTTCCTATCTTCACTTGGCCAACCTAATGACATGATCCCGTCGCATTATGACAGACAAGTTACTTAGAAACAATGAAAAAAAGGCAGACATGAGAAATACCCAGAAAATAATTAGGAAAAAATTGCTGATTATGCTGGAATCCTTGCTTACTTGTAATCCTTCTCTCGATGTTTATCTTTGGACTTCTTTTTCTTCTTGACCTTCTTATACTTTTTGATTCTTTGGTCATCTACCTTTCGGCATTTCTTTTCTATGTCACTTCCACTTTCTTCTTGGTGGGAGTATTTTCTTTTGCCATTTCTTAGTTTTTCGCTTTCCCGGGAAGAGCCCTCGAAATGCGAGTGAGCTGACGGCGGTGGAAGCGCGTGCCTTTCACGAGAGTGTTTTTCCGAGTGCTGCTGAGGTACTGAACAGTGGTGGAAGTTTGCTCTGTGGCTGCTGAAGTGATGCACATCCTCCTCTCGGGAGAGTGTGCTGTGAGCCCACCTGCTTTTGCAATGATAATCCTTGTGGGACCTGCTGTAAGCTTGGCTCAATTTGTCATAGTCTTTATCACAATGAGAGGACTTCCTCTCCCTGCCATCCCTCGTTCCATGGGAGGAATAATAATCATTGTAGTATCTGCATTTTTCCCATCTCCGGGGTTCATCTTGATAGTATCTTTCTCTAATCCAAGGTCTGTCTCCTTTGGAATAATAATACCTGTTCCTGTCTGGATCTGTCCTTTCTCTGCTTCGGGATCTGTACCGGGAATATTTTCCTGAGCTCCTGCCATTACTGGGACTGTTTCTTTCATTGTGGGAGGATCTGTACTTGCTCTCACTGCAATACTCCTGCTTATGACGGCTTTGCTTGTTTGTTTCCACGCTGTGAGAGCTCCTCCTCCTGTGGGAATGATCATCTGGTTTGTTTCTGCTTTGCCTCTCCTTCTCCTCAGTGTCCGAGTTTTCTCTCTTCCTCCGGTAGTGCTCTTTGTCTGCTCTTTTAGAGTCATGGATTTTTTTCTTATTTTTTTTCATATGTTTATCATCTTCTTCACATATTTTACTACCCAGTCCCTCATCTGCTCTAGAAAATTGACTTTCCAATACTTTATCCAGCTTTGTAATAGAAGAGTCATTAACAGGTGGTACCTCTACATAGTTATTAGAAATGTCCTTTGTATCTTGGCATTTATCTGTAATATCTAGAGATGCAAGTTTTTTAGAACTACATTCAATGTCAGGCTTTATAGAGGAAGTTTGCCCTAATTTCTCTTTGCTCTCAGGAGACCCTTTGATGTACAAAGGATTTTCTTTTGAAATGAGTTCAGGTTCTTTTGATCTTCTTAGTTTGTCTTTATCTCTGATGTCTTCAGACTCACACTGCCCAAGAAATTCACCTTCATTGTCCAAGGCTTTTTTCCTAACCTTGTGCTGACCATTGATATTGAGATGTGCATTATCAGCTTTTGTTATAATACTTTCAGCAACTTCTTCTTTGGTAAAAATGGTTTCAGAATCTGATTGAGTAAAAAGTTTCTCAACCTCACAGCTAAAGTTGGAAGGAACCTTCCTGGATTCTTCATAGGCAAACAGTGCTTCCATCACTACAGTTTCCATAAGACCATCATTGTCAGAAGATTTCTGAGGTCCAGAGACACTGCACAAAAATAAAACCATATTTTTAACTTGAAAAACTCCATCTAAGAGAAGTTAGGAGTGAAATCTCCTAAAGTTAAAAAAAACCAAGGTGGCTAATGCAAAACTCTGAAAGACATTGTCTTTAGGAAACTATTCCCACCCTCAGCTCCCATAGAAAGTTTTTCTTCACTCAATTCTGCAAGTCTTGCCTTGAAAAACTCACCCCCAACACATCCACCTCCTTCCACCTGCAGCTCTGAATCACATCAATATCCAGAACTATATTTGCTCTCCCTCCAGTTAGAGAAAAGCTAAACACACAAATGTCCCACTCTATCCCAAAAGGGAGAGCAGACTGTGGGAATTTACATTCACTCATTCTAGGATGCAAAAATGGGAAAAAGGAATAGAAGAAGTATTCCAGACAATGGAAGAAAAATATAAAAACATCCTGTGAAAGTTTTACAGGAGGCATCTGCCTGTATTTAGTATCAGACTAATGTGTGCCCAGTGCTGATGTTTGCAGTACCAGATGTACAGTGTGGAATTCTCTGCACTGATGTAAATCTCTTAAGTAGCATTAGTAGATGGGTAAAATAGTAATAAACTTGTATGAAATCTTGTTTTAATCAGAGTGTACTCATTTTACCTCTTTTCCTCTGACAAGCTGTTCAACTGGCCGTATGTAAGGGATTCTAAGAGACCTTGAGGATCTGGTGACAAAGCTTTAGGCATCTACAATTAAAACACAGATGTTAACAAGCAGAAAGGAAAAGCTACTTTTTGTAGAAAGCTACTGTTGACAAACTTCCAACATTAGATGTTAAACAAGATCACGCTGAGTTACCTGCACTATTCCCACCTTACACATCAACCCACTCCCCCCCAAAAACGTATTTTCTGAAACTTATGAAGCATTATCTCCCTGGACTTCTCTTATGTTGACACATAGGTCAGCTCAGCTCTTCAAATTCAATGGGATATTAGCACAAAGGGTTAGAATGAAATCTGTGCTGTGTTTCCTTGGTATTCCATGTTGTAGGGCTCATGAACATTGAATATATCATAGGTGACAAAGTCCAGATGAACAAATGTAACTCACCGTTTCAAGCACTCCATTTGCTTTAGAGAAGAAAATCTCAGAAGGTTTAACAGGTTGGACTTGGCAAGTGGAATCATCAAGTTTCAGTCCATTCTCTTTATATTCGTTATCTAAACTAATAGCACCATTTAGGGAATCAATTTTTGGCAGCTCATGCTGGGATCTTTCTTCAGCATTCTGACAGGATGAATGGGAATTATGCAATGTACGGACCACCTTCCCAATCAGGATTCCATTGGAAGATATGACGTTGCAATTCCTTTTGAACAAGCCCTTGGACTCCTCGGATTTTCCTGAAGGTTCTGTGCCGTAAGGGACCACGTTATCAGAGCAGAGCTTGGGGTTTCCATTCACTGCTGGCTCAGCAAAGATTTCATCAGGAACCTCCTGCTTGGAGACGTGAGTAGCAGCTGACACCGTGGCTGGGTTTGAGGTAGGCTCTGCTGCGGAGGAGTTGGTGATGGTGGCTGAAGGAAGGGGCTTCAGCTCCTCCTCCTCGGCAGCGCTGCTCGGACACTCGGCCGGCGGCACCGTCTGCCGCGAGGGCAGCTTGTTGTGAATACTGATGGTGATCTTCTGCGTTTTTGAAGGGTCTGGCATTGAAGGCCTGGAAATGGCCCAGTTTTGAACACAAGCTGTTGGTGGAGCTGAAGATGGCCTTTTCACAGCAACACCAACAGTACTGGGATCCTCTTTTAAGGGTCCATTTCCATTTAAACGACTCGAACTCTGGATTTAAAGAGAGTGTAAGATGGACATGTTCAAACATACAGCATTGGAAGTTTTACAACGTTAAATTCTCGTAATAAATAGTTCTACAGATTGCCTCAACACCTAAGAAGAAACCTCACCTCCCTTCCAATATAAATGCAAGTCCAACAAATGTGTGTAAATCCTGCCTTTGGTATCAAATGAGCATCAGTTTTAACACCCACCCAAACAACTTAATATTGACTAAAGCTATTCCAAAAAATATTTATTTTCCTCTTCAAACATTCCCTGACAACACTGGAATAATTCTGCTGGTACTCAGAAATAAGTCAATTTGTTTTCTGTCACTGTCTCAGCTAAAGTGACACTGATAGGGGCGGGGCAGATATTTACTTTTTAAGTTTAAATTATTTAGGCATTAATAGACTACTTAAATTGTCTCAAGAACATAGCTCTCAGGCTTTAGAACGGTGAGCTGGCAGGGTAAAGTAATGAAGTGGCATGGCTGCACAATTTAGGATTAGCCACTGTTTGAACAACTCTGGCTGTAGCATGAGTGCTGCGAAGAAACCTGCAGTGTGGGAGGGAAAATAAAAAAAAAAAACCCACCCCATACCAAAACCCACTATAGTCTGGTGCTGTTACCTGCTCCCCCTGCAATTACCTTAATCATGTGAGGAGGCAGCCGTGGTCCCATGAAAGCAGCCTGCTTGCTGTTGGCCCCGCGCTGGCCCAGGAAGGAGCGGGGGTAGGAGGGCGCGGGCAGGTAGAACGCTCGCTCTCCCAGCGTCAGGTCGTAGCGCCTGGAAACAAGGGGCAGCTTAGCTCAGAGCTCCTCCCTCGGCCTACTCCTGCACTAAACCCTGCCCTATCATCTCACAGGAACAGTGTACACCACACGAAAGACACTTCTGGAAGGTTTAGCCAAGACTACAGACTGAAGATGAGATAATGGTCTTCCTACAGTGGCTGTCCTTCTCAGAGCAGTGATTCAGCCTCACACCATCTATGGCCATGACTTCTCCTCTTTTCTAAACTGGCCAGCTACAGAGAGCAGATATAAAGCAGTGTACCCGAGTGCACAAGTTCAAGGTCAAGTAATGAAAGACAATAAACAACAGGAGGAACTTCCACTTAGACAGAAATATACAAATAGTAACATTTTCCTAGGGTGAAAAGAAGAAGACTTGAAAAGAAGTATCAGCAACTTGATAGTAAACATGGTCTCAGCACATTTGGTGTTTGTTATTACCTGATATAGAAGAGTACATAAGCCTGCTGATTGAGAACTGTTTTGATATCAGAAAGCTCTACTGAGGCATCATTCATTCGGTACCAAAGTCCATTACCAGCCTGCAAACAAAGACAGAATATCTTCAGATGAATCCCATGTGTTCCAAAGGACATCACAGACACAGCACCACAGAACAAAGCACACCAAAACAAAGCAAACAAAGCACATGATGCAATGTTTTCCCCTAAAACCTGTGGTTACCAGTAACATTTTGATTTCTTTGCCAGCACAGATTTTAGCCTGTGAGAAGCTGAGCTGGTATCTACCTTTATGAAGCAGAGATAATGTCCAGCATTACAGTTGAAGCCACTATGTACAAGAACTGCATATAAAGCATAGATGAGGGGTTCTCCAATGGATTGGGACATATATGCTCGAAGATCCAAATATTCAGGGTATTTTACATCCTAAACAAAGACAAAGAAGATTCAAAAGTTATCCTGAAATACTACATGGAACAGCCTGAAAAAAACACTTCTACAAACACAGACTAGGACTTATATATTTTTCAATTCACTTAAAAATGTCTTTTCTCAGAAACAACATGTAATAACTTAAGCTGCAGAGAGCTATTTTCTACAGAATTAGGTCTTTAAGGGTAAGGTATGTTCTTATGGTTACACAGGAACTTTATCACTATTAAAAAAGACAGAACCAGCCACAGCTGTTAAGTTATTATATCAACTTCTTACACTATAGTTACTGCCTGAAAATGTGAACAACTTTGAAATGAGTATTCATCTTTGGGAAATGTCCCATTCCAAGAGAATAAAGTGGCATTCCAGCTGCAGACATACCTTGTTGATCTTTCCACCTGTAAAATTTGCAAATCTTTTCAGTGATATTGTGAGGACATTGGAAGAGCGATGTATCGTGTATCTCTTGGATGCTGGAACCATCTTTTTACACCTTAAAAACAAGCACAGACGTATTTTTAACAGTATATCCTTTCCTCACCTGTATGTCAAACAAGTTTTCATCTCTCACACGTGTTTATGCTATTTGAATGATATTTGCTTGTATAATATGTTAGATCTTTTCTTAAATCCATAAACTGCACCTCAGCTTTGTTAATAGAGAGAAGATAGCAGGCTATTAAAGACAGCTCTACAGAACAAAGAATAAAGGATTTAGGACATTATCTCTTCATAGCCAAATAAATGTCTGAACTTGTATCTTTCTTATGTCAAAAAGGTAAGGCTGTAAAAAATGTAGGAAAACCACACAGTCAGCCATTCTGCAAGAGGCAGACGTTGGACAATATTGAGTTTTCTTGGACTGAGGTTGCCTGGAAAGACACTGAAATCCTCTGCAGTCCTTCACAACAAACTTGTTAATTTTGTTTGTTGCACTGCACACTCAAAGGAGGTACAGCCTGAGTCCTGAAACGCAACCATCAGCACAAAGACTGAAACATGTCACTTTACATTGGCAAGAAAAACACTGCTGAGAGCTAACAAACAGAAATAATTTAATAGCCTCTTTCCAAACTGATGTCAAAATACAAGGCACAGATTCCGAACTGATGGGGAAAGTCAATGAACAAAAAAAGACCCCCACCCAGAACACAAAAAAAAAAAAAAAAAAAAAAAAAAAGAAGTGATTTATAAAATTCTTAAACTTTTACTTAGAGACAAAGATTTCAGGCAGTAATTTTTACTAGAAAAAATAATGGTAGAAAATAAAAAGGAAACTGAAAAGTAATATAATAGTTTGCCAGCAATGGAAATGACACTGTACATAGACCACACCTTTCTTTTCAAACTCACAAAAAGACTAAAACTTCTGGGTTTACGTGTGACTAAGCTGGTGTTGCCTTCCACTCCAAATCCTTGTCCATATCCCTGTGCTCCAGCTCACCACTTCTTATCAGGCATGCCTTTTAACTTCTGGTCATGAGTATTTTAGTGTGCAGCTTCACACTTAGAAAGGCTGACAGGTCCCAGCACAGACAATATTAGGAATAAAAGTCTAATGTGAGCTAACACAATTCTTAGAATGTATTTCCAAATATTCAAACAGAAACATAAAAAATTACTCAGAAACAAGAGCATTATTTCCCAAGCTTTGAATGATTTCAGTGTATTAGCTGTGTAAACAAAACTGAATGGAACAGCAAGCCATGTCTGTCTTATTGCTAAACAAAGTCAAGAGATAACTTATCCTCCAGGTCATGCACTGCATTAAACACCTATCTTGTATTAAGGTGTAATTAATAATAATCTTACTTGCTACACTTATAGCTATTTTCACCATCCAGTTGTTCCGGTTTCACAAATTGTTCTAGAGCTCTGGTGACAGATGTAACTGCCTGGATGAGTAAGAAAGGAGAGCACTTAGTCACAAGAAATGCAAAATTTCAAGCACTTACAAGCACTTTACAAGAGAACCTTGCTAGTTCATACTTAAGTGCCCTACTGTGAACCAGCAAACACCATGAAGGAGGAGACACAGAGTTCATTGAGCATTTACCTCATTTCAAAATGATCCTACTTCAAAATAAATAAATTTTGCAGTGCCAGACAGTATCTGTGGCATCAATAATGAGAACAATCAAACCCAACAGTCTAACAATAGATGTATATTGAAGTAGAATAATTGAGGAGTACGATTGTATCATTGTTTGTGCAGACATAATTATTATTTTTCCAGCTTAAATCCAATCCAAACACGGAGAGCATTTCCATGGTTTCCACAGAACAACAAAGTCCAATTCACCCCCACTGACCTCCAAGCTCTTTTGCTTCAACAATATATGTCTTTAAGCAAAATGACTTTATTTTATGAAGCTCTACAAGCCTTTACACATCCCAAGCCAGGCTCACAAAACCTCTCACCTTTATATCCAAGGTGACGTCCAGAAATGGCTCGTACGTATCGGACACGGCTTTGCAGTTCAAGCACTTTACTGGAATCAAAATACAAATGCTTAACATCATGTGAATGAGACTGACTGCATGAATTTAAATTATTAATACACATTACATTAGTCAAACTACAAACTCCTTTGCTACAGAGAGACAAAAACACACGGATTAGCTTGAAAGACAATAAAATTTTTTTAAAAGTACCTCGAGATCTTAGATATCCTCCAAATATTTGATAAATAAGTGTGGTGGCTTGAGAAGATCTGTCTAACCTGGAAATAAATTAGAGTCAGACCTCAGAAGACTGAAAGCACAGAGTTAACTCCTCAAACAATTTTTGGTTTTATGAAAACCAAGGACATAGATTTTATTCATGATAGTAAATAAAGTAGTAAGAGGGGCTAGGAAACATTTAAATTTAATTAGTTTATGCTTACTTGGTGCTTCCATTCAAGCAAGCTTTCTGTAAAGCATCAACAGTGAAGCATAAGAATTCATGTGCATCCTCTTGACTGCCAAAATGGAAATGTTTTCCTATTCCTAATAAATAAGAAGGTTATTACATATTTATTTCTTAAAGAATGAAAGAAAACACACATTTCTAAAACATATCTTCTTTAAAGTATCAAAATTATTTATATGCATCAAATAACTCTTTGAAAAATTAAAAAAAAAAAAAAAAAAAAAAAAAAAAAAATAAACCTGTATGAAACTACTTACTTTTAAGGCCATTGATAACAGATGTAGGTTTGATGGCATTATTAGAGCAACACAGGACCTGGTTGATGTGACTTTCCATTGTGCACATCATACAGAATCCTTCTACATGACCTAGACAGTGAAAGAAGAAAGCATCCCATTCTAGTCAAATATACATTGCTGAAAAAACCCCCACCCAAAAATAATAACAATCTAAGTTGTGGGTGCAATGTGCACTCTCTGTGTTACATTCTCTTCTCCCAAGGTGTCAATAGCCCAACAGTTTTGTGGCATTTTTTATCATGCAGAACTGTACAGAATAAAAGCTGCAGAATCACAGACCAGGTGATTGCTCAAAGTCCAGTCCAACCTAGCCTGGAACATTCCCACTGGAAGGTGTCCCTGCCCATGGCAGGGGATTGGAATTAAATCATTTTGAACATTCCTTCCAATGTTCCTATGATGCTTAATGGAAATAATTTTTATATATGGGAACAAAACACCATCAATTTTCTAGGAATACATATTAAGATACCAGACTAGAAAGCATACAGGTGCCTTAGGAAAAAAACTCACATTTATGGACATAAAAAGAAGCTTCCCTAGGCTTAAATAAATTCAAATAGAAAAACAAAATTCAAGGAACACAAATTCCAGGGTTTAAAAAATACACATTTAATTATTTAGAATAAAATCAGCCTAAATTTTAATACAGTCCCCCTCCAAATTTCTATTCGAGTTCATAAGAAATTAGTCTGTAGCACGTTCTAGAATGTTTGGGGTTTTTAATGGGTCAACATTGAACATATAATTTATCACAGTATTAGTGCACTACAGTATCTCAGCTGTGAACACTAAGAATCTTCAACACCAACATCCTAAATTTTATCACCTTTCTACCAGCAGGAAACCCAAATGCCAAATGTTCATCAAATGCCTTACTTTACAATGTACTTTATTATTCACATGAAGCAAGAAATGATCTTTTCTTTAAGTTTTACCGTGGCACATTAAATTAACAAATTCACTTTATATGCCTCCTATAATTCTGAGCCTCCTGTTAGCAGAATCACAGAACCATTTAGGCTGGAAAAGACCTTCAAGACCACGTTCAAAACCTGCTTCTACAGACAAAACAGGACAACTAAGAATTTTCTTCACAGAACCAGTGTTTTTCTTTCACCTTCGGAGCTGTCCAACAGATTCATAGTGTTAGAAAGTACTCACATGACTTGGTGTGCTCAAGTGAAAGCATGTAATTGGCAAGAGGAGGCGTGTAGGTCAAACACTGGAGAGTGGAATTAAGGAAACATGTGTTGCCGAGGTTCTGCAGTCCAACCCCAACACTCTGTGTCTGCTGCCAATCCATACAGATCTTCTCAGGTGGAAACAGAATTCTTTGTGGCGGAGCAATCCCATCATTAACGACTGCAAGAAAATTGTATTTTAAAAAGAGCTGTACTGTTTGGGTTTGAAAGAAGGTATTGAAAAAGTAGGGTTCTGCAGGAGCAGCCTCAAGAACCAGCTCTTCTCCAAAACACAGCAACACGTGATGCAGCTTTAACACTGCCATGTGAATTTGGTGGTCAACTCACTCTTTTGGACAAGTTTATTCATCTATTTTAATTCTTCTAATGCAAGACAAACTACCACTCTGATTTTAGCACCTGGTTTCTTTATATCTATATCCTTTAATCTCTTTATTAATTAAATTATTGGTTTTTTCTTCATTGTAACTTATGGCACAAACTTACACTTGTGGTTACGCAGTTACAACTCAGACAAACAAGTAAACAGCACAGAAAGTAACCCTATAGATATCAGATCTCTTCCTGGGCAGTGTTATTGCTCAAAGACTTGTGAATAATGGAAGCCATGAATAGTCATGGTAAAATGTACTTTTCTCTCCAGAACAGAAGAGACCTAGGTACATCTGTGCATTATGAAAAGCTCCCCTTATCTGATTATACATAAACAAAAAATACTTTACAAATCAATTGTAAATAGATAAAACCAAGTTCTGCAACACCTATCCCTGCAGCTGCCCTAGGGGATGCACAAAATTCACGTCTATGGCTGAACTCTTGATTCATTGCAGTCCCATTTTATAGCAGTGCAACAACTACCATCTGCTTCTACTTTTGCTTTGTTGTGAAGAAAAAGGAGGGAGGACAAAAGACACTTACCTAGATCTCTTTGGGCAAAAGGCTTTGATTTTTGAGATGATCTACAATAAATATGCCCCCCAGGACCTTTGTCCACAGAGACTTTGTTTGGATCTTCTGTAGGAGGTACCCGGCCCAAACTTGCGGTGCGAGACGTCATTTTTTTAGTACGGGGTTTCATAGATTTGTCAGAGCGTCTTGAGGAAGATTTTTTAGACTTTGAAGATTTTGGCTTGTTAACTATGGTCATTGTTCATATCTGTAACAAGGCAAAAGTTCTGTTTGGCATAAGAACGTCCAAAGTATTCCAGAAAGGAAAGACTAAGAGAAATCCTGTCACTTAGCCTCAATGAACTGGAAGAACTAAACTGCTAAGAACGATTACAAACAAAGGAACAGACCCCCAAAACCCAAAAAAAAATTCCGCCCAACACACAACTAAACACGCAAAGTAGAATTTTCCATCAAAACTGTATCAATATTGCTTTTAACTTCTGCTGAGCTAATGACTGATGCCATTTCTTACCCTTTCATGGGATTTTAAACCCCTACAGTTACCAAGACATTTTCCTTAAAAGAAGCTGAGAGCAGTGGCACAATCAAGTACTGGCCTTGACTGAGATCCACGAGGAGCTGTCTGGCCAACATCCTCCTGCTCCTGGGAACCACACACCCCTGGTAACACAGAGGATGGGCACTCTGAGAAATCTTGGGAAAGGAGAGCAAGGAAACACTTGCAAATTTATTTCCACCTCAGTTTCTTCTGCCCAAGAAGTATTTGTTTGGATACAGTTTTGGCAGCAGTCCTTGTGGTATTTTGCAGCCATCACGTTTACAATGCTTACTTATCAACCAAGAAGTTGAGTTTAAAAGCATCTTTTTCAGTTCTACTTATGTAAAGTTGTTTCACCAGGGAAAAACAAAAGAGGAATGTAAGCTATAAAAAGAAAATGATGAAGGCAAAAGAAGGCAAAACAAATCCTCAGCCCTCAAGAATAAAGGCAATAGCTGATATTAAGTCCTTTATAAAATGCTGATTATGTTTCAAGATAGTACCTCTTTTAAATATGTGTAACTGTGTGTGCATAGTAAACTACTGAATTACATGATCAATTATCAACTCCCGTATGTAAATTTTTACTACTATCGTACTATATCATGTAAGACCTTTTGAAGCTTAGGGAAACTATAAACTTAACTGAGGGTTTAAAGTATAACCTGCCTTGTAATCCTGAAATAACTGAGAGAAAAAAGCATGAAGCAGTTTCAGATTCATGGCACAACCTGATTGCTAATGATAAAACTTTGGGTAGATTAAACAAAGCACAGTAAATCAGAGAACTTCTAGTCCCACAAAAGACAGATTATGTGCAAAACCTTTAATTAGACTTTTTCCCCTCTATATTTTCAATTTAAAATCTACTCTGTACACACGTTCCATTTTAGAGATGATAATACACCAAAAAATGAAAAATTCACCAAATTTACTGGAAAATTAGGACATCCATGACCATTTGAAAGACTAAGACGACAGTTCTTGGGCTTAGAGATTTTCAGTTAAGATCCAGACTTCAAATTGCAGACACCAGTGACATCTCCTTTTCCTGATGGAAAGGGAGGGGGTTTCAACATCATATTTAAAACTTATTTGCAGGACAAAAACCAGAATCAAGACTGCAGTGAAAAGCAAACAGAAGAATATTATCACAAAAAAACTTTGGCCTTATACTGACCAATGGGGGATGCCTCATGTATTTTTAAATTTATTTTTGACAACTGAGTAGCATATTACCAGATATCAAACACTAGACACCTGCAAATACCAGTGGATGTCAAGAAGAACTCAGATCCACCACTCTTCCAAAATGTCAATATAATTAATTTGGATACGACACCTCTTTGACAAAGTAGCACAAAAACTACAAACACGGATATTTTTCCTCTCCCGTTGTTCAATGTACATAGAGGTTCTGTTCTTGTACCACTGCTGAACACAAATTCACATTGCCACGTGTATTGAGAGTTTTTTCCCCGTGCCATTCCCACAACAGACTTCTCTCAGTATGATACTGACGAGTAAAACAGAACAAACAGTTGCTTTCCTCCCATTTGGACTGTTGCATCAGCGTTGTTTAGATTCTTTTTTCGCAGTCTCATCACAACACGCATCAGTTACGACTTGGATCTAAATATTTATGTTTGGTCTCCGCTTTGCATACAATAAATCACAGCTCAGGAGGGTTCTATACAAGATCCCGTTCACAGAACCGCGCTCAGCCGGGGAGTACGATTGCGCCTTTATCTCGGTACAAACCAAACATTTCCAGCAGCGAGTGAAAAAACAAGAGCGGCACACGGCAACACCGCGGCACAAACAAGAAGCAGGAGGGAACTGCTCCAGCAGCAGCCCAGGCGGAGTCACCCCGCTCAGTCACCGACCGCAGCGGGAGCAAACACACCCCGGGGCAGCGCGGAGCGCGAACACACACCCGCGCTGCTTTTACTTTCGTTCCCAAATGAAAGGCAGCCGGGGCGAGAGGCATTAACGAGCGCAGCCCGGCTCGGCAGGCGGCGGCGGGGCAGGCGGGGCGCTCCGGGCGCCGCGTCCCGGGACCGGGACCGAGCCCGAGCCCGGCCCGCGAGCGCCGCGCTCCGGGCGGCCCCGAGCGCCGGACCCCGCTCACAACCGAACCGCCCGCCCCAAGCGGCACCGCCAGCACCCACCCGGCTATCCCCGCTCTGCCTCCCTCCGGGGTGCCGGCTCCCCAGCACGCCCTGACACCGGCGGCGAAGGGACGCGGGCCG
>VZTJ01000306.1:1014855-1043827 GCA_013397795.1 Orthonyx spaldingii
GGCGGGCCCCGGCGGCCGCAGCGGAGCGGAGCGCGGCGCCCGGCATGTGGGGGGCCGGGAGGGCTCAGGCCCTGCGGGCGCCGCCGCCCGCCATCGAGTTCCCTGAGGAGAGCCCGGAGCCGCGCTTTGACGGTAAGCGGGGCCGGGGCAGCGCTGCGGGCCGGCGGGGAGGTCGCCCCTTTCCGCCGGCTGGCAGGGAGCGAAGGAGGGCAGAACCGCCGCCTTCCTCTTCCCGCCCGTCCCCGCCGCGCTGAGGCAGCGGCCGCCGCGGGGTGATGCAAGCGCGGGCAGGCCCCGGCAGCGCCCGGCCCTGAGGCCGCCGCGGGAGCGCCCCCGGCCTCGGGCACGGGGCGCCTCGGCCTCCCCGGGCAGCTGTTTCCGTGTGCACTTAAAATAATTAATTAGTTCCCTAATTAGCATCTAAAGGTACTCGCTCAGTGATTGCCTGTGTGAGCCGGGGTTGTGTTGAAGCTGTGTGGTTGTACATTGTTTTGATCTTTAGGTAAATAGGTGTGTGTTGAGACCCACGTTCATTGGTCTGACTGTCCTCTTCCAGAATCGGATGTGCCGGCGGAGCTGCGGGTTGCGAACGGGTCACAAAAATTCGTGAAGTTCACTTCGACCATCCAAAACCAGCTGCTGTTGGTGTCACTGCTGGAGCATCTCTGCCACATGTACACGCACAACCCCGTTCACTCCAGGTGTTTGTTCCGAAGTTAGTAAGAGGCGTTCGTTCCTGGCTCTTAAACTGCCTTACTGCAGTCTGTACCAGACCCTTCTGCGCAGAGTTATGGTGTAATATCAATACAAAGCTGTAGCTGTCCTCCCGCTGGGACAAGAGTGGTTCTGTGAAGAGGATGAATACCTTGAATCAACTAAATTGGCAATGACAGCTTGTCTTATTTTTGAAAACAGTAACAGAATATTGCTGTAGATGTAAGGATAAGACAGTTGTGTTGCAGCTAGATTGTGTGAGTTGCATCATGAGAAGGGCAGCAGGGTAAATTATATAACTGTTAAATGCGATCTGAAAATGCAGATGAAAGAGGAATTTAATAAAATATTTATCAAGAAATAGTTGTTGTAGAGTCCTCACTAAGTATTTCAAAATTATATTCTGTGAGAATCTGAGTAAATACATTTATAAGTCCTTTATTTTGCCATAAAGTCATTTGATATCATTCAGGAAGTTCACATTTTTAAGTGTGAAGTGCTACTTTTAAAATATCTTTTTGGTATGTGACTTGCCATGGGTATTTTGTTCATTCAGGCATATAATGAGTGCATTTAAGAAAGAATATCCAAGGGCTTTGTCCTTACTATACATGATTGTAGACAATAAAATCATAGCTAGAATTTATGCCATTTATAGCATCAGAGTTGCACTCATCTCCAGCATTTATTAGGTTTTGTTTGCCACAGTTGTTTTACTCCAACTGAGAAAGGTGAGGTGCCTGGGGAGGTGGTGGAAGGGAGTGACTTCATTCTTTTTTATGAGTATGTGCACAAGTGTGTGGGTTTGGATGGGCATTAGAAAATTTTGACACGACCACTTTTGAGTCTAAATGCATCCTCATAATTGTGAACCTGCTTTGAATTTTTCTTTTAATTGATAAAAATTAGTCCAAAAGTAAAATGTAAGTGAATGGGTGGACGTTTGTATAATTCATCTGCTGAGGTGAGGAAGAAGAGGAGATGCAGTTGTGACCCTGAAGGGCGTGGCAAATAACTGTATCATGCAAAGGGATTCCCATAGAGCAGCTCTAGTTTGGATTTAATTAGTTTTCATTGCTAAGAGTACAGGAACAGCATTAGAGTGGGAGGGATTATTCAGTTTTCCAGATACATTATCTTTCAAATAAGGTTTCTTGTTTAAAAACTTTACATGGTCTTATTGACTGGCTTTATTTAATGTTTCTCTGACCTTACTCTGTTCCTTTGTGCAGTTCTTCGTCAGGCTTTCACAAGAACAGGCTTGCTCTCCCCTTTTGCCTTCTGTGATGAATTTAGTACTGTAAGACTGCAGCACAACAGAGCCATTGCTGAACTGATGAAAGCAGCTAATCAACAAATACTTAACGGGGTAAGCTTTGTTAAATGTCTTTGGCAACCTCTGCAGTAAGGAGCTTTTGTTTAGGGGTTCTTTTAATACTGGATTGGGTCTTTTTAACAGTTACACAGAATAACTCCTTAGCTGTTTGGAATGGCATGCTCTGGTTCTATAGGTGCAAACCAGTTTTTGAAGCCATCAATATTTTGTACCTTATTAAATAATAATAATAAAACAAGTTAAAATGCTTATAAACAAAGGCAAGGTGTTTTAAGTATTGCTACAGCTTTTTTTAACATTGGATAGACATCCATGTTCAACTTTAAACTGTTGGTTATGTTAACACCCTCATATTTACATTAGTGGAGGGTGTATTTTGTGTGCTTGTGCTTCAGGCTGAATCAGACCCATTTGCTTATCTCACTGCTTGAACTAAGGTAGTTAATTCTGTTTTAAGCACATTTTAGACTCCTTCTTTTATCCTGTTTGCCAGCAGAACTCTGAAAGGGCAGTAATCTCTCCAGCATAGAGATGTTAACAGATTACCTGTGGGATAATAATATTTTAATTTGCTAAAGCTCTCTGCAGCATGTGAATGGCTGTCAGTAACCTCATTTTCTTCTAAGAAGGAGGTTGCAGTTTCTCTTTTGATAAAGCTGTCCATGCCACTGGCACAGCAGATATGTTATTCTTTGTATGTGGCTTATTTTGATGTTGGTTTTTGTTGTTTCATAGGAAATTGATAACGGAGAGCCCCGTGCAATTGGGTATGTATTCAAAGCATGTAGAAATACTGAATTAACTCCTTCCCTAAAGTTCTGTGCTACACTCTGAATTTAATTAATACTGCATTTCATATTTTGTCTCTGAAACATAGAATAAAAGGTACAAGTTTCTCAAAATGATGTGGTGAAAATTTGTTCTTCAGTACAACTCTTGCATTCAGTGCCACTGTTCAGGAAAACAAGATTTATCAGGCATCAGCGTAAAAGAAATAATCTGAACACCTCTGTTAAAACAGAGCATGGATTTGTGGCACATGTGCATGCTCTTGCACTCTGCTAGTTTTCAGTATTCACTGAAACTCAGGCTGGTACAGTATGGTAATGTCAGGGTAGTTTCTTCTTCTTTTCATAACATGAATAGTATTTTTAAAATGTGTACAGCTGTGTCTTACTTGTAAGTTGTAATTTAGCTTAATTCAGCTTAACTTTTTTTCATTAGGGAAAAAGAAGTTCTCTTTGAAGCACAGACTTCACGATACTTGAATGAATTTGAAGAGGTTGCAAGGCTAGGAAAAGGAGGATATGGCAAAGTATACAAGGTATTCTTTACCTCACATTTAAAACTAATCTGTTTATATCTAATTCTTCTTAGAATTTGGAGTTAGTGTTTAGCTCTACTGCCAAATGTTTTTTGAACAGAAGAAGTGCAAATCTGTACCTTAGAAGAAAGTTGGTGTTTCATTTCAAAAACTGCTCAGTTGTAATTAGTTTTGTTTGTCAGAAGCAGGAAATATCAGATGGTTTACTTTGTTTATTTTGACCCTTTTAAAATGAAAGAAAACTCCTTATTTCACATGTGAAGTATTGTGTTACAGTGGCTTTGAACAACCTCAGAACTGATTAGTCTGCACACCTCAATGCTTTAGTTGTGGCTGCTTGAAAAAAGTGAGCCCCAATATGAACATAAACTGTCCAAGCCAGTGTTAAATTGTAGTGTATGGCCAGCCCAGGGTTCCCCATGAGGTGTGTGCCATGTGGAAACAACAAGTGTGGTCTCACATATTTATTGAGGACCTGGTAAGATGTTACTAGGAGCTTACCTTAGGGGGGCCTAATCCCAGTTTCACTCTCTGATACAGGTGATACTCCATATGAATGGAGTGCAGAAACAACATTTTAGAAAATAGTGGGTTCTAAAAGATTTAATTAATCCAAGCACATTAACATCTAATTTTCTCCTATTGCAATTGTTTTCAGGTCAGAAACAAGTTAGATGGTCAGTTCTATGCTATTAAAAAAATTAAAATTAAGAAGGCTACAAGAAGAGATTGCATGAAGGTATTCTTCCTGTGTTTTGTCCCTGTTTTAACTCCTTGTTGGCTGTAGCTTATTCTGTTCTAATTTATTAATGTAGCTAATATTTCCCAAAATATTAAAAATACTAATATAATTTTTATGCATTCTGAGTGTCTAAAGGTTTGAGCCTATCAATACCTAGTAGAAAAAAGTAAATGAGAAGTATTTAAGTCCATTAAAAGAACCATATTAATTACTTGAATTTGATCATCTCTGCAAACTTGAAAATCAATTTGTTTTAAAGTTTTCGAATTTTCTGTTATTGTAATGATTTTATCTGTTCTTTCTCTGTGAGAAACTTACTTTTTGTTATCTTTCCTGTTTACTAAGCACTCAGAATAAAGGACTGTCACACAGTGGGTTTTTTTGGTCTTTTTAGGTGCTCCGAGAAGTCAAAGTGCTGGCTGGGCTGCAGCATCCCAATATCGTGGGCTATCACACTGCTTGGATGGAACAAGTTCAAACAGTACATCCAAAAGGAAAGTACAGCTCATTGTGTAATTCTTGCTTGCCTCTTACAACCTCTGTACTGTTACTTGCAGGGGAGTATTACTTCTCTGATAAAATGACTATTTTTGTCCCCTTCTTAAAAGAACTAAAAGAAAGGGAAATTACAGGTGATCACCAGGTCCTTCTGTGCACTCAAGTCCTCCTTGCCAAATAACTCATCTGTTACTTAGTGATGAATTTGGAGCTGTGGAAATATTAGCTTTACTTCTGGCACTAGATGAGTGTGAAGGTCAGTGGAATGCAATGAAAACCTTTTAATGCAAGAAGTAGTGAGTTGACAAGGAGAAGAGTGAATGTGGGGTTATGAGCTGCTTCAGATATTGGGGGGAAAGTGATGAATAGATAAAAACCCCACAAATTTGCAACTATGTTTGAAGTCTCAGAGATGTAGCAACACTAGAATAAGCATTCCAGTATGCTTCTCTTCGGATCTGGAAAAGAGCTGAGAAAAGCTGGAAGAACCTGGAAGTAAATATTTTTAATGGAAATAAATACTTTTAATGATAACCCTTCCCCCCTACCAAAACCGATTTATTTTGCTTTCTAAGTTACACCTTTAAAATTTGATGAATTGTGTTTCACAGCCCTGCACTGACAGAGCAATTGGATTTTTTTGTATATCAGCTACTGTCTGTAACTGTTGAGAATTTACCTACTTTTGTGTGGGTTTTACACCTTCTTCTTGGTTTTTCTCATCAGTTTCTTTGTTCTCAGCTCTTTCCACAGTCTGTCCTTTGGTCCCTTTGTAACCCTAATCCGTTGGTCCCTTCTAGTTCTTTCCTGGAATGCCTTTAGCAGTTAATTCTTTTGATCCTCTCTTAGTGGGAGGTTTGGTTATGCTCTGTATAACTTTATTGCTTTCCAAGTCACTGACTTGATGCCCAGCCAGCCATAAGCACAAAAGAAAAATGCATAAATGCATAGGAAGTTGAGAGTAGAGTAAAACAGGCCAAACTTTTTAACCAATGATCCAGAGAATCTCGAGGGAAGCAATTGTTTAATGCTGGGGGTCCTTCACAACTATTTTATGGTGACAATGTAAGTACGTAATGAGATCTGTAGGTAGGTTCTGTGGTACTTAATGGTTTCCCTTGTATTACAAGATTGCTGTTTTATATTTGCTTTTCTGTGCTAAAACAGCTTTTTCACATAAAAATGCAGTTTTAATGACAATTATTTCCAAAATATCAAGTGTCTTCAAGACAGCAGCAGTGTGATGAGAAGGGTGGTGCCTTGTGGAGCTGCTTCTTTAGTTGTGTGTTATTCTACACATTGTAAGCCCTTATTTTGAACAGATTGGCTTCTTAAAGATGAAATCGAAGTAAATATCTAAGGAAGCCCAGCACCCTTTTAGTGACTTTGTACAACATATATTTTCTTTTCATTTAAAGAAAAATGAAATATGTATTAGGGTGGCTTCTTAGTAGACTTAACAAACCCTTTTTGCAGCAGCAGAAATAGAGGTAGTCTAGAGCTGTGCATAGGTAACAAAGTTAAATTCAGTGAGGTGCTGTAGCTTAAGTACTGATGTTTAGCAAATACGTGCATACGTTCTTTGTTTTATCAAATACCATATTTATCTTTTCATCCAACAGGTAAAACAAGAATGGAGTTGCAGCCATTATCTTCGGAGCAAGAGAGTAGCAAGTGAGTATTACAAATCTCAGTGGTGACATGTATTTGACTTCAACTCCAGGTGTGTACCTGAGACTTTGCTGTCTGGGACAGCTGTCTGAAATCCCTGCTGGGTGAAAGTATTAAAACAGCTGGAGCCTGCTGGTTTTTTTAACATACCTGACAATTATGTCATCTTGGAGTTTTATGTGAGGAAGCAGCTGAGCTTTTACTTGGGAATGCTGTTTGCAATTGGAGAAAAAAATTTCAGTATGGTGTATCACAAATGGATGGTATGAAACTGTACTTATTTGGATTTCTCTCCCTTTATTATTTCCAGTGGTCACTGTCACATCCAGAGTGTGGAAAGTGATAGTTCAATTATCTTTGCTGACCTTACCTCACAAGAAAAGAAGTCCTGTGACAGTACCAGTCTTAAAAATGTGGGTAGAGAATCAGTGCAGAATATGGACATAAGGAGTGACTTTACAAACAGCAATAGTAAAGCATGTGTGAAACCAAATAAATGTGAATTATCCATAGAACTACAAGAAGACTTTGTAAATAGTGTTACCAGTTTATCAACTGATGTGGAAAATCATTCAACACGGGGACCTCATTCCAGTCTGGATCAAGATTCTAGCACTGAAAGCAAGTCCTGCTCTGAAAGCAAGTCCTGCTCTGAAGAATGCTCCAAAAATGAGGTAGCACTCTGTGGAGAGTTTGAGGTAAATACAGTTCTCTTTAAGTATCCTTAACTGCTGTCTAATTTTGTGATGTTCTTAAAGTAGTTCAGTAGACAGAGGAATGGAATGATTTATAACAATAAAATTAAAAGAATGAAATGACTGCAAGTAGAGCCAAAAGTCCAGACAATTTTTACTTAAGTGAACATCGTTACAAGGAAGCTGACCAGAGGAGCTGGCAAATGCCCCTATGAGAAACTTTCCATGTGTGAGGCATCTTGAGTCCTTTCAAAGTACCTGCATTAATAAAAAGTGCTACAGCTGCTTAAAACAGCCCCATCAAATTTGAAAACATTTAGCTTTCAGTAATGATGGCTAAAGCAGCTGTTACTGGTGAAAGTGTCTTGTCATGTGGTGCCCATACAGTGTAGGAGTACATGGGGAAAAGATAAAAGCAGATTTGGGCAGGGAAACACTTGTGCTTCTAAAACCTTGTCATTCATCCCATGCCACTGATATGTTTTGTATAACACAGCCAGCTCTGGAATGCTTTAAGCTTTTGCTCTCACTTGGAGTTCCATCTTGCAAGAAACCGAGTTCTAAAGGTGTCTGAGTTGTCCAGGTTATCAGATGAACTGCTACATTATCAGAAACTGAGCTACATGTTCATGGTAATAAATCAAACAGCTGGACTCAAAGGTCTTTTCCAACCTAAACAATTCTTTGATTCCATAAAATTCCATATCAAGAAGATGATTATTTGTTTGCTCCTTTATATTAAGCTGGAATAAACCTCTGTTTGGTATCTCTAGAAGGTTTAAAACTCTAATTTGAATGTTAAAGTACATGTCTGGCAGTTTGGGTAGCATTTATCATATCACAATTGTTAACATTTGAGAAACAAGCAAAAAACTCCCCAAAACTAGATACCATTGTTGCATCTGCTTCTTGAGTGCAGTAGATTTCTAATACTATACTTGATGTCCTTTTGGTGCCTGTTTTTGGAGTTTTTTTTTTTTAATTAGTTTTGGATTTATTTGATTTAAAGAAAATAACGAAGGAAATACTCTTCATATTACAATGGCAAATTTATGGACCATTATTTTTCTGTTAGGTGGAGTATCATTTGATGCTTCATATTCAAATGCAGTTGTGTGAAATATCCTTGTGGGATTGGATTGTTGACCGTAATAAAAGATGCAGCAAGAGATCAGAGGACACTTCTAGTAAGATTCATCACTGTCTTATTCATTGCAAAGAAAATAATTTTTTTTTGGTAATTTGAAGTGCAGTTGTCTAATTTTATTTTACTTCAGCAGCTTATAATACGGATCTTCATTAAATTCTTTATTCCTGTAATCAAATAGCAGTTTGTATTGAATTTTTGTATGATAGATGTTGTTAAAAGAATTGAAAATCTTGAGTTTTAGACAGCTCTTCAAAAAAGAATGACTGAATGCCTGAGGCGTAGTTGTTACCAGGGGAGATCAGTGCCTGGGCAATGCTCCTCATTTGGAATAGAGTTTTTTATTGACAGAATCTGCTGCTGCTCAGAAAGCTGGTTACAAGCTAATTTTTCTGCTGTGGAAAATACAAATGTATCACTTGATCCAGACAGGTTACAACAAACTTAAAAGTGTGTTCTCAGGAGTCAAAAATCCTATGCAGGCTAATTTGTAATAGGTTAAAGAATGTAACATTCACTTTTTCTGAGTGACCAGGGGGGCTCTCGTGCCCACACACCAAACAGTCATCAGTAACTGTTGACATTTGGAAGAACAAGTCTAATGCTCTTAAAGCATTGGAGACATGTTCCATTCTCTGGGGTGGTTGTGTAAAAGCAGCATATGCATATCAGACTGTGAAACAAACTGTGTGATTAATGTTTTATCTTGGTTTTAATCACTGTTAAGGTAAATCTGCTCTTCTCTTCGCTCATGGAGTCAGGTTTACCAGCAAACTGTCAGCTGACTTCCACTAATCTCTCCTGTGATCATGATCTTTTAGCTTTCATAAGCCAAAAGATGATGTTCCTGGTCAGAAAATGACAGAATTACTATGGCTTTTGAGCTTGCAAAATGCTGGTTTCACACGTTTTCATGGAAAAGGTGAATGTTGTCACAGGTTAGACATGAAGAATAGAAATCAAAATGTGAACAAATTGTGTTTAAATGTACAAGACCTGGGTAATTAGAGCAGGGAGACAAGGTAGTTTATTGAAATGGTAATGTGGAAAATGGTCAAAACAGGGAGATGCTAGGTTCATCCAGGACCACTACAGCCAGAGGAGATTGAGGAATTTCTGAGGGTAGCACAGCAGCAGCAGGATTAGGAGCCAGACAGGAAGACTGCAAAGCAATACAGACAGCATGTCACTACATAAATTAGTATGATTTTGTCTGGAACTGTATTTTTCATGCTAGGTCAGGACTTCCATGAAAGTGAAGAGTTGGTTAAATTCATAATCAAATAACTATCTGATGGAATGTGGAAGAATCTTTTCAGGAGGACATATGTTCCTGTTCCCTGAACTTTCCTTTTTGGAATTTTGATGTTAGTGACTTTTTGCTGATTCAGAAATAATATCTTGAAGAGAAGCATGGCAAAATTAATATTTAAAATATGCTCATTCTGTTAAAAAATTATTCCACAGCATAAACAGAATTCAACAAGACATACCACCATAAACTTGCATAACTCAATAAAACTAGCTGAAATAATTTCAATTGTTTTAAGGTCCATACCATCTCGTGGATGTTCGCTGGACAATGAAAATTTTCCAGGAGGTGGTAGAAGGAGTTTGCTATATCCACAGCATGGGAGTGATGCATCGAGACATTAAAGTAAGTCCATCAAATTGTTACTTGACATTGAAGAAAATAAAGACAATTTACATTATAGGAGAATGAAATCATGACTATTAAAACTTCACATGTGGAAGCTTGGAACTGCTTGAAATCACACAATCTTCAATCTGGATTAATTTTCATTTTTCTGTCAACTGTTTCAGGGTGAAGTTTTTCAGTTTGCCTTCCCATTTAGCATCATCATGGCCTTATTGTCCAAAGTCCTGGTAGTTGTATAAAGAATTCCAGAATTCCATGCAGATACTGCAGACCTGTGTTTGAACCAGTTCTCATAGTTATCACCATGTATTCTCTAATGAATGGTGATTTTGCAGATATCTTGCAGACTGTAATTTCTGTGGTGATATTCTCAGAAAGCCAGCGTGTGAATTTCTGAGAACAGAAGCCCAGTGGGTGGGTGTCCTGGAGTATGTTTTTACTTCAGTGGATATGAGAAGCCTAGCAACTTGTTCAACAGTGCTGCATCTTTTAAATTTGATCTGCATTGAAGGAAGGAAAAGAATGGAGATTGCCCATCTTTATACTCCAAATAGAAGACCCAACTGTTTCCTTTCTGCTACCCAAGCAAGTTGGGTTTTTTCCTAGATACATAATGCTTGCATTTTTTCCTCCTTAGTGGTCCTGAAACCAAAATATATGGATAAAAACTGTTTCAGTTTTCTGAGTCAGAACTCTCAAGTCTGTCATAATTTGGCTTTTTTTTTATAGCAGCTTTCCAGAACCAAGTAGCATATTGCAGCTGTGCTTCTCATACAGCAAAGTGTATTTTGGTTTCTGTTATGTCTAACCCAATGATACTTAGTCATCCTTCCTGCTACATCAGTTGGTCAAATTTACTGTCCACTCTTGTCTGTTGTGGTTTACTGTTCTGCAAATTTCCTGATTTCTTTTGGGAAAAAAAATACTTCATCTTTTCACTACATCTTGGGGTTTTTCTGCTTTGCTTTTCTTCCTTTTTTTCTACGTCCTTGTTCTAGGTATGTAGTCTTTCGGCCCCAGTGGTGTTACTAACACATGATTTGGTATCAGCAATGACTATTTTTCCCTCTCACTGCTCAAAAATGTGAAATAATCATCTTACACCTGCAAAACACTGGATTTTATAGACTTTGAAACAGCTGAAACTCCGTAATTCTTTATATAGACATATTTTTAAATTGTCTTCTGTCTTGTTTTGCAGCCTAGAAATATCTTTCTACATGGATCAGATCATCAGGTAAAAATAGGTGACTTCGGATTAGCCTGCAAAGACCTTCTTTGGGATGATGCAGACGAGAGGTTTCAGACAGAAAGGATAAATGGTAAGAGAAGAAAGCTTAATGGGTTTCAATGTTTAAATTTCTATTAAAATCATTAAACTTGCAAGGGTAACAACAGTTGCTAAATCTCAGTTCCCTTTCAAAGGACTGACACATACTTCAGGAGTGGGGACTTGCCTCTACGCCTCACCAGAACAACTGCAGGGATCTCACTACGATTTCAAGGTAGAGAACTTCATTTTGTTTCTTTTCCCTATTAAAACGTGACAGATAATAGGAATAAATCAAGTCTTTCAATAGGTAAATACATATTTGGTACATACATAAATATTCCTCCTACTGTTACTCCTAATGTTTTTGTTGAAACATGGATTTCAACATTTGCTATTAAAGCAAAAATTATTTTTTTAATGTATTAGGAATGTACATAGATTTGAATTTGTGTTCCTTTAGTAGTGTTATGATACTGTTCATATCATCATGAAACTTCATTGTTGTGAAACTTTTTCATATCATTTTATGAGAAAAAGAAGCCTACTACGTTAAAATAGCAATTATCCCAAAACTTTTTCTTCACCCCATTAACAGTCAGACATGTACAGCATGGGTGTTATCCTGCTAGAACTCTTCCAACCATTTGGAACAGAAATGGAAAGAACAGAAGTTCTTACACAGTTAAGGACTGGCCAGATTCCTCACACTTTCTACAAGACATGGCCTACTCAGGCCAAGTACGTGAAACTCCTCACGAGTCCGAGAGCTGCAGAACGCCCGACGGCGGCTCAGCTGCGGGACAGCGAGCTCTTCCACTCCACAGACCAGGTGAGTTATGCCACTAACCCCAACCCTCACAGCATAAAGGAACACAGAAAGAAAATGCCCTTTGTATCCCTGCCTGCATTACGTTTGTTTGGCTTTGAACTTAATCACACATTCCTCTTAAGACTCTTTTTCTGCTTACAATATTTAGGCCACTGTATCATTTCTGGTGTCTTTGCAATGATAGTTGGTCATTAACTATAGGTAACTTTCTGAAGACTGTACAGCTGAGAGGTATTTTTATAGGTCAGAAAAGCTTTCAAAGCTTTTCATCGTATCTGTACATTCTTCTAATCATTTTTCCTTTCCCTGCCCCACTGCTTTGTGGATTAAGTTGTAGTATCAAGCATCTAGAATAGCTGAGTGCTGCTGCATTGTGTTGTAGTGGATTGCAAACAAAATTCAAGTAGGTCAGCAAGGCTTTATCCTTGCTTAGCTATAAATGAAGTAAACTGACTTTCATTTTCAGGTTATTTCTAACCTCCAGCAGAAGGTGAGACAGCAAGAAGAAGAAATAGAGAAGCTGAGGGAGACAATAAGACTGCTTTCTGAAGAGCAAAATGAACAAACGAGACTAGGCTCTCCTGTTTAAGTACAGGAAGAATTAATCCCTGCTGCATGTTAAGTTATATAAAATGTTTCTTTTTTTACATAAAATATTCCAATGCATTTTCATTTTGCTGTCTGTTCTTAAAAAGTATTTCTCCTTTTGCCTTGACCAAAGGCTCCTGAGAAAGGAATCATGTTGCAGTGGAAAAATTAAGAGCACAGCTTGTATTTACATAGGATTAATTTATATACCTTAGCCATTGAACAAACACGTGTTATGCAAGAGTTACAAAAAAGGAAGGTCACACCCAAAAGGCAGCTGTAATGCTTTTATTAATTTAGGATTCTGTCCAACTGTGTAGTGTCTAAAGCACATGTCAGAAAGGACTCACACATTACAGCAGGCATGAGGTGGAGTAAGATTAAAACAACATCACTATGCAGAGTACAAGCTCACTTGAGCAGCTTCATCACGGAGCTGAATGGTGCCAGGTTCTCACAGGACTTCATCCATTTCTGCACGTTGGCCGGGGCGGCGTTGGCGGTGCCCGTCCGCCGCAGCGCGCACCACGCCACCACGTCGGCCAGCGTCAGTTCATTGCCCACCAGCCACGAGCTCTTGCCCAGGGCAGCATTCATGGAGCGCAGCACTGCTCCTCTCTCCTTGCTGCTGCCTTCCTGCAGCTGGAAGAGGGCTGTGTCCACCCAGCTGTCGATCAGAGTCGAGGTAACCGCGTTGTACTTCTGGCCAAACAGGGAGAAGAGAAAGCGAGCGATGTTCCCCTCTCCTTCTATAGGGCACATAGTTTGAATGCTAAACTTCATCTGGGGCTTGGGAACTGAAATTAACAGGGGAAAAAAAAGTGAATGCAACACAGTAAAGAAGTTAAATAAAACAGTAATTCCATGATGCACATTTGTGATGCCAGCACCACTGTTAACATCATTAACCTGATGAACAGTTTTCAGTCTTCTGGGATAAAGAGATCACTTTTTGAAAAGTTCAGCCAAATCTCCCCCATAATTTCTCTTCTAGTTCCCTTACTTGTACAAACTGAAAAACACTTCTATTAAAAAAAACCCCTGAGGGTACACACAATCCTGTCCATGCCATGTCTATTTTAATAGCAGTAACTACAACAAGAATCTTCCTCTTCTAGCCCAGCATGGTTCACAGCTATGAGAAGAGAACAAGAATGCTACCTGCTTCTTCATATCCACCATATGTCAGCACAAGCACACCAAGGCATCTGTCAGCAAGGGTTTATAGTACAAGTTTCATTTTCTCACCTATGGTAAAATAGTGATGTACAAATTTCATTCTTACCATCCTTCCAAATCAGAGTAAAGCCCAACTGATACTCATGACGTGGCTGCTTCTTAGTCTGCTCTCCAAAGCATTTCAAGAGGTTTTCTGGCACACTTTTCACTGATGAATGTGTGTGAACAGCTGATAATATTTTGTATCGTTCACAAAGCAGACTGTGTATCACTAACAGCGACAGTGGAGGTAGAGAAGGATTAGCATTGATGACAACATCTTTCAGGGCACCATAATCCTGAATGGAGAGTAAAACATTCAGCAGGTAAGACACATTCCACATCATACTCATAAGTATTCATTTAACACAAAAATGTACAGAGCCATGCATGTGTATATCTGAAATCCTCATGATATTCAAGTCAATCAATTCAAGTTTGGACATTTAAAACTTGTTTCAATCTTTTAACATCTTCTTCCTCAACATGTAATTCAAGGACATGACTGAGGTAAATTCTACTCCAAGCTGAAGTCAATGTTAAAGTTTCCAGTTTCATAACAAGAAACGAACTGTTGTAATTTCAAAATCAACTAGTTCTAGCATGAAATTATATTTAAATGAGCATATATAGTACTAGTATTTATAAATGTTTGTATCTATCATCTGGATGGCCAAAATGAAAGGGTAATTGTAGGTTGTATATTGAGTTCTGAGTGCCCCAGGTTTTAATGCCCTCCTTCCAACCCTGAAAATTGAATGTTGAGAAAGTATCTACCAATGTACCTGCTCAACTAAACTTACCTTTCCAAGCATCAGATCTAAATCTGCTCCATTTTTTGTCAAAGGAGAAAATTCATCGGGTTGAATGATATTTGTTACATCAAAGTCAGCATCTGGGGTTTGTATCATCTTGGAGAGCCCATCCACAGCACTCTTCAGTTCATACAAGCGCTTTAGAATCTCTTCCTGGCGGGACTCAAGTGCTTGAAGAGATGGGTCAACCTCTTCCTGAGGAGAGGAAAAAACAAGGCCACGTAAACGTTCACTCAGCTCAGTGTAAAAACAGTCCACAGCTCACTTGGCATTAAGTTTTGAAAGACACATTCAAATAGCCAGACCACTGTGAATGTCATGGGCTTATGTCTATCGGTTCTCTCTTGTCTGTATGAGTGTGGTGAGATGGCGTATTTAATCAATTCCTGAAATCTTCCTGCTTAATATATTTTTTAAACCATTACTTACAGCAAACTCTGTAACATAGTCAAAATCAGACAAAGAGTTGGCAGTGAAGTGCTGAATGATGACTGAAAATCAAAGACAGCTTGACAGGTTCTTTTCAGCCCAGAAGAGCAGATGAGTAAGTTTGTGGTACAGCAGCCAAACAAGGAAACTTTTTGACAAATCAGGTAGTTAATAAAACACCTTGCAGATTTAGATAGATGGTGTATCATACGGATTCAGTCTTTGTTTCAGACAATATCAATTACAGAGGAAAAGAAACCCATGGGCTTTGTTACATGTTAATACCAGTGCAGCTTTTTATCTCAATTACCTCACAAGCATCTCATCTTACAATCCCTTTTAAAAGAAGATGAAAAATATATTCCTGACGCAGGTTTTAAGTCTACAAACTTACAGTAATATTAAAGAAAAAAATCTTCAAATAGCCTACTTCTAAGCATCCTGAATAAGGATTAACAAACGCCAAACTATCAGGGATGAAGAGATAAACAAGGTATCCAAGTAAAATCCTTATACCCACTTAATACAATATTCTCAAAGACAAGACGAGGAAAGACCTCTCAAGTGACCATTATTTCGCTAGTACACAATTCCATACTTTGCAATGGGAAGGCATTCAGTTAGCATTCCTGTGCCCCAAAGTTACCCCTGCTCAGCATCTCCACCATCAACCTGGGTGAGGGCACAGCAAATCCGTGACGGCACCAGGCTAAAACTGGCCACAAGCAGCCTGTGAGAATTCCGTGCATTTCTGGCACCGCAGAGAGGCTGCTCAACCAGACCTACGTAACACAGCATTCTGCATTTTCGTCTTATTTACGGCAAAAGAAACTGAAACTAGAAACAGAGGGTGTGCAGCTGGCTAAACCCAGAGCCGAGCCAGCAGAGCGATGATGCAGCAGGACCGAACGGGGCCTGCCGGGCTGGCAACGAGCACGCCACGGCCATTCAAACACAAAATCCGCGACAGGGACACGCGCGGGAGCCCCGAAAAGTCAAAATGACAACTACCGAAGGCTTGAAAAACATTACAGAGAAACTCCTGAAAACGTTGATTTTATTTCACCCTCGGACGAGCCGCTTACGGCGAGGCGGAGCCAGGGCCCCTCCTGCGGGCTGAGGCGGTGGGACTCGGCCCCGTGAGCTCTCCGGCAACGCAGGCTCCTCCCGGCGCCTGACAGGGGCTGGGGCTCCCACCGGAGAGAGCACCGGCCCGGCGGCCGCATGGCTGAGCCCGCCGGGGCGAGCGCCGCGGCCTGAGCGGCTCCTTGGGCCGGGCCCACCCCTCGCTCCTACCTGCGCTGGCGGCGCGGCGGTGCCGGGGGCGCGGTGCAGGTTGGGCAGGGCGTACATGCAGGTGGGCAGGTGCCCCGCCAGCACCTCGGCGCTGTGCAGCGGCCTCACCGCGTACATGGCGGCAATGGCGGCCCCGGCGCAACACGCGCCCGCCCCGCCGCCGCCGGCCCGCCCCCCCGCGCCCATTGGCGGAGCGCGCGTTACTGACACCAGCGCCACCCAATGGGCTGCGGCTCCGCCCCGCCGCCCTGCTGCCATTGGTCATCTGGGTCGATGGGCGTGGCCCCACGGGCGGCGGGCGGCGCTGGGGCTGAGGCGCCGGGCCGGGAGCGCGGTGGGTGCGGGGCGGGTGCGCTCCGGCCGCTCCCGGCGCGGAACCAGCGGGGCGGGAGCCTGAGCAGAGCGCGGCGCGTCCCGCCCCGCCGGGGCCCCCATGGAGGCGGCTGCGCCTTGGTGAGTGTGTGCCCCGACCCGGCACCGGCCTTGGCCCCGGCCTCCGCACCCCGCGCCCAGGCCGCTTTGCTCCCCTCACGGGCCGTACCCCGGCCGCCGGCGCGGTTCCGGCTTCCCGTCGGTTCCCGGCTCGCTTGGGGCAGCTTGAGCGGGGTTTGCTGCCCGCTCTCACCGCCGTGGTCTGCTGTCTCTCTCTCCGCAGCTCGCAGCCCGCCGGGGCCATCCGGCCCATCGAGCGCAGCTCTGTCCATCGCATCTGCTCGGGGCAGGTTGTGCTCAGCCTCGGCACTGCCGTCAAGGAGCTGGTGGAAAACAGCCTGGATGCCGGAGCTACCAACATCGGTAACTCTTCCTCGAATTTCGTAACTTTTAATAGACTTCTAAATCACGTCTTTTTCCTCAAAATCGAGTGCATGCTAACAGATCTGGGCAAATACTTTCTGTTTGAGCCGAGCGTGTTTGCAGTGATTTTACACGTCAGGTTAATAAAACATTCTGAGTCCCAGGCTCCAGCGCCATTCCTAATAGCATGTGGGATTGTGTTATTTAATTTCTAGCCCCTTTGGCCACTAAAACAATGTGTGGCCTATGCAGCAGTGGTGATCAGACTGTGCCAGCCGGTGGCCTTGGGATAGCACAGGGCAAAGGCAGGGCTGGTTTCCAGAGCCCTCAGAATGGTGACTGGGATAATTGGGAAAACTTCACTTCAGGCAGAAGTGCAGTGAAGCTTAACTACCTGAAACCACAGACTGGTTTACATTTGATTGACCTAACTTTTGACAGCTATCAGGACTTTTTTTTCTTTTTCCTGACATAGAAAGCTGTTATTTGAAAAACTTGACTTCAAGTGCAAAATTGATACCAAAAACCATGTGTGAACATAAAGAATTAAGATACTTTATGGCTCAATTTTGTAGATATAAAACTTAAAGATCATGGAGCAGAACTGATAGAAGTTTCAGATAATGGAGGTGGAGTGGAAGAGGAAAACTTTGAAGGCTTGAGTAAGTTGAATTTTTTCATAAATTATATGTGGGCGTTTTGAAAGCAGATTTTCAATAAGAAAGCCACTTTTTAAAAACAAATTTCCTAAGTTTAATCATATTTAATTGGCTTTTGCATAATGTGTGTGGGACCTGCAAGGCTTGAGCAACACTAGACTGGTGTTCTGTAGTACTCTTGTGGTTACAGTTCTTGTAACTCAGAAATAATCTTTGGTTTCATTGCTTATTTAAGTGGCACAAGCAATACAAATAATCACAGAGGAGAAAATCCTATAAATGTTAATGTGGATTAATTAATGTTGAATCATTGGTCATCGTTGAAGGAGTTGAGCTTTGTGGAAGTGACTGCTTTGGGAAGGTGAATTATAAACTTAGTATTTGCTGAAAGGGAACCGATGTTGCACTTACTGTCAAACTTCCCATTTGCTCTTTAAAATTGCACAAAATGGGAGCAGAAACAACACTGTCTGATGAGTCTAACTAGCCACTGCAACAGAAATGCTGGCATTCCTTTTTTGATATACCAACTAGGAATCTTTTCACCATAAGTTATTACTCAGTAACTTTGGCATTCACTGTGCATTATTGGTACATCAGAAACTCCTGCTGCTGCTGTTCCAGGACAGTGAAGGTTCAGGGGTGCTGCTGCTAGATCAGTTTGTTACCTGGTGAGAGGTACAGCAGCAGCAGAAGCAGATGCTCTGTCCTGCTCTGAGGCATCTTGTAGTGCTTATACCACTAATGCTGAATAAATTTGTGGTGTAAGTGTGGAATAGCAGGTGCATCTGAGGATTTTAAAGAGATCCTGTTTATAGGAAAAAGGGAAAGCAAGCAGTATTTTGTCTTCAATAGTCATGTAAAATACCATGAATAATACAGAAGGTCTTTTGCTTCTTGACATGCATACAAAATCTACTTGCATAGATCAGTGTCACTTTGAAGTGAAATATGTACTTGAAATATCTTTTTCCAGCTCTGAAACATCATACATCAAAGATACAAGATTTTTCTGATCTAGTACATGTTGAAACATTTGGGTTTCGAGGTGAAGCTTTGAGCTCACTGTGTGCATTAAGGTAATTAACATTATTCATTAACAGTAGAAAGTTACTGCATGCACAAAAACACGGCACCCTTTCAGTTTACCATTATTGATAAAATGAGGCTTTGGAATCTTCCAGTTCCTTACTGTTAGGTCAATTTTGAGCAGAAGGTTGCACGACATCCTGAGTCCTTTTCAACCAAAATTATTCTGTGATTCTGAAACCTGATTGGTCATTTTATGTACAAAATTCAGCGTTATTTAAGTATGCAGATCTTTACAGGGTGGAACTGTGTATTTGCATGAGTATTTGATCCTCTGATGTAAAGCACTGTAATATTTAAGTGCTGTTTGTTAGGCTGTAACTCATTAAAACTGTACTTAAATTTCTTTCAGACCAACTATACATTTTAAATCAGCTTTTGTACACAATGCTGTTGTTATCTGCTAGAATGAGGAATGTAGTGTTCAACAAAACTAGATTTTAACACTGAATTTTGTGAGAGAGGAATGAAAGGGATACAAATAAGAATGTGTTGTAGCTAGGAAAATGTTACACTACTCTGAAGAGCAGGTTCTTAGTTGAAGAGTGGTTTCAATTAAATTAAGAGTATTGCTGTAGTTTCTATGCTGATTGTCGTGAGGAATAGACAATACAGTGCTCAGTGAATAATTCTGTTGCCTCTTTCCCCCCATTAGTGATGTTACCATTTTTACCTGTCATAAGTCAGCAAAGGTTGGGACTCGTTTGGTGTTTGATCACAACGGCAAAATTACTCAGAAGACTCGTTTCCCACGGCAGCAGGGAACAACTGTCAGCATCCAGCAGCTGTTTTACACGTTACCAGTGCGGCATAAAGAGTTCCAAAGAAACATCAAAAAGGTAAGGTCAGAAATTCTCAGTTCAAAGGAGTGTCATACCCCAGAATTTATTCACTGCTGAATGGAATTCAGTTCTCTGCAGAATACATTGAATATAGACAATTTCATGCCTGTCTTACATCTCAATCAAGTACGAAAAGTCTTTTTGTATGATTTTTTCTTCTGCTTTGCGTTACTTGAGTTTAAATGTACATTCTCAGATTTTCAGGTTTTAAAAAGAATACATTCTCAGATTTTCAGGTTTTAAAAAGAATCCGTATCATGATCACTAATGTGTATTTTAAAACCAGGGACTGCTGCATTTTGGCTAAATATCAGTCTTGTAAACGTCCTGCTTATTTTTCAAGTACTATTTTTATTTATTTATTTATTTAAATTTAGTTTGTAAAGATTTTAAGAACTATAAAACGCTCCCCCTCCTTTGTTACCTGCAGATATTGAATGCTTTATTTATGCATTTGTGTTTTAAAAAGAGACATTTCCTATAAATAAATTTCTTTTTCCTTTAATAGGAATATGCAAGAATGGTCCAGCTATTGCAGGCCTACTGTATTGTTTCCAAAGGAGTGCGGATTAACTGCACTAATCAGGTTGGCCAAGGGAAGAAAAGCTGTGTGATATCCACTGCTGGGAGTCCCAGTTTAAAGGAGAACATTGGAGCAGTATTTGGACAAAAACAGGTATTGTTTTTATTGCTGAAAAGAGAGAGAATGCATGTGTATAGAGAGATTTTTAATATCTAATAAATGGTGAGAGGATGGGGCGTGTGCTGGCCTGCAGTGCACCCCACAGGCTGACAGAGGAGAAACACTGCAGCCTCCACGGATTCCTCTGAGAGTCCCGGAGCTGCTCAGAGATGTTTTATGGAAGAGAAATGATTTAGCAGATGAGGTTATGGCTTAATATGTGTCTGAAACCAGTTTTAAGAGCTGTTGTGCCAGCAAACGGGCTGTGTGTCACAAGAACGAGCAATTAAAAAAAATCCTAAAAACAGTGTGATGTGAAAGTCATAACTGGAGAACAGAAAACTGAGGTGCATCCAGCTTTTGCAAGCTCCTCATGTTTTTATTACCACATAACAAAGTTTTATTAGTGTTCTGGTTAACCTTTGAATGGGATTGCAGTCAGCCCCTGTAAAGCTGTAGACGGTGATGCTTTCTAAGGAATAGCTATAAAAAATAATTGTTATCCTCCAGATGAGAGCAGAGATGAACAGAAGCTCAAAAACATCCTTCCTACAACTGTATATTACAATCGTCAGAAATATTGAGTGGTTGACAGCTGCTGGCTGTTGATAAACACTTTTTCCCTCCACAGTGCCCATGCAGAGATCTCAAAGCCAGTTCATGCTGTGGCTGAAAGATGAGAGGGAAGATGTAACTTTGTATTGCCATGTGGCACCAAGCATAGCTGAAAATCGAGTGTTATCTGAGTAGAACGTTTAGCTTATAGCCTGTTTTTTAATATTGAATACTTAGATTGATAGAAGCTGCCCTAATGGCAGAAAAATAATAGTGGCATGACTGGGAAAATTATTTTGGTAAACATAACTGTTCTTAGGGAGCTTGTGATTCAAATAACACATTTTCTAATAGTTTTATTGTCCTTTGAAACTTCTATTACTCTTTTTGCCTTTTGTTTTAGCATAAAACTTGCTTAGGTTATATGTATGTCAATCTGTCAATCATTCTGTTGTTCATTTAAAGTAAGAGCCTGTGAAATAACAGAGGCACAGGTTGTGATAGCAAAGGATGACGACAGCCATTTATTATTAAAGGCATTGTTCTGTTTCTCAGTGCTATTGTCTTCTAGTAGGTTTGGATATTTTAAGTGTTTGTCTTGGTCAACCAAAATCCACCATTTTCTCAAATAAATTTTAAGACTAATAAATGACAATGAAATAGAAGGGGAAAATCTATATAGATTTAATGTTTCAGTTCTTTCCCTTTTTTTTTTTTTTTTTTTTTAGTTGCAGAGCCTTATTCCTTTTGTTCAGCTTCCTCCTAGTGAAGCAGTTTGTGAAGAATATGGACTCAACACTGCTGACATGCCACAAAATCTTTATAGGTAATTAGAAGAGTACAAACCACTGTTGCCTATGGCATTTTACCATAAACCAAAATTTAAAGTACAAAAGTAAAAGAAATAAAAAGGTGTTGTGGTTTATAGTATTAAAAGGAGCCAAGAAGAGCATAGTCAATATTGGGATGCAGTTTTGTAGTGGCCTTTGTCAGATAGGGGATTGGGAGAGGCAGTGTGTATGTACATGTTCACTGATGCTGTGTAATAGTGTTTCCTTCAGCCCCACATAAAATGCTTTCCCTTAAACGTGCTTTTCTCATCCATTTTGCCTCACTCTTACATTCTTTATCCAACAGTATCACAGGCTTCATTTCTCGTTGTGATCACGGTGTTGGGAGGAGCGCGACAGACAGGCAGTTCTTCTTTATCAACCAACGGCCCTGTGATCCAGCAAAGGTCAGGGCTTTATTTTTCTGTCACCACCCCACCAACTTGTTCAGTACTCTCTGAAAACCTCAGGATGAGTAGCTCACGTGTGTGTTTTGTTTCTTGGTGGTACAAGTTCCTGTGTCTCAGGTTTCTGCCTGCGTTGTGTCTGTTTGTGTGAACAAGAGCTCAATCATACAATGTAGTTAATTTACAACATTAATTAATATACACTGATGCAAAAGAGAAGATATTAGTATTGAAGTTTATTGTTTTTTCACCATTTTTGCAGGTTGTCAAGATTGTGAATGAAGTTTATCACTTGCACAATAAACACCAGTATCCATTTGTTGTCCTTAACATTGGGGTAGATTCTGGTACGTTCTGAATAATTTTTAGTAACTTCAGTAAATGCTACTACAATTTATTCTTCGTTGATGTTTTTATGTAGAGAATATTGTAATTTTCATCTGTATGGCTTCCTGCACTCTGGGGATTTTTTAATGCTCAGGGTCTAGCTGTGGTTCCACTATTTTTTCCCGCCACTTTTTCGATATACAAAAGTAACTTCGTATCTTAAGTGGTGAGGGAAAGGTCAGCTTAAATAGAAGAAAACTTGTATCATGTTTTTGTTTGCTGGAATGTTGAGACAGTTAAATCTAGTTTGCAGACAAAATGGTGAACAAAGCAGCACTAACTCTGTGCAATAACATTTCATTTTATTTGTAAAGCAGTTCTTCTTTTTCCTTTTTTTTTTTTTTTCCAGAGTGTGTTGACATCAACGTAACCCCTGACAAAAGGCAAATTTTACTTCAGGAGGAGAAGTTTTTATTAGCAATTCTAAAGACATCTCTGATGGAAATGTTTGGTAGTGATGTTAACAAACTGAATGTCAATCAGACACTTCTGGACATTGCAGGTAGGACAAAATGTGGAAGTTTTGAGTATGGTATATGGCAGACAGTTGAAGACGAAAAAGCGTGTTTTTAAAAACCCAAAGAAGAAATGGGAAAAAAAATTAAAAATAAAGAATGACCTTAAGCGATTAAGTGATTATTATAGAAATGTCCCATGCCAGCACAGCAGGATTTACAGTCAACTTTGTAAGGAAAAAATTAACACAAATTAATTGATAATGCTTGCAAAAGGTTTCTCCCAAGATACTGAAAGAGATCTATGGTTTTTAATGAAAATGTCTTTGAGAAAGGTTAAGGGCTCATAAATAAAATATGAAAATTAAGTATGAGTTTATTGGATTTTAAACTTTGATTATTTTATGATATCTACAGGAATGGGTGATTCTCTTGTGACTATGTAGTCTTTCAAGATGGCTTTCCCGAACTGAGATCATCTCATCCTCTTCCTTTCATTCAACAGAGCCCCTTCTGATTTTCTAATCTTCCTTTTTGCTGACATATAGAATCAGTTGTAGCCAGATTCTCTTTTATTTTAAATTAACCTTTAGTAAAATCTGTGTCAGACTGGCAGTTGGCCTGGTTGAAGTCCTCTAATCACCTGCAAATCCCATCTAAGTGCCTGTTGTGCCAGCTCCTTAACACTTAACAATGGAATTTTATAGTGACCATTAAAGTGTAAGAGCAATTCACTTTTCATTGTCACTCAGTCATTAAACTCTTTTGATAATATAAATAAATGTGCTGATTGGATTGATTACTGTTCCAGTTTAAAAAGAGACTACAAATTCATTCTCAGTAGTGCTATTAAGTGTCTTCAAGTTGTAACTGTTTCTGAGTTTGATATGAATGCATTTCAGCCCCATACTCATTGTCTGATGCTTCAGGGCTCCTTTGAGCAGTTTGCTATTTTTCTACCCCTTTTTGTTCCCTTTACTAAAGCACATCATTTAATTCATGTTTCCAGCTAACTTAGAATCTTGAAATACTCTGTATTCTGATCTCATTAGGCAACTTGAAGAAGACACTTCCTGAAGAAATAGAAAAGCCTGAGGCAGAAATGCTGTCTGATTCTGAAACTGAAAATCCAAGTGGTGAAGGCAAAAGAATGACTCTTGCCAGATTAAGGGAGTCGTTCTCTCTCCATCAGGCAACAGAAAATAATTTTCGAAGCTCTAAAAAGGTAAAACAGCAGCACAATTCCCCTAGACAAAGGTTACTCAGTACCACTGGGAGTACTGTAAAGATTCAAAAGGCTGTCTTGACTAAGGAGCCTGAGAGTTATCATAAGTTGGACTCAAAGGTGTCACTTCCAAGGAAACACTTGAGAAAATTAGAAGATAGTGCAGATTCTGGATTCTGTAGCATTTCCGAGTCAGATGCTGGATGTAGTACACCAGAAGCTGGAAGCTCCATCAATAGTGAAAGTGCAATTAATTCTGAAGAAGAATTCTGTAGCACAGAAGAACAGATTCAGAAGGAATCTCTTAAAACTGCTGGATGTAGCAAGAAGCCATTGGACTGTGATGCTCAGGTCTCAGGCACTGAACCCAAGTTAGATCAAGTGAATGACTGGACTGATCAAAGCAAGTTCTCTCAAGAAGCCAGTAGTTGTTCCCCAAGAGTAAAACGTTTTAGAAGCAGAAACTTTAAAAGTGAAGCAGATGATTCCAAGGCAGGTGAATATCCTGAAGTGAAGAACGCTAGTGTTGATGTACTGGTGGAAGTTACAAAGAAAATTGTGCCTCTTGAATTCTCTATGAAGGCTTTGGCAGAAAAGGTAAAAAAGGTAATACAGCAACAACAGAAAAAGACAGAAACTGAAAATTACAGAAGATTTAAAGCAAAAATTAGTCCTGGGGACAATAAAGTAGCAGAAGATGAATTAAGAAAAGAGATCAGGTATTTCTGCTTTCATTACTTAATATATTTTGTTATCAGTTAATAAAATTAGTTAAGGAAAAATACAAGACCTGTCTTGGGGGTGGGCAAGAGGCTTACATGTACCTGTTAGTTTTGGGTCTATTTTTGATTTAATGTCACAAAAAAGTCTATTTGATGAGTTGTTTTACTGACAGGGCAGGTACTTGAGCTAAGTGCAAACAGAAGGTGGAAAAAGACACTAAAAAGGCCACAGACATCATAGATTTGGCCTAGAACAGCCTTGTAAATTGCAGTGCAGTCAGAGAAATACCAAATTTCATGACAGGTAACACCACACTGAAAAGACTGCACAGCTCATATTCCTCCCTTGTGTGAATGAAATTTGGTGAGACATACCTGGAAAAATAAGTTCCATTCAGGCGGTCAGCAGACAGTAAAAGTCTGTGACATGTTAATATTTGGATTAAAAAAAATGTGTTAGGAATGTCTTCTAATTGTGAAAAGAAGGCAAAAATGTCAACTGCCTTCAGAACCACGATGCCATCTTCAGTGTTACTTTCTTGGGCTATTGCCACATTGCCTGCTTCTAATTTCATTATCACAAATGGGGGAATCCTGAACAAGTCCTGTCTTAATGATGGATTGTGTTCTGCCAGAAGTGGCCTCATCAGCCAGTGGCACATTTTTAACATTTCTATCCTGCTTAAGTGAGAGTTATTTTTTTTAATAAAAGGGGGGTGTTCTGCAGGGAAGAAAAAGAGGTTTTAAAGTTTTACATGGTAACTGATAAGGTGTAATTTGTAATCTCTTTATATTTTTTGTATACAGTAAAGAAATGTTTGCAAAAATGGAAATCATTGGCCAGTTCAATTTAGGGTTTATAATAGCAAAGTTGAATTCTGATCTTTTCATAATCGACCAACATGCCACTGATGAGAAATACAACTTTGAGATGTTGCAACAACACACTGTCCTCCAAGGTCAGAAGCTGATAGTGTAAGTATTTTCAGTGTTTTAACAATAACATTTTTAAAGTTGAATTCACTGTTTCAGAAAGATATCTATGATTTATATTTATGTAGCATTTCACACATTCAGAACAGAGACTAAAGTGGCTTTTATACT
This sequence comes from Orthonyx spaldingii, assembly GCA_013397795.1. Lineage (NCBI taxonomy): Eukaryota > Metazoa > Chordata > Aves > Passeriformes > Orthonychidae > Orthonyx > Orthonyx spaldingii. The sequence continues at coordinate 1,040,843 of VZTJ01000306.1, forward strand.
CTGTGTTTCAAAGAGTCCATCTCAACGAAACATAAATTCCATGGATGCAGTTGTAGCTATGCAGCAAGTCAGTGGTCAGACAGATTTCCCAGTGGGCTTTCCTAGCACCCCACAGTTTGGTAGGATATTGGAGACTGTTCCTGCAACAAGGAATGCTGCCCAGCTGACTTCATTCTGCTGAGTAACACTTGGAAGCAACTGTTCAGTAGTGAGATTTTTTTTAACAAAGCAGAATGAAAAGTTTTACTACAGAGCTCTGTATTAAGTATCTCTAGGCTGCTTCTGAAATCTGTCTTAAGTGCTCTGCACTGTGTACCTATGCCATACCATCTTTTTCTCTTTCAGGCCTCAAAATCTCAATTTAACAGCAGTAAATGAAACTGTATTGATTGAAAACCTGGAAATATTCAGAAAAAATGGGTTTGATTTTGTCATAAATGAAAATGGTGAGTTTGGACCAGAATTGCTGGAAATAAAAGAGTTCAAAGGTTTAATCTTATTACACAAAAATTCCCTTGGGTGTTATCAGAAACTTTGAAATAAGGTTCATTATTGTGAGATGTTTGCTTTTTAAGACTTAAGGTTCTGTGGTCTCTCTGCATAATTTAACAGAACATTGTAGATTATTGACCTTGCCAGCTTTTTACAGAAGTTTTTGAAGACTCTCTGGAGTCACTCCAGCTGTATGACTGGATGTGCATTTTCTGGATATGTTACATTAAAACCCTTTTGTTTTATTAGTACACTTGCAGGGATAAATGCAGACAAGTGGTGAATCTAGTAATTTAAATAGATACCACTAGTAACTGATCTTTGGTTTCCTTATGGCTTTAGTACTGACTTGCTTTGTTCTTTTGAGCAAATTCTGTAACCTTCAAGCTCCTTATTGTTTCCCTTATACAGTGAGGATAATGAAAATGCAGTGTGGTACCACTTTGCTGTTTGGGAAGTCACTACACATTTTTTCCATAGTCTTCATTCCAGAATATCCCAGCGTTTCTTTGGTCTAAAATGCTATTAGTTATCAGCCATTTACCATCATAAATCCTTAGTGATTTTGTAGTCACATAAACTCAAAATAGTTTCATAAACCATTTGTTCTTTGGAACTGAAGGGTCTGTCAGAAAGTAGATCTTCCTGCCTGTAAGTTCATAAACAATTTTTTTGTTAAAAGGACATCCACCATAGTTACCACTTTGGTTAGTTAATTACATCCATCAAAAGATTAAATTTAAACATCAGTATATAATATGCACATGACATCATATTAATGTTTTAAAGTAGTTTCTCAGTTTTTCTCTCAAGAAAAAGTAATTTCCTGTGTTTCTCTGTTTCTTTATTATCATTACAAACCTTCCAGCTCCTGTAACTCAAAGAGTTAAATTGGTATCGTTGCCAACAAGCAAAAACTGGACTTTTGGTCCACAAGACATAGATGAGCTGATCTTCATGCTGAGTGACTGCCCTGGAGTGATGTGTAGGCCCTCCAGGGTCAGGCAGATGTTTGCTTCTCGAGCTTGCAGAAAGTCTGTAAGTACTGCACTTGATGTTTGTGTTCTAACAAGTAAATACCACGTTTCCTATCCACAGACAGGTGGCTGTATCTGTTTGTGTATTGTACAGTTAATTTACTGCTGAGTGTCGACAGCTCATGTCCTTCCTTCTGTTCCTCATGGTTTTACCTAGTGTAACTTGGGAAATATTTCTGCTAGTTTTTTGCTTTATTCCACACTAATGCACTCATGAACATCATGTTAGCTGTGTGTTGTCTTCTGATTGTCTGGTAGGTTTTTTTGCTTTTAATGCCTTGCACAGAATTTATTTACTGTAGTAGCTGAAGCACTGCTCTGGTCTGTGTCAGCTGGCAAATGGAAAAAGGAAATAATTCATTTGTTTTTCCTTTACTTGCAGGTGATGATTGGAACTGCACTGAATGTGCAGGAAATGAAGAAACTGATCACCCATATGGGTGAGATTGAGCATCCCTGGAACTGCCCCCATGGAAGGCCTACTATGAGACACATAGTCAGTTTAGACTTGATTGCACCAGAATAAGTCCCTGTCTGTTTATTAACATTTTTATTTTTAATTCTTGGCAATATTTTGAGCTTTTATCATGACTCTTATTTTGAGTAAAAAAATTTTAGCCAGTCTTCAAAGTTGGAAACAATAGCACTTGAAAGCATTCAGCAGGGTTTCCTCGTTATTCCTGTCAATACCAACATCCTGGAATTCGTGTAAATAACTTATCTCTTATTGCAGTTTACTGTGTGTTGTACTTATCTGAGCAGCTGTCCAAACTTTTATAAAATAAATATGTTTATATGTAAAGATCAGGAGTAGGTGAACCTCATTTATAGCAAATACACTGATTCTTAAAATTAAGTGGAATGTGAATTTAAGTCCCTAGGAATGCCATAAAACAAATATTAGGTTTCTATGTTTAGACATCATGTATATAGTAATTTTAATGAAAATTATACACAAGTGAAAATATTTTTTTTGCTTATACCAAAGCTGGATTTCATTAGATAATGACTTAGAGCTTTAATGTTGCACTTAATGATTAATTTACTGGTATCTGTGTTCAAGGCTTGAATGGAATAATTCGTCTGGCATCTTTACTTTTACCTAGCATTGTTCCCCTCCAAATTCCACACTTGTTTTTCAAGAACAGGGATTCCTTTTCTGACAATGAATGGGAAAAAAAGCTGTCTCACCAGCCACAGCCAGTCAGGTCAGCCCAAATTCTAACTCAGCACAATCAAAATAACTAGAAAATCATCTTTTTGAATCAGAAACCATTCCAACAAGCAGCGGTGTTGGAGCGGAGCCGCGGTTTCGCTCGGCGGCTCTGCCCGTGAGGAAACCGGCCCGGCCGGGCCCGGCCCCGCCGCGGCCTTGGTGTGGCCACGGCAGCGCCGCACTGCGCCTGCGCGGGGCCGCGGGCTCGGCACCGGCACCGGCCCGCAGCCAGGGCTCGGT